>CM041778.1:116711967-116923950 GCA_023374045.1 Limonium bicolor
TGCGACGACGAGACCTGGAGGTCACAGTGGGCAAACGGGGTATTCTATGAGTTTCACCGATGAAAGGTGTGTTCAGATTTGGACAGAAGGGCAAATGAGCCCAAAGTTAGTGGGTCCTTATGAGATACGGAGCGGGGTGGCTAGTTGCTTACAGGTTGAACTTACCTGCTGAGCTGGGTAAAGGCATGACGTTTCATGTTTCACAGCTGAAGAAAATACATGCACACCCCTCCCAGGTGCAGAGCCTGAGCGAGATTGACTTTAGAGCCAAAGATGAGATCAGTGAAGACTCCTCAAGGATCTTGGATACTAAGACTAGGGACACTCGCCATAAGTCAGTGTGACTGGTGAAGGTTCTCTGGTCTAACCAGGATGTCGAAGAGCCAGTGGGAATTAGATGATAAGATGAGATCGAAGTACCTTTGTTATTTAGCGGACTAGATCGTTTTATAGGGTACGGGGCATACTGTGAGCTCGCTTTTAAACCCTATCCTATGTGATGAAGTTGATTGGGATCTAGTCGGGTTTTAGGCCACTTATAACCAAGGTTAATAACTATGTCATATAACAATAATTATTAAAATCCTATGCTAGCACTGGAACTATTGTGAGTCGCACCTAATTTTACTAGGGTAAATTAGGAAAAGGATAGTTCGGGTTCGGGGCTTGATATTCGACTTAATTAGGGTTCAATACTTTCATTACCATAGAAGTCGTTTGTCCTCTACTTAGTTTAATTACGCTTATTACGAGTCGTTTTAACCTACGTGCGCGAGCTTTAGGTTTGTTTTTATTTTTTAGCATTTTTTTACTGAAAATAAAGGTGAAAGTTGAAATTACCAAACTAGGGTTTCGGAGGCAGAATTAGGTCAAATTTGTTTCCGTCCGTAGCCACGGACCTAATGTCCTAACACGGACCCTATTAATCTATGTGAAAATAAAAGCGAATTATACAGAAAAACAAAAATTTGAAAAGTCCGGGGCACGGAAAGGATGTTCGTGGCCCGGACATAGTTTAACAAAACCAAATTTTAAAAATTTAAAATCCCGCCGCCGTCCGTGGGTGTCCGTGGTCCCGGACCAACCACGGACAGGGTTTTATGGTTCCGAAGGTTTTTTCGGCTCAAAATTTATGCACGTGTAGCCTGAAAGGTGTACAATTCGTTAGTAATTGAAGGATTGCAGTTTGAAGTCGAATTATGTACGAAACTTGGCGAACAAGCAACAAGGCAGAAACAAAAGTAATTAGCAATACAGAAGCGTAAAAAGGTTAGTTTGAACCCAAAATTTGACAGAGAGTTAATAAGGTCGTGGAGAGTTAGAAAAGTAGAATTGCAACCTGATTTACCTTCGAATTTAGGAGGATTCTTCACGTCGGGATTCTTCGGAGGCCTCGTTGATGGCGGATCCAGAAGAACTTCGAACCCAGCTTCTGACTCCTTGTTGTTCTTGATGTTCTTCACGTTTTGGTGCTGTTTTGGTGGGGGTTGATGATGGATGATGTTATGGGAGTTGAAAAATGTGTTTTGGTGTTGATTTTGGTGAGATTTCGGTGTTTGATCGTGGCTCTGGGGTTCAAAACGTGGAGAGAGAGAGACGGCTGCCTTCTTTGAGAGTCTAGGGTTCTTGAGTTTCTTCCTTGATCATGGGATAAGGTTCCTTATATTGGCCTCTTTAAAGATAGAAAAATCCGGTAAAAACCGAGATTTACCGACGTTTTAGCTCAGGGCTTCCAAAAGGAATTTGATTATGAAATTTCACACATGGGTAAAGGATGATATTTCTGATTTTTCTAAAGTGGAATCGAATTTTTTGGATATTGGAATATTTTTAAATTCAATTTATCGTCAGATTCAATCAGAAATTACTTGAAAATTATTGGAAATTTGAAAAATCAAATTCCAACGCCATTATGCTTAAAATGTCATCCTCTATCAGGGTTAAAATTTCACAGCATTTTGAATTGATTTGACCCTTATTTGGAGAGAGAGAAAGCCTATAGGGGGCTTAGGAGCCTTGAAAAATTACGAAAATGCCCCTGGAGATGACTAAGCTGTCCCTAGTACTCTGAAATGTGCCGATCGAACTGGGAACCCTCGCTACTAGCCTATTAGTAGAGACTCTCTTCTGGGGGGGTTGAAATTTTGGGTATAACAGATTGCCCCCGTCAACTAGACTTTGTAATGGAAATGAAAAGGCTAGTTGATGCTTGAGTGATACCCCAAAATTTTGGATCTTAAAAGACCACACGTGCTATCCGATAAGTTGCGTCGAGCTATTCTAAGGCGCTGACTACCTATGAGCAAAGTGGAAGGGTGTCGAGCGGTTCTAAGGCGTCGACCACCTAAAGGTAATAATGAAGTAGTGTCAGACTATTCTAAGGCCGACTACCTATGAGGATGATATGATGTCAAGCTATTCTAAGGCGTTGACTACTAATGAATGAGATGATGTCAAGCTATTCTAAGGCGTTGACTACCTATAATGAATGAGATGATGTCAAGCTATTCTAAGGCGTTGACTACCTATAATGAATGAGATGATGTCAAGCTATTCTGAGGCGTTGACTACCTATCAGTGATTGAAAATTGGTGTTGGGTCGAGTTCTTCTATTCGGGTGAGTTTTGCTGCTCTAGTGAGTTCTGCTGCTCTGGTGAATCTGAATCTTTGGCTGAGAATCTGTATCTGAATCTACGGGTGAGAATCTGTATCTGAATCTACGGGTGAGAATCTTATCTCTGAAGAATCTGTATCTCCGGGGCGAGAATCTGTATCTCTGAAGAGTCTGTATCTCCGGGGCGAGAATCTGTATCTCTGAAGAATCTGTATCTTTGTGGTGAGAATTGTATCTCTGAAGAATCTGTATCTCCGGCTGAGAATCTGTATCTCTGAAGAATCTGTATCTTCGGCTGAGAATCTATATCTCTAAAGAATCTGTATCTTCGGCTGAGAATCTATATCTCTGAAGAATCTGTATCTTCGGGATGAAATCTGTATCTCTGAAGAATTGTATCTTCGGGGTGAGAATCTGTATCTCTGAAGAATCTGTATCTTCGGGGTGAGAATCTGTATCTCTGAAGAATCTGTATCTTCGGGGTGAGAATCTGTATCTCTGAAGAATCTGTATCTTCGGGGTGAGAATCTATATCTCTGGTCTGAAGAAGATGCATGGTCTCGCAATGAAGAAAATGATGGGTCTCGCACTGTTGAAGATGGTGGGTTTCGCACTGAAGTCTCGTACTAAACGGATGAAGGAAAAGTTGGATCTCGCACTGACTCTAGAAAATGCAGGGTCTCGCCCTGATTTTGGGTCTTGAACTAAAAATGAGTTAGGAAGATAATGGTCTCGCGCAAATGATAAAAACTGATTATTGGATTGCCCAACATGGCAATGATGATAAGATGTATGCAATCAAAATATATGAAAGATACTCGTTCAAAACAGGAAACTGTTGGAAAAGGTGGCAATGTTGAGGTGTTATGCAAAAGTTGTAAAATGCAACTAAAGTGTTTGTTGGAAGCTAGCCCAAAACAAGGAACTATTGAAAAATGTGCTAAACATGGCAATGCTTGAGAAAAACTCTGCTGAAAAAAAAAGTGAAATAATCATTTCCTGACTAAAAACTTCAAATCTGCAATTTGTTTCTTAGAAAATGAACATGCCGTTGGTGGAAGTGTGTGGTGTTTGTTGTGGTGCTTGTGATAGACCTGGGACTGTGTTGTGATTTTGGATGGTGGTCAGGGTTATGACGGGTTTGATGTTTTTGTGGAGGTAAGGCTAATGACGGGCTTGAGAGTGTGTGTGTGTGGTGGTAGAGGCTTATGTGTGCCTGTGTAGTGGAGGTGTGGAGGTAAGGGCTTATGTGGGCCTGCGGTGTTTGATGTGGTGGTAAGGGCTTATGCCTGTGGTGGGATGGTGGTGCTCAAGCTTTAGGTTTCAACTGGTGTTGTCATGGCAATTGTTGGAACCAACAATTGCCCCCTAGTATTTTTTCCTTAGGACAATCTGAGCTAGAATTCATGGCAATTGATCATTCGATCAATTGCCCACAGTATTTTCTTTGGTTAAACGTGCAAACAAGTCTCATCCTCACAGGGTCGTGGCTTATGCTTTGATGTGGTGCTTCCTATCCTACACTCAACGTGGTTGGTGTTTGCACATTTCTCGCTCATGGTCATAACTTCTAGACCATTGAATTCGATATTTGATGGATTTACGCATTTGATCTGTTACTTTCACGTGATTAGACACACAACTATCAAGTCTGAAGTCTTTAGAGCTTATAACGTGGCCATAGGGTGTGATGAAAGACGACGGGATCATGGAGGGATATTTGGGGTATGTGGAGCTTAAATGGGTGACCAAAGCTGCAACTTGCGTCTTCTCTCAGATTCATCTTCCTTGTCTTGAAGTCGTCTGGCTGCTTCATGTTGACGTTGTTTTCGGGCTAGCTTCTGGACTTGGACTTTTGAAGTTGTCCTTTACACCATTTCTCTTTTCGTCTTTTGGATTTCTTCGAGGCACTTTGGTTTTGCCTCCTTGTTTGATCCTTTCTTGACTTTGCCTTCGGGGTTCTTGTGTTTCCCGGTTTTGAGTTTTGAGAGCTATTTTGATGTGAGCTCTTTTGATCCTGTGTCACTTTGGGACCATTTGCGGATCACTTGTCATGCTGACAGCGGCTTTGCTTCTCTGGACTGATGAAAACGTTATCTGAGAGTCAGGCTCCTCGCTTCCTTTGGTCACCGGGTTGGTTATTCATCATTGGCTGGGTTATTTTTGTGGAGTTCATAATATCGAAAAGGGATATACGAAAGGCTCAACGGAGGTGCCTAGGGTTTAGTGATAGGGTTTACAAGCTTTTGGGCTATGTGGTGCTGTACCTAGGTGCTTCGTCATTCCTGAAAGTTGTGTATCCGCTCTTTGTTA
Organism: Limonium bicolor; assembly: GCA_023374045.1. Classification (NCBI taxonomy): domain Eukaryota; kingdom Viridiplantae; phylum Streptophyta; class Magnoliopsida; order Caryophyllales; family Plumbaginaceae; genus Limonium; species Limonium bicolor. The sequence goes on from CM041778.1 coordinate 116,716,895, forward strand.
CTTTTCACAGGTCTAAGAGTAAATTTACAAATTATCTCCTTCGGTTGGAGTTATGCCGTTTACCTCACCTTTGAATGTGGTCTCCCCGGAGTCGTGTAAAAATGACACGCTCGTTCACTCATGGTCTTTCCACTCAAGACACTCTCGTGAATTTCACTCAGAGACTAGTTCACACGCTAAAACGAAAAATTAAAGACGACGATCCTGAGCTCAGACTGCCCCCAGTATCGATTTGGGGTTTATGACAACACTTAAACAGATGTGGATTTGGAATGCTTTGTGGATGTTTTGAGATAGACTGTGGCGTATGGACGGACATGTTCACCCTTTTTAGAAACAACAGATAAGTCGTTCTATTCTGTTGTCAGAAAATAATTATTTCATGATCCCTTTTCTTGAAAAACAACTTTTTTTTGTTAAATGAATGCACAAAAATTCACAAATGGAACTATGCTATAATTCACAAATGGAAAGATAACATCAAAAATTGTAATCTTAGTAAAACTACCTAAAATGATAAAGGAAGCTAGCTACCATAAGAGTTGAAAGAGCGACTGAGAAAAGAAAACTACTTAAATTGAGAAAAATTCTAATGTTGGATTGTCTGACGCCAACGTACTGAAGACTCAAGCTCTCGACCGTTGGGACGCCCTTGAGATGACCGTGATTGTCTTCTTTCTGAACTCCGAGTAGGCTCCGCAAAATGTCTGAACTAGGAATGCCTACGGGTTATGTAGGAGGAACTAGGGCCTGAATCTCTTCCAAACTGAGAGGGAAGTGCATGGGCTAAAGTCATCCCTAGGTTAGAACGGATGTGTGGGCCTGAATACCCTTACCGTGGAAGTGGAGCACACGGGCCGAAGGAAGCCGCATGGATTGTGAATGGGCCTCTAGGCCGAGAGAGAAACCTTGAAGCCTAAGATTCGTTTGATGACCCTGTTGGGTCTTGAGGCCAGAAACTAGAATGAATGGGTTGCGCAAACTATCTGGAATTCGAATGTTTTATGTTATGGGCCGAAATTTTGGATTGAGAGCAAAGTTCGTGGGCCAAAACTATGAATTGGTCTGTGGGCCCAGATGAAGTGAGTTATGAGTGCGGTACTCAGAATGTTTTGAGAATTTGGCACCTGGGCCAGAATGTGTTCGGGCTAGAAATAGGGCGCATGGGCCGAAATGATTTTAAAACCATGTCCATAGATGTGAATTGGAATTTGGGCCAAGTAATTCTGATTGGGCCTAGAAGATGATACCTATATCTAGGACTTTGGGCCAAAACCCAGGTGGAAAGTCTTCCTGGACTAGAATAAACCTTGAAACGGAAAGGCCTGATGGATTTTTACGAACTGCTTGAGGTGGATTTGTTTTTCATGGGCCTAGAACTAAATGGATAATTCAAATGGGGCCAGAAGAGAAATCACCTAAGTCTAAGCTTTTGGGCCGAAGCCCGAATGACTCACATATTAAACCAAACAGGACCTCTAGGCCGCAAACAAATAGAGCCGCCGATTCGGGCTGGGCTAGGTTAATGTAGGAGAAGTTCCTATCAATCTGTAGGCTGGGTAATGGGCCGATCATACAAGCATACAAGGCCCACACAAATTCAACATGTCCTCACTAGTCGGTTAAATCAATTTGGGTATGGATCGATCCGGAGAGGTGCTTGGGGCTTAGGCCCAGGTCGCCACAAAGGAATAGGGCTTGCACGCTACTCTCTTTGGGCTTCCCCACTTTTTTCGCATCACCTGAAGGTGTGCGTCTGCCGGGTCTTTGACTGACCAAACAATGGGCTAGGTAAGGACACTGCCAGGAAAACGCTTGGGGCTAAGGCCCAGGTATTAAGGGGATGTGGTTAGACGACATCCTCCTCTTTTCCCCCGCTTATTCACATCACCTAAAAGGTGTGAGTCCCTGACAGGGGACCCTCAAACGGGTCCCGGGATGAAATCGGTTTAGGTGGACCCTCGCTCTCATATGATGCAAAGGTGCAGAAAATTAAAATGCGCACAAAAGTAAACAAACAAAGTAATAAAGCCATAAAAACATTTTCGAGTTAAGCCCTCTTTCTTAAAATTAAACAAGTTAAAATTAAGAATTTGTCCCCAGCAGAGTCGCCAGTCTGTGAGCCTCGATTTTAAACCCTATCCTATGTTGATGAAGTTGATTGGGATCTAGTCGGGTTTTAGGTCCACTTATAACCTAAGGTTAATAACTATGTCATATAACAATAATTATTAAATCCTATGCTAGCTCACTGGAACCTATTGTGAGTCGCCACCTAATTTTACCTAGGGTAAATTAGGAAAGGTAGAGTTCGGGTTCGGGGGCTTGATATTCGACTTAATTAGGGTTCAATTACTTTCATTACCCCTAGAATCGTTTTTCCTCTACTTAGTTTAATTACGGCTTATTACGAGTCGTTTTAACCTAAGTGCGCGAGCTTCTGTTTTTTTTTTTTTAGCATTTTTTACTGAAAATAAAAAGTGAAAGTTGAAATTACCTAAACTAGGGTTTCGGAGGCAGAATTAGGTCAAATTTTGTTTCCGTCCGTAGCCACGGACCTAATGTCCGTAACCATGGACCCTAGTTAATCTATGTGAAAATAAAAGTCGAATTATACAGAAAACAAAAATTTGAAAAGTCCGGGGCCACGGACAGGATGTCCGTAGGCCCGGACATAGTTTAACAAAACCTAAATTTTTAAAATTTTAAAATCCCGCCGCCGTCCGTGGGTGTCCGTGGTCCCGGACCACCCACGGACAGGGGTTTTATGGTGGTTCCCGAAGGTGTTTTCGGCTCAAAATTTATGCACGTGTAGCCTGAAAGGTGTACAATTCGTTAGTAATTGAAGGATTGCAGTTTGAAGTCGAATTATGTACGAAACTTGGCGAACAAGCAACAAGGCAGAAACAAAAGTAATTAGCAATACAGAAGCGTAAAAAGGTTAGTTTGAACCCAAAATTTGACAGAGAGTTAATAAGGTCGTGGAGAGTTAGAAAAAGTAGAATTGCAACCTGTTTTACCTTCGAATTTAGGAGGATTCTTCACGTCGGGATTCCGGAGGCCTCGTTGATGGCGGATCCAGAAGAACTTCGAACCCAGCTTCTGACTCCTTGTTGTTCTTGATGTTCTTCACTTTTGGTGCTGTTTTGGTGGGGGTTTGATGATGGATGATGTTGTGGGAGTTGAAAAATGTGTTTTGGTGTTGATTTTGGTGAGATTTCGGTGTTTGATCGTGGCTCTGGGGTTCAAAACGTGAGAGAGAGAGAGACGGCTGCCTTCTTTGAGAGTCTAGGGTTCTTGAGTTTCTTCCTTGATCATGGGATAAGGTTCCTTATATAGGCCTCTTTAAAGATAGAAAAATCCGGTAAAAACCGAGATTTACCGACGTTTAGCTCAAGGGCTTCCAAAAGGAATTTGATTATGAAATTTCACACATGGGTAAAGGATGATATTTCTGATTTTTCTAAAGTGGAATCGAATTTTTTGGATATTGGAATATTTTTAAATTCAATTTCTCGTCAGATTCAATCAGAAATTACTAGAAAATTATTGGAAATTTGAAAAATCAAAATTCCAACGCCATTATGCTTAAAATGTCATCCTCTATCATGGGTTAAAATTTCACAGCATTTTGAATTGATTTGACCCTTATTTGGAGGAGAGAGAAAGCCTATAGGGGGCTTAGGAGCCTTGAAAAATTACGAAAATGCCCCTGGAGATGACTAAGCTGTCCCTAGTACTCTGAAATGTGCCGATCGAACTGGGAACCCTCGCTACTAGCCTATTAGTAGAGACTCTCTTCTGGGGGGGTTGAAATTTTGGGTATAAACACATACCCCATTTTAAGGGGGGTAGAGCATCCTTGTGTTTGAGTTAGTAAACGAACATGTTTGTCGTTTGCCTTGGTGAATGTAAGATATGGCTTGTGTAAGATATTACACTTTGTGTTAAGTTGAGGTATGTATAATACTTATGTATTGTACTTGTGGCAGACCATTAAGTCTTGAGATGTGTGAATTTGAATATAAGATATGGTATTAAGATTAAGAAATTTGAGTGTTGTGAATGATTAAGTATATATATGAACTTTGGGGACAAAGTTATTTTAAGGGGGCTAGATTGAGATACCCCAAACCTATCTATGGTGTTTAGATGTTAAACCAAGATATAATAAGGAGAAATTATGGCTTAGAAACATTAGGAAACAATTTAAACCAAAGAAAACACAAGGAAACACCATAAGAGCAACTTAGGCAAAAACGTGCTCTAAGCTTGGAGTAACTTTGGTTAACACCCAAATATCATTCTTAGACCTTAGTAACATGATAGTGGACATGTTAAATCAATTACCAAATAAAAACAAGCTCAAAGACAAGTTAAAACACAAATTATTCTTTAAGGACTCTTAAAGCACATTTTTGAAAAATTGTCTTAGAAGGAGGTTTTGAGTGGCTAAATGCCAATGATTACACCTTAATCAACTTGTGTACTACTTAGTATCACATTAGGAAGCCTAAATCAATGGGAAACCAAAACTTTCACAAATATGGCTACTAATGTGAATAGTAACCAAATAGTGCCCAATTTAAGCTTAAGTCAACTTAGCTTAATTAATAGGTCAACCAAGACCATAAATATCTTAAATAAGCATAGGGGGCGGTTTTTAAGGATGGTGAGTCACCACATGAACCAGCCAAGTAAGAAAAAGAAGAGGGAATTGGAAATGGTACTATTTACCTTTTAAAAAGAAAATATCTTAAACTAGCTTACCTCTCTCCTCTCTTCTTCATTCTCTTCTCTTCCACCGGTTTCTTTTTTCCTCCCTAATAAACCTTAAGAACCAGCCCCATCCATACTCCACCTTCACTTGCTCACAAAATCTTCATTTTAGCTCCAAATCCAAAACTAAGCATAGATAACTCTTAGTTAGAGCAAGCCCTTCCTTTCTATTTTTTCAAATATCCAAAAGAACAAGTTTGGTGCCATGGGAAAACTCCATTTAAGGGGGAAAATCAAGTATAAAGAGCTCATTTGCTTCTCCATTCATTCAAGGTAAGGAAACTTAAAGAAAAATCAACTTTCCTTCATTTTTCACCCATGTCCGAAAATTACCTTCTCATGGGGTCTTGTTTTATCCCTTGAACTAGCTTGTTTTCATTCTCCAAGGACTAGTGGAGGTCCTCTTTGATTCATTGCCCAAGTCTACCTTGAGACTTCAAAGGTAATCATCCACTTTAATACCTTAAAGCACTTTTTTTAACCTATGAATGGTTCCTTAAGTTTTGGTGCATTCCTTGAAAACTCATTAGAGTAATTGTATATTGGTTAGAAAATTGGCAAGAGGATTGAAGTCCTTGGCCGAGAATCATTCAAGAAAACCTAAGGAGAAAGTTGAGAGAAAAGCTTGGAAAAACAAGGTAAATGACTTACCTTAAGGTGGTTTAATGCTTCAAGGGATGGGTTTAGATATGTACTAGGTGTAGCTTAGAGTTTACATTAAGTAAGGGCTATAAAATCTAGGAGAAAGAATATGGTCATACTTGTGAACTTGCGACTAAGGAACAAATGGCAAATTGAGTTAGTAAACAATCACAAGGATAATTACAAGAACACTTATATTGCAATGGGTGCTTTGTTGTGTGTATTTGCAGGTTGAATGCTATTATATGTGGGAATTTAGTGGTTAAATTTATGCCATTTAAGGGCCTAAGTGCCAAGCAATTTAAGTTTATGCACTATATTATGATGTAGTGTAGTTTGGGTGAGTTTGTGTGTGGAGATTATGTATTAAGGATTTGAGTGTATTGGTTGTTTAATGATGTGAACCTAAGTGTGTTTTTGGGTGTAGTAATATATTAGAGAAGCCATGTTAAATTTGTGTTGGATGTGTTGGTGTTTAAGGTGTTCTAAGGAGATTTTATGACTAAAGATGTACTAGACAACATTAAGGGTTGTTTCGGTGGAAATGGATAAACTAAGACGTTCTTGATTATTAAGATGAACTAGGAATGTGTTGGAGGAACTAGGGGTTACAATGGTGAATTTAAGGCACCAAAACCATGAAAAGAGAAGTTATGAAACTTGTGCAAAGTTTGAAGGAGATAAGGTATTATGTCTTGTGAAGGTTTAAGCATGAGCTAGAGTATTTAGCCTTAAGAAGTTTGAGTAATGGAAATGGGAATAAGTAGTAATGCTTGAGGAGTGGTTACATTAGTGGAAAAGAAAACATTTTGGTTAGTGAAGTCTTAAGCAAACAATTTACAAGTTGGAAGTGTAAATGGTTAAATGTGAAGTGTAGGAAGTTGGTGTAAGAAGTTGAGGAAAAGGTCAATGGATTAAATAGAGGGCTTATCAAGGATTTAAATTGTGATTTAAGAGGATATTAAGTGCCTAAATGGTATTAGAACATGTTGGGGAACTTGGGGAAGAATTTGGTATTGATTGAGCATTTAAGGAGAAGTTTCTGCAGTGGACCGACCCGGGGGACCGACCCTGTCTGGGTCGGTCGGACTGTAAAATACTAGCCGGGATTGTTTCTGGAACGGACCGACCCAGAGAGTCTTGGGTCGGTCGGGTAAAATTCAGAGGACCCGAATGTTTCCGGAATGGACCGACCCAGGGGGTTGGGTCGGTCGGCCCTTATAATAAAAAGAGACAGAAATGAAAGGGTGGCATTTGTAGTCCACCATTAGGAGGATAATGATGATTAGAAATATGAGTATATAAGAACTTAAGAAGTTAAGTTAAGTAAATGATTTAAGTGTTTATGTTAAGTTTATAAGAACTTAGGTGGTATTAATTAGGGATCATTATTATTGGCTAAGAAAGTTAAGTAACATGGAAGCAATTAACAACCTAAGTTGGATGAATGTTGTAGGATTTTAGAATAGGGATTTGGAAGGAGACTAGACAACCGACACAGAATGACGGTGGACGGTATGGTTTTCTTGTAGCCTGCTTGCTAACGAGGTGTCCCTCGGCTTGTGTGCTATTTGTTTATGTGTTCCGACTAAACAAGATAAAGCATGCAACCGGTTATTGTATTTATTGTGTGTGTGTTTTCATTACACTAACACACTTGACTTGAGATCCTTTACTAGTAAACATTGGAATGAGATAAGAATACACTCTTTTATAATGGTTGGTTAATACCCGAGAAGGTTTACCTAACACTTGTCTTCGAGACTTTCACTAACTGGAACTTGGGGGGAATGAGGAATCCGGGACTGACTCTGGTCATGCATGTTAAGGAAAAAGGGGGTCGGTATCTGAATCAGATCCGACTTCCGCTTGAGGACTTGTCTTCGGACTTGTTGCCTAGAGTCGAATGTCGACTCAGCCACCTTAGGTTAAAGTTCAAGGTGGGAGGCAGATTAAGATGGTGCGGTGGGATCACCTAAATCCCAAATTTAAGATAAGTTGTTTATTCAACCAATGGAGTTAATAGCTCATTGGCTAGGGTTACTTTTGACCCGACAAAAATAAACATTGAGGTAAGATACAACCAATTCTAATTAAAGAACGGTTTGTATACTGAGACAGAGATAAGGATTAAGATTGAGGAAAGATAAGAATGGACTGAGATTAACAGAAAACATAATTTAAGGAGTTAAATGATTAACTCACTTATTAAGGGAACGCTTTTAAGTCGTTCATTGTGTGTGAACTATGTTTGTTCATATGTGGCTTGTTTTTATTGCACTTCTTACTTATGTCATGTATCTAATCAACTTCACACTATCGACAATTAGTCGTCGTAGCCCCGTTAGCTTGGGGGCTATAAGAGAATCGTACCAGCAAAGGTGTTGACCCCCTCGGGGGCAACTATTTATATTTTGCAAGTAAGCGCCCACAGAGGACTCACCTTGAGAGTAGGAGTGGGTAGACTTAGGTCGGGACTTATTTTTGAGTAGGGATATGCATGTACACCCGTCAGTTATTATTAGAACTTGTGGAGAATTATGTTGTTGCTTGAGATACTTGGAAACTCGGTTGGCATATGTTTTGGATTAGTGGTTGTAATTATTTAAGCTCGGTATATTCTTTTAGTTCAGACTGTGGCAAGGTCCTTGGTTTGTTAAATTCCGTTGCAACGTTTATATATGTTTGTTATGATGCGATAACCACGACTGAATTAAGACGAGGTGTTACAAATATAAGAGAAAACTTCCTAAGTCCTAGAAGTTCAGCCTTTTGAATTTTCCTTCTAAGTTTAGAATAGTTTACCTTATGTTGTTCTTATTTTTCTTCTGATTCTAAGACATCATTGCCTTGTGCCATCAAGCACACTTCTTCAAGGCATAGGTGAGCCTTATCATCTTCTGAGATGTCGCTGTCTGAGGTTTGATTGTCATCACTCCATTCAGAATCTCCCCATGCGGCAACGAAGGCTTCCTTCTTTGTTCCTTTGTTGAATGATTGTCGGATAAGCTTCTTGACCCTGTCGTTGTCCTCTCGTGATCGCTGAGGGCAGTCTTTGATATGATGTCTGCATTTTGAACACCCAAAACACTTGTCATTGCTCTTCCTCTGATCATCCGATTCCTTGGACTCCTTACCTTTCCTTATTTTATTTCTTATGAACTTTCAAACGTTCCTCTCAGCATAGAGGACCATTTCATCATTGTCGTCTCGTGACTCGGACCTTTCATTTTCAGCTACTTGAAGGGATATGCCTTTCCCTCTATCTCTTGATGCGCTTTCTGAGTTCCTGTGTTGTAGTTTTAACTCGAAAGCCATTAGAGATCCTAGCATGTCTGCCAGAGACATTTTGGAGAGATCATGCACTTCTTGCATGACATTGTCTTTGCTGTCAAAGGAGGCAGGAAGAGATCTAAGGAACTTCCGAATTTGATCCTCATTAGAGATAGTTCTTCCAAGCACCAACATTTCGTTGATCAGCTTAGTGAACCTTGTATGCATTTCCGAAATGCTCTTCTTTTGTTCCTTCTTGAATAGCTCTCAGTGAGTGAGCAGCAACTCACTGCAAGTCTTTTTGATCTAATCATTCCCAAATCTCTTGGGCTGTTTTAGCTGAAGCAATTTTGGAGTATTGCTCAGGTAGTAGTGCATAGTGAAGTATTCTTACAGCTAGAGCGTTGAATACCAGCTTCTTGATTTAATCATCCGTCATGCTGTCGATAGATATGTCTTGTCCTTGAGGATTCTGGAAGGTGTACTCTCCATGTGTTATTGGATCGTTAGACTTGATATGAAACTCCATCTTGTTCTTCCAGTGAGTGTAGTTGTCTCCATTGAAGAGTGGTGGTCGATTTGGTGCAGAACCTTCTTCTGCTGCTAGAATGCTTGCATGAGACATCTTTGATCGTCTTCCAATGCAGTTAGCTTTCTAAAAGGGACCTGCTCTGATACCAATTTGAAACCAGCAAGCTCTCCTGATGCGTCCTTGACGTGTCGTGGACGTATCGTGGACTCTAATAAAACTTGATAGTTTAGGGAGGGACGAGAGATAACTTTAAACTGGAAAACACATTTCGATTAAGAATTTACACACACAAAATTCACTCAACCTCCCTTGCCCCACACCCGGACTCTCGGGACAGTTTCAACTTTACCCCTAAATCGTCAACCCTCTCCTGACTATCGGCCTACGTTCCCCAACCGTTCCTTGACCTTCGTCCTCAAATACGCAATGTATTGATACTCTTACCCAGTCCTCTCTAGCTCACCAACTCTCTTGTACTTACACACACTCCTAAGTCTGATCCACACTTGCCCAGATTATCTCCATCTTTTTACTCGTGCAGGCTTCCTTACATATGGAATAGATGCAAGTATATATACGGTTGTTAGGATGTAACTACCGTCCTATCAATCCCTAGACTTCTAGGAGTCAACTTCTACTTTGATTATTCCATAACAAACGCACTAGACTTGCAGAAAGTTTTCAACTTGATCTGGAGGCTTGAGCTACATGTCGCCTCATGGTTGGTCAAGTTAGCGGCAGCCCTCTTGATAGGTCGATCACCACTTGTGTTCCCCACTTGCCTGATTCTATCTAGTTCATTTGTAACACCCCTACCGCTAATACCGTCATTACCGCCCATCTCCTTTTACATCATACTCACGCAGCGGATACCTACTTACACAACGGCAGGTGATACAATGCCGTTAGCCACCCACGCGACTAACAAGACTATTACCACATACAATATCGGTCTGATGGACCGGAATATCCGAGTGCTACACAAATACAATCCTTACTACAATTTCAACCGGGTACTACAACTCCCCATTCAACACCATACTCCATTCCAGTACCATACAATACAATATACATAACCGAGTTTACTAAGTTCCAAATACAATACAATAACTCTTCCAAGTTCATATATACTACTCGTTACGAGTCTACATCTACCCATTCCTCACAACTACGTACTTTCAATACATATGGTGTACCCCTTTGTACACTACTACTTCAAGGCTACAAGCCTTACACAACTCACTACTATCTACATTCCACTCCTAGCTATCCAGACTTAGTTGTTGGTCTCTTACTGTGATCATGTCTGCTTCGGGTACCTGCACACTAAAAACGTTGCCCCTAGGGGCTCAGCTTACGCTGAATATGACTTCCGCATACCCCGCGTACTAGCGAGGGTACGCCGACCACTTGGTCGTATACATGCAATTCATTCTACTCTTACATACATACATGCTTTCATTCATACTAGTACAATACTTCACAAGGGTACACACATACAGTGCAATACATCTGAGGGAAATAATACAGGTCTACCACTACTTACTTACCATCTTCCAAAATGCACATACACAATACATACTCGATACTTACACAATGCACAATACTTGTTAGCTTCATTGGTCCACCCGGGTTAATCGGGTGTTCAATACTCATTTACTCAAGGTCAATGACTTACGATAGTCAAGACTGATACTCATACAATACTTTACTTCTTACTTACTTTACTTAAGTCAAGTCGGTATGACCTCCGGGCAGGGATTACTACATCCCACCACCGGGCTTTAGGGTGGCCCACTAATCCAGGATGCTACCCATTCAAGGGATTTGGTCCATGGAAAAGATTACAGCCAGGATTCGGATCCAACCTCTTGTGTTTCATTATCCTCACGCGTGGCTGAAACTATATCGGACTTCTACTTATTCCATTTTACTCATTACTCAAGTTAGGAGTTAGATGGTTAGGAATTAGTAGAAGTCATTACTTCCATACCATACGTCAATACACTACTCAAGTACACATCATTTACACACACTTCATCCTTGTTCATTCATTTCATGAATTATACAAACTAATTGTTCAAGAGAATGCAACAAGAACAATATAGTTCAAACACTATTAAGTGCAATAAAAGTCCGATTCGTGCATTTATCTTATTGGTGATCACATAAGCACACAAATCGGGGTAACCAAGTTAGGATACAGGGCATGAAGAAATCATACCTTGCACCGAGATTTACTACGCCGGGTGTCCTCACGTTCCTTTGGTTCACTCTTGTTCCTTGAGTCTTCTTCTCGAACCAATGACTACACGCCAAATGGTTCAATTAATACTAAGCACTACAATACATACATAATTACTACTCCCGTACCTACCCCGTTATCCCGTTGTTTCGGTTTAACTTAATGTCCTTGTGCTCACTACTTTCTTAACTTGTTTCCTTTTTCATGTGTGTACTTCCTTACCATTCCATTCCATTAATGGTGTCCTACTATATATACATATGCATATGTGTATAGGCATATTATATATATATATATACATATGATAACTATAACTATTTTTTTTTGTTTTGACTCGACCGACCTTACCCAGGGTCGGTCGAAGTCAGTAAGTTTCATCGCTGGAAAATTCAGGTCCGATCGACCTTGCAAGTCTGGTCCCAAGGTCGGTCCATTCCAGTGAGTTACATTACGGGAAAAGTTTGGACCGACCGACCTTGCAAGTCCGGTCCCAAGGTCGGTCCATTCCAGTAAGTTACATTACGGGAAAATCTTAGGCCGACTGATCTTGCAAGTCCGGTCCCAAGGTCGGTCCATTCCAGTAAGTTACATTACGGGAAAATCTTAGGCCGACCGACCTTGCAAGTCCGGTCCCCAAGGTTGGTCCATTCCAGTAGACTTCCCGTCTTGTATTTTTAAGGCTTGACCGACCTTGCAAGTTCGGCCCCAAGGTCAGTCCGGCCTAGTACTTCAGTTTTGAAATCTGTTTTCGGTTCTCTACTATACCCATTGCTTCCCCACTCTTCCTACATGTAATCCCAAATGTTTTAACACTACTTAGGCCCTTAAAATTGCCTTAGTTCATCCACCAAATTCCTTACTCATTTCTAAATCCACTTACATAACTTTCCTTCACTATACTTCAACACTTATGCCCATTTTGTTCTCAAATGCTACAGATCTCTACAACAGCTTTTACCATCTATTACTCCCTCTACCAATGCCATTACTAGTATCCTCATTACATTACCTTCGATCAAATCCTCCCCATTATCTAGTCCTTCTCAAAATCTGTTACAAAGTGGTTTACTACACACTTTAAGCTTTCCAAATACACTTAATTCCTCCTAGTTCCTCCAATGTGTTTTAATACTTCTTGCTACAGATTTTATATCCTTTCATTCTCTTACCACAACTACTACTCCATGGTTTCTAACCATCTCTACTAGACCCAATACCACCTTGGTTCTCCCATTCACCAAGTCATCCATAATGCACAATTCCTACCAAAATTTTGCCATAGTTCACCTACAATTCTAACTTCTCCACATACATACTTTTTCATCAAATTCATTCCTAATCTAGCCATACCCTTACAAGGGTCCTACCAGCAATCAATACAACACCCAATTCATCAATACTTCCTCAAACAACAATACTAATACACATACACAATCTTTTTGGCTCTAAGGCCTACAATTCACATACTAGTTCACAAATACTTAAACTTCCCAACTACAATACTAATACAATGTTTGGGTTCTTTAAATTGGCTTACCCATTTCCATTACTCTAATGCACCAAAATATAGCATTAAGAAGGAGCTCTTACCTTGAGCTTTTAATTCCTTCATTTCTTTTCCATTTCTCCTCCCCTCTTTCTTGTAGAATGGAGTTGCCAAACTCCATTCCCATCACCCAGTGAACACAAAAAGGATATAATTAACATACTAACCCTTAGTTTAATGCTAATTCATATAAATGTTTAGAACACTAATTTTAGGGTTTACCTTTGGAGTGTTTTAGGAGGGGTTTTAGCCCTTGGTTCAAGAAAAAGAGATTCCACCACCATTGCAAGGTTGAATTGATGCTCAAAAGAGAGAGAAAACAAGGCATTACAAAGGGGTAGAAATCAGTTGTAAAGAAAGATGGAGAAAACATGAGTTTTTCATGTAGATTTTTACCTTAATGGAGAGAGAAGACTCCAAGCTACCCATTGGTGCTATTTTCTCTTTGAATGGGGAAAACCCATGGAGATGAACTTCCTCATTTTTGGGTTTTGAAAAGAGAGAAGTGTAGAGGATGATGAGGGTAAGATATGTAATTATTTTACATTTGGAGCTCACATGGTAGAGCATGGAGAAGAAGAGATGGCTGCCATTGTTGTATGGGGAGCTCAAAATAGCAGCAAGAAGGAGGAGAGAGAGAGACGGTGGGGAAGAAAGGAATGGGAGATAGAGAGAGAAATGAGAGGAGAGAGTATGTGAGGCACTTTTTACTTTTTGCTTTTTGCCTCTTAATTAACTAGCTATTATGTGAGTGTGTGTGAGGGATTTTGGCTTATTAAAAACCGGCCCCTACTGTTATACTAGTTGGAGTGTTTTTCGTCTTTTACAGAAAACGCTCGTTATTTTACCCGGTTTAGGTACTATTCACTAATCGGGCCTGTTTTCTAGAATTTTCTCGTTTCTTTTTAATTTATTGGTTATTAAGCTTCCATTAACACTTAATTATTGTTATTTAATGATTTATAATTTTTACGAGTTCGTTTGACCTCTTAAAGTCACGTTTTCGGGTTTTCTCGAAAAATGTGCGCTAAAGCTCTATTAGCGTTTTAATTCATTATTTGGATCCGTTTTCTTCGGGAGTTGTTCCCATATATATATTTAGGCCTTATTAAGCCTTAGGAACCATATAATATGCTAACCGAGGTCTCATACCTCCTATGGTTATTTAACGCTTGTTTAGCGTTTTTCGCTTTTTAAGCGTTTCTTTATTTCTTTTGGATTCATTTTTCCTTACCAATATTACTTAGGCACTATTAGGCCCTTAAATACATATTAGAATAATTTTAATCACTATATTTAAGTTCGGGGTATTTCAATCTACCCCCCTTAAGAACTTTGTCCTCAAGTTGTTCGAGGTTGTCGGATTACTATACTTACTCATTTATGCCTGCCTAATACCCAAGCCGTACATTCTTCCTCCTTACAATTTCTCAAATCTGTTACTCAAGGTCTCTTCATACCATTCCATACAAATGTACCATAATTACTCCCGTCCGCATTACATCCAACCGTCCGGTTTTACTCCACAAGGTTTATACATACATACATTGCAAAGCTATCCCCAAAGCGATGCAATACACATTACAATCCCGCAGGCACTCAGGTCATCTAGACACAGGACTCCTCTATGTCCCGCTGCCCTTGGAATAATACAATACGCTACACTACTATCTTCTCCTGTATAAGCTCCTAACAGTTCCCGTTCTTCAGTCTAGGGAAAATTCTTTCACACTACTAACTAGAAATTTTTCTAAAACATACAACTCCAAATTCCAATTTATATTCATTACTTATATCCTATGCATGATTCTTGTGACCACTTGAGGGGAGCTTCAAGAGTCATTCAACCCTAATGTGATCAGCATCAGTGTTGAACTATCTGTCCACCCCAATTTGTGTTCAGTTTCCCTTGATCTGATCAGGATCAAGTTCGACTTCCCACATCAGTTTCAACCAAACAAACAATTTAATTATTTCCATTTTCTATCTTTTTACTCTTTCTAGTCATCATTATAAATTCATACAACTCCAAAGGATGAAATTCAGTCCCTCGATCATCCTCACTCTACTTCCAAATACTTTACTTCGAAATTCAATGCCTAAGTGCTCATTTCATCAAACTTCGCTACTTTCATCCATTACTCTCCATCTTCAGAAGTATTCTAACTAAGGAATACGATACCTGCGGAATCTAGTCGTCCTCAATTTGCTTCCAATAATTTTCCTAGGAATACACTACTCATTGACTTCATATATCTACTACTCTCAATCATTTCATACAATTTCTTTACGGGATACAATACTTGTGGAGCTCCATCCACTACTCATTACTCCTTTTTACCAACACTCTTACACTGGGGTTACAAGATGGGTATATTCGTCCAATGGTATTTGCATCTCTCGTGCCTAATTACCACAATTACAATATGAATGAATACATATGTTCATTTAACAGAAGTACCAACTATCAATTTGATTCCCATTTGTGCTATGCACATTGTAGTTTATGTGTTTTATTCATGAAACTTACATTGAGCGGTTTTCGCTCTACCCCCCTTAAAAGGGATTACGCCCACGTAATCTACCATATGTTTATTATTATCATTGGTTTACTTAATTCGTCAATTGGAAGCATTTAGCTTCACTACGGTCTATTACATAATATACTCTGGTCAAAGGGTCCTAACCATACCAATGTTTTATTCTTTGCACCAAGAATTCCTATTTGAGTTTATTTAACTCATAATTAATTCGGTTCTAGCCTACCAGGCTTCAAGGCGTTGATAGCCATTCTCTTATACTTACTAGGTACATTATCTCCTAACTAGGGCCCACTAGCTTCCGCTGCGCGACCCTGATAACTTGGGTTACTCACCCTTCATGTTATCCTTAATGTGCTGTATATCACCTTTTTATCCCTCTATTGTGGGAATAAGGTTTACTAAACAAATGTGGTACTCTTTTACCGTGCTTGAATTCGATGGTTTTAGATTTATGTCCAGCTCTCTGGCAATCTATTATACATACTATTCGTACTCCCACGATTATTCACTGAATTCCTCCGACTTTTTGTCGGGCGAGGTTAAGTCACTACTTAACTGTAGTGCTTCCTCTGTTGTCGATAGCTTCTGAATTATACCAGTTTCTCTGGTTCAGTACATGTGTTCTTTACTTGTATGACCTTGCATTTTCTATGCGTCGGTCCTAGTAACTTGCTTACATCTTCTTTCACCTTTTTATTCCAATGGAATTCACATATTGTGATTGTTAGTGTGATTTACACTCTTCGTGCTTCTTTGGCCTTAGGCCACACGGCTTATTGCTAAGCTTGCTTAACTGGCTTATGCCATGTTCGTTGGTGAAAAAAAGTTTACTACGGTTTACATTTCCCATATTCCTCGCTATCCCACTAGATCATTAGCTGCACGAGTGCAATACCAAAACACTCAGTCATACAGAGTGCAGAGGCGTAAACGCTCGGCAGTAAGTCACTTATGTGATAAGAATGAATATTTCTGCCTGTCTTCTCATACCTATACTCTATGTCATTGTCTAACTACTTCCTCATAGCGGTCGCTGTTGCGTACCGTATTCTTACTCCTTACACAAATTGTTTTTACTGTTTCTGTTACTGCGGTAGTTTATCTTTACTCATTGCCATTGTCGTTGGCACCATTTCCTTATGGTGTGAATACACTAGGAGGTTCTAGTTCATATGTATAACGGTTGTGTAGCATACCGCAATGTTACCATCTTCCCAATGTGGAGATGTTTTATTCCAATTTAGGTTTAATGTGTAGGTTAACTTACTTCACATTGTTTCATCGTCTATGATACAATTTTCCAAGTATCTTGGTTGACAATTGATGAGGTAATTTACTGGGTTACAGCTCTCTTGAGCGTTGGTCATTCGTGGTTGCAATGTGCATTTGTGAGCCTCGATTTTAAACCCTATCCTATGTTGAATAGAGTTGATTGGGATCTGATTGGGTTTTAGGTCCACTTATGCCTAAGATTAATAACTATGTCTATAACAATAATTATTAAAACCTAAGCTAGCTCACTGGAACCTATTATGAGTCGCCACCTAATTTTAACCTAGATCAAATTAGGAAAGGAGAGTTCGGGTTCGGGGCTTGATATTCGACTCTAATTAGGGTTCAATTACTTTCATTACCCTTCCTAGGTCGTTTTTTCCTCTACTTAGTTTATTTACGGCTTATTACGAGTCGTTTTAACCTAGTGCGCGCGCTTCTGTTTTTTTTTTTGTTTTTAGCATTTTTTGACAGAGAATTAAAGTGAAAATAAAAAGCTACCTAAACTAGGGTTTCGGAGCAGAATTAGGTCAAATTTTGCTTACGTCCGTAGCCACGGACCAAACGTCCGAGACCACGGACCCCAGTTAACCTAAACATACAGAAAAGTCGAAATTAAAGGAAAACAAAATTTGCAAAGTCCGGGGCCACGGACAGGATGTCCGTGGGCCCGGACATTATTAGAAAAAACCTAAATTTTGAATTTTTAAGATCCCGCCGCCGTCCTGGGTGTCCGAGCTTACGGACAGGGAGTCCGGGACCCCGGACACGACGTCCGTGGGTGCGGACAGAGCCCTCGGACGGCGGCTTTAGGCTGTTCCCGAAGGTGTTTTCGGCTCAAATTTTATGGGTGCGTAGCCTGAAAGATGTACTAGTTATGGTCGAAAGTTCTCAATTTGAATTCGAATTATGCACGAAACTTGGTAAACAAGTTTTGGACAGAAGCTTGAATAAACAGCAATACAGAAGCGTACGAAGGTTAGTTTGAGCCCAAATTTTGAGGCAAGACAGATAATACCGTGGTGAATCAGGGAAGTGGAGTTTCTACCTGTTTTACCTTCGGATTCACAACGTTTCTTCTTCACACCGGGATTCGTCGAGTGCTCCGTTGATGGCCCCGAGAGGATTTCGACCCAAGCTTCTGGTTGTTGGTTGTTCTTGCTGTTCTTCACGTTTAGAGGTGTTTTTGTGAGGTTTTGATGATTATTGGTGCTTTGGGATTGGAAAACGTGTTTAGATGGTGATTTTGGGGGATTTTCAGTATGATTTGGGTGGCCGGTGTTGGAAAACGTGAGAGAGAGAGAGGAGGCCGTGTTTTCTGACTCTTAGGGTTCTTCATAGTGTTCTGATTTATCCAAAACCTATCCCCTTATATAGACTTTCTTAAGATAAAGAGAATCTAGTAAAAGTAAGATTTTTTCGATATTTTAACTAAGTAACTTCCCAAAGGAATTTTGTTATGAAATTTTAACCACATGTCAAGAATGGATATTATGAATTTTCTGAGGTGGAAACGAATTTTTTAAATGCTGGAGCATTTTTAAATTGAATTTCTCGTCATTCAGTCAGAAATTACTAGAAAATTATTGGAAATTCGAAAAATCAGAATTCCAACGCCATTATGCTTAAAATGTCATCCTCTATCATGGGTTAAAATATCAAAGCATTTCGAGCTGATTTGGGCACCCTTTGGAGGAGAGAGAAAGCCTATAGGAGAACTCAGAAGCCTTAAATTACGAAAACGCCCCTGACAATGACGAAACTGCTCCTCAGGCCCTGGAACACGCCGATCGGGCCGGAGTCTCTTACTGTTTGATGGAGATGGCTCTCACAACCTCGTAGACCTTAACCAGGGGGTCAAAATTTTGGGTATAACAGCATTCACATTGATTGTTTTGACAATTATTGTCTCCTCGGTGCTGAGCATTAGTTATAGGCTCTAGCTGTGCAATTTTGTTTTGGTATGTACATCACCGGGACATCCCAAGAAACTTCAAGGGTTTTCTGGTGCCGTTCTCCAATTGAGGAGTATTCTGTCACTGGTAAATGAAAGTTCTGTTGAGAGGTTTGTTTCCACTCATAGGCCTCATGACAAGGTTTACTATGCTAGTATCTGTTTATGTACTGCATATGGAGTATACTTACTCCTTTAAGTCATAATGGTTTGGAAATCTCCTTTCCTTGTTCCATCGCCCCTTGGCAATATCTATATGTGTAGGCTTTACTGTTATAGTAGACGGAAGCCTTGTCTAAGGGTTCACATCTTCACCACATTGGTGGTCTTCGGTTAATGAGGGGTACCTTTCCGCGAGTTTCCGTAGTGTCCAACTGTGGACTAGGCCAATGTTGGCATTATCGCGATTCTTGTGCCTCTGTGCTACCATTGGTATAGAAGGCATGAAGGGTAATTAAAAGCTTGTCAACTGTATACTAGACTGATGCTCTAGTGACAGTGACCTTGAGGTAGCCATTACTCCAAGCCGCTCATGTTGTTGAGTTTAAATTGGGTGGTTCAGTTGTCGATTATTTGTCATATGAAGCAATATCTTTGCAAGTCTTGTTATTAAACTGTGTGGTTTTGCAACCGTTTAAACCTATACCAAGTAGTTGGTACATGGCTTTTGAGCCTTATTGATGCAGACTATGCTCTTTGCAAGCTGCTTATTCATGTTTCCACTCCCTGCATACCCCATAGGTTGGAGGTACTACTGGGCTCCATGGCAAGTCATGACACCATGCTTCCGTTCATAGGAGGCCCTTTTTGGCAATCTGGTGCTAATCAGTGCCTTTTTGTGGTTGAGGGTATTTCCTGTTAAGTGAAATCCCTTCGGTGTCCTAACCGAATGTTCGTTCTAGCTTTCGTGCTCTTATCATGATGCTTTATTCGACTATTGTAAATTCAGACACCCTTTACGGATTGCTCCTGGGTGTTATTGGTTATGCCGTTACATCGGCTAGTGTTTATGATATGTCGTGTCCACTATACGCCTTGTGGTATTGTATTTGAGCTATCCCCTTTAGGGTTATAACATCTCTCTTGGGTAGACTGTTTATACTTTCTCCTAGTGTTTAAGACTAGGTTTAATATCCTCTCCAATGACAGATTATACTCCCTGGTAGTTTTGTAATTGTTCTTGGGATTCTCGTCCCGTTTGTTGAACATTATGGTGCTCATATTAGGCATTTGCCTTACTATGTTCAAGCTGGGTATCCCTTCCAGCTGTCATGTATTTGTTTGACATCTTGAGACATGTCCAATGTCTATACTTATTAGTCTGCGCTCTTTGCGCTTCCTAATTCCATCTCTTCTTCAGATGTATTCTCTGAGTTCTTTATACTCATTACTTAGCTGAGTTCCTTCTCCTTGATCGTCTGAGGTGTCCAGCTGTTCTGCTTTGAATTCACTTGGTCCGTCGAACGGAGTTGACTACTTCCCGTGTTTCGTACACTACATGTATACATACATGGGGTACCTTGTTAATTTACCACTTACCTGACTATGTGTCAGGCCCGCAAGCTCCTTGGAGTGCGCCATCCCACATCCCGTATTTGGGTACACTCGTAGTGCTCGTCACACGCCTAGGTGAAGTATTCTATTGTCAACTCCTCTTGTATCATCTGATGATACTCACCGTAATTCTGTTGGTTCGGTTTTAAAATCAAAGGTTTAAAAGAAGGGTTGTGGTTTTGCAAGAAAAATTTTGGGTTTTAAAATCATAGTTCGGTGTTAAAAGAAGTTCTTCATGGCATAGCCATGTTTGAGGTCTTGACCAAGTCCAGCTTCTCACTGACTGGTATGTTCTTAATACAATGGTCGGGCCATTAGGCCTTTCCAAGGTTCCATTCTTTCGGTTTTTAGGATTTGTGATCTTGTGGTTGCTTCGTTGCAGTTACGGTACATTACTAGGTACTTGCGGTGTGTTAGGGTTCCTCTACATGTTCTTGTTCTTACTGCACTTGTCGTGGCAAGTGCGTGGTACTGGTGGTTTTTGGGTAACCCTATACCGGTCTTGGTATGGTTTCCATTCGTATTTGCTAGTCTTGTCGACTTTTCCTTGATCTTATTGATCTATATTTGGAGATACTCAATCCCTTAAGTAGCTTTTCAATGATCTTGACATGGTTGTCATTGATTGAAATACTTCTCCAATCCTTGGAGACTCCCATTTATTCGTTTTATGTTTTTCCTTGTCGCTCGTTCCCACAGGTTTACTGTGGTTATCGAGCCTTAGTTGTTTTAGGCACTACTTGTAGTCCTATAGGATTATATCCCGTGGATGTTCTCGTAGTTATGTAGGCATACTGGCCAGGTATTGTAACCTTTTTGGCACTGTAGTTTCGGAGTTAACCACTCCCGACTATGTCCTTAGTCAGCTAGCATACCGTTGGTGGTATTATTTAGCTATTACTTCCTCGTAGACTTGTGTTCGGTTTGCTACCGTTCCTTTTCCGTTTTATTGCACGCTTAGTGCTCCTTTTTCTACTGTTGGTTGAGTAGCTAGGTTTGCGACTGCTAAGCATGTCGCCCCATGCTGTTGTAAGTTGCAGCCTCTTTATGGTTGGAGTGCTCATTCAACCGCTATTTAGTGCGGGTATTGTTATTCAACTTGGATCCATCTCCAGGACTTCCAGTTCTTGGAATCTACTATGTGTCGGGTTCTTTCCACTTGTAGGAATATCTCACTACTGCCAGATCGGGTTTCCCCGAATATGAGAGGACTTTCCTTCTCTCTAGCGTTCTTCCCAAGTTATATAGTGTGTTTGTGGAGGGCGGGTCTGATATTGTAGGTATCCGGTACTCACCGGGAGTTCCTAACTAGCATATCTCTAATGCTAACACTCAGCCCTTAGCCCTAAGATTCTAATTCCTAACTCGGTATTTCCTAAACTCAGTATTTCAAGTCATCAGAGCGATACTTCGCTCTGATACCACTTTTTGTAACACCCCTACCGCTAATACCGTCATTACTGCCCAATCTCCTTTTACATCCATACTCATGCAGCGGATACCTACTTACACAACGGTGGGTGATACAATGTCGTTAGCCACCCACGCGACTAACAAGGCTACTAGTACATATAGCATCGGTTTGATGGATCGGAATATCCGAGTGCTACACAAATACAATCCTTACTACAATTACAACCGGGTACTACAACTCCCCATTCAACATCATACTCCATTCCAGTACCATACAATACAATATACATAACCGAGTTTACTAAGTTCCAAATACAAATACAATACCTCTTCCAAGTTCATATATACTCGTTACGAGTCTACATCTACCCATTCCTCACAACTATGTACTTTCAATACATATGGTGTACCCCTTGGTACACTACTACTTCAAGGCTACAAGCCTTACACAACTCACTACTATCTACATTCCACTCCTAGCTATCCAGACTTAGTTGTTGGTCTCTTACTGTGATCATGTCCGCTTCGGGTACATGCACACTAAAAACGTTGCCCCTAGGGGCTCAGCTTACGCTGAATATGACTTCCACATA
Organism: Limonium bicolor; assembly: GCA_023374045.1. Classification (NCBI taxonomy): domain Eukaryota; kingdom Viridiplantae; phylum Streptophyta; class Magnoliopsida; order Caryophyllales; family Plumbaginaceae; genus Limonium; species Limonium bicolor. Next base: position 116,739,241 of record CM041778.1, read on the forward strand.
CCCCGCGTACTAGCGAGGGTACGCCGACCACTTGGTCGTATACATGCAATTCATTCTACTCTTACATATATACATGCTTTCATTCATACGAGTACAATACTTCACAAGGGTACACACATACAGTTCAATACATCCAAGGGAAATAATACAGGTCTATCACTACTTACTTACCATCTTCCAAAATGTACATACACAATACATACTCGATACTTACACCATGCACAATACTTGTTAGCTTCATTGGTCCACCCGGGTTAATCGGGTGTTCAATACTCATTTACTCAAGGTCAATGACTTACGATAGTCAAGACCGATACTCATACAATACTTTACTTCTTACTTACTTTACTCAGTCAAGTCGGTATGACCTCTGGGCAGGGATTACTACATCCCACCACGGGCTTAGGGTGGCCACTAATCCAGGATGCTACCCATTCAAGGGATTTGGTCCATGGAAAATATTACAGCCAGGATTCGGATCCAACCTCTTGTGTTTCCTTATCCTCACGCGTGGCCAAAACTATACCGGACTTCTACTCATTCCATTTTACTCATTACTCAAGTTAGGAGTTAGATGGTTAGGAATTAGTAGAAGTCATTACTTCCATACCATACGTCAATACACTACTCAAGTACACATCATTTACACATACACTTCATCCTCATTCATTCATTTCATGAATTATACAAACTAATTGTACAAGAGAATGAAACAAGAACAATATAGTTCAAACACGATTAAGTGCAATAAAAGTCCGATCCATGCATTTATCTTATTGGTGATCACATAAGCACACAAATCGGGGTAATGATGCACTGATTATTGATCTATCTTTTGAGTGCTTTGAACCCTTGTTTTCCATATTCTTTTACTTAGATTTATGCATTTACCTTCTTGTTTTCATGTTATTTTGGCTTAGGACGTGATTAGGAAGGAGTTTAGAGCTTTTGGAACAAAAAGAGAAAAATTTACACATGTCCGGATATGTGTCTGTATGGGCAGACACGGACACAGAAGCGGACAGCTCCAGATCGAATTTGCCTTTAACCCTATCCTAATACACGGACAGAAACACGGACAGTCCCTTTTGTTCCATGTCCATAACACGGACGCCCATACGGACATGTACACAGATCTCGTCAGGACAGTCATGTCCGCACGCGGACACCAACGCGGACAGGAGTAAATCTCATTAGGACAGTCATGTCTGTACGTGGACAAAAATGCGGACGCGTGTAGATCTCGTTAGGACACCCCTGTATGTATGCGGACTCAAACGCGGACGTCACACAGAAATGAAAAAAATAAAAATCATCGCGCTGATAATTATGCTTTTGGCGCAATTATTAGCCGAAGCGACGGTTTAGCCCATACTCCGTGTAAATTAAAATGATGTCCATGCTCAATCAATCTCTTACCCAACTCACCACTAACCAATGTTTACTCCTAAGCCTATTTAAACCCTTCTCCAGCCTCCATTTCAATTGGCACCAGAAACTCGTCTACACATCTCATCATCCTCCTCCATCTCTCATTCCATCCATCCTCTGGTCATTCACATGATAGCTCCCCCGTACTTCATCTCCATACATATACTCAAACACAAACACACATCACATCAAACACGTTTTCACTCCAATTTCTCCACACAAAAATCACACACAACACTTCGCACACACGCCACACAAAATCTCACGTCCGGATTTGCGTCCGGATTTATGTCCGACCCACCCCATCCGGACGCCTCACGAACTTGCCCAAAATTTCCACTTTCACTCCATTTCACCAAGTTCACTTCATTGTCACCAAATCCAACCTCCAAGCTAGCATAGCGCAAGGACGAAGGGCGGAGCAAGCGAGAGGATCTTCGTAACAGATGATTTCTCCTAACTCTCACTTATTTATGCTTTCAATTGCTATGTCTAGCTAAGAGGATTTACTCTAGGGGAAGGGATGTTGTAATTAGTTAAACTCTGCATTATTTTACTGCTTAATTGAGACTATTTGGATTGTTCAGGTTAATGCTTTTAAGTGCTTTTAATAAACATCATGAATTTATTATAAGCCCTCGAATCATGTTATGATCAGATAAGGTGATTAGCATTGACGGTCCTATTAACCTGTTACCTATGATAATTGTAATCGGATAGATTACATTAGCAATTAGGTGCTTTAGTCCGGACCAAACCAGACTAGTAATTTTGTGCAATAAAACCATCTAGATATACTAGTTAAGTCTAGATTAGAACTACGCGCCCTATCTAGATGAGCTATCTGGAATTAGGACTTAATACAGAATAGATATTTGAGAATTACAAGCCGATCCAAGTCTCTGTTTAAGTAGTAGAATATGTAGAACCTAGCTAGTGAAACAACTCCCTGAACCTAGAGTACCGTTCACACTCCCTATCTATCACTTTAATTTATCTGCTATTTATTTTCTTGTCTGTTGTAAATTCCAAAACCAAAACAAACCCCTCTTTAGTTACCCATTGCCTAAGGCTAGACTTATTTACCTCAAGTCCCGTGGATTGATACCTAGTTGCTTCTAAATTACTATACTACTGCGACCGGGATTTTTACAACCCGACGGTCTGTTGATTTGTTATCTTCTAGGAATATTTCTTAGCTTTTAATATATCAATTTAACCGTTTGCAAAATGGCGCCGTTGCCGGGGACTTGACTTTGTCTAGTCCCTAGCCTTGGTTAATTCGTTACTCTATTACAATAGCGTGTATTATTATGTGTTTGTAATTTATCTATTATTTATGTTTAAGGTTTAATTTATTTTTTGTGCCATTTTATACAATTGTTTTTCATTACTGTCATTTAAATTCAGTTTATAATTTTTCTGTCATTTAAATTTTCAAGTACTATAAGTTCATTTGCTTTAGTTATTTCATCAATTCAACACATTTTGTTCCTTTCTCTTTTACTGTTACAAGTACCTAGTGGATGCGCAGAACGCGTTCATTGGTCCACCGGATACAAACTTCGACCCCGAAATCGAGAGAGTTTACCTCCAAGCTCTGAGAGCAAGAAGGCAGCTCGATTTCAACATGGCAGCAAACCATGACCAGTTGGGAGGAGGTCCAGTCGCCCAATACACGATGGGAAGGATAAACAGACCACTAGCCACACCAAGAAGAGGACTAGTGGTTCTACCAGACCTAACTGCAGAACTAGTGGCCGATTGGCAAAAGGTAAAACCCTCCCATCAATCCAATGCTGTTCGAAATCACTCTGCAGGAACATTTTCAGGTGCCGACCCAGCTGATGCACTAGACCACGTACATCGATTCCTGGTGCACTTCGACTCGCTTGGCTTATCACCAGGCTTGGAAGAATATGCCAGACTGAGCCTGTTCCAGCACAGCTTATCAGGAGAAGCTTCGAAATGGTTCCATTGACCCACTAGGCATCATTACCACCTGGGAGCAGATGACGGATAAATTCTACCAGAAATACATCCCCATCTCCAGGACGCGACAGATGATTGCCGATCTGACGACATTCAGACAGTTGGGTAGTGAGACTATATGTGAGGTGTGGGATCGATTCAAAGAACTACTCCGCCAGTGCCCTCACCACGGTCAGAATATCACCTCACTAGCTCAGGGATTCTTCCTAGGGCTGAAAGATGAAAACAGAGGTGAAGTGAGAGCTGCCTTAGGAGGCCTGCTAGCAAAAAGAGGGGAGGATTTCATGGCAGCAATGGAGTCCTACTATGAGGAGCTTCACCAATGGAGCAACAATGGGGGCAGAGTATTCTCATTAGGTCATAGTTCTACCCGAGCTCCGGACCCGATGATAGAACAGATAGCCGCCGAGCAAGCGCAGCTGAAAACCACGATGGGAAGTATGGCAAAAATGCTCGAACAGCTCACTATGGGGCCCACCCCTAGGCAAACTGCCAAGAAGATCTCTACAAGTGCCAATGAAGTCTGATGCTCTCAGTGCGAGGACGCACATGAATATGAGGACTGCCCACAGATAGCCGAGATGAAGAAATCAGAGGAGGCCAATGTTATAGGACAATTAAACAACAGACAACCCTGGGTGTAGAATCAGCACCAAAACCTCAGGTATGGAAATCCGAACAATGCGCTAAATTCACATCAGATGCAGCCTCAGAGGATGAACCAGGGAGGACCACCCGGCTTTGCTAGACCTCAGTATAATCAGTTCAGGCCACAGCAGTCTCAAGCTCAGCAACCATCATTGAGCTCAAACAATGCTAGTCTGAAGGAAATGGTGGATAAGTTGATGGCTTCTCAGGAGCAGCAAACTGTAATCAATCAGAGTCTGACAGCTGGTCAGCAAAAATTAGGGAATGCCATGGTAGAGATGCAGGGAATGATGAGCCAGTTGACTCAGTTTCTCTTACAGTAGAGACCTTCTGGATCCTTGCCTTCCCAATCAGAAACCAATCCCAAGGAGCAGTTGAAGGTAGTATCGGTCTCAGAAGCAGTAGTGATTGAGGACTGAGAAGATTCTAGAGAGCTAGTAGCAGTTACCCTAAAGAGTGGAAGGAACTTAATCAATGACAAAGTGGCAGGGAGCCATACTGATGAGGAGACCGAGCCCCTTTCTAATACCGTCGGTGCACCATCAGGGCATCCTGCCCCTCCTGAGGTAGTACATGAGGAGACCCAGGCTCCTATTCCTTCTTCCTCTCATTCAACTGCTATTAAAAATACGAAAGGAAAAACATCTGCAAAAGAACTTCCCTTTCCAAACCGTCTTAAAGAGCGAGAGCTGGATGAGCAATTTGGAAAAATTTTAGATATCTTTCAAAAGCTGACTATCAATATTCCTCTTATTGATGTGATTAAATAAATGCCAAATTATGCTAAATTTGTGAAGGATTTGATTTCGAATAAACGGAAATATAAGGAGAAGGACACCATTCAGCTGACCAAGACCTGCTCAGCAGCGATCCTACCGAAGCTGCCTCCAAAGCGTGGTGATCCTGGTCAGCCCATTGTTCCTTGCTCAATTGGATATATGGATTGTGGATACGGTCTCTGCGCTCTAGGAGCGAGCATTAACCTGATGCCATACACCATGTTCAAAAAGCTTCATGCGGGTGAGCTCGTTCCAATTCATTTTTAGACTCCAATTAGCTGATAGATCATCAATCACACCCAGAGGTATGGTAGAAAATGTAGTTGTTAGTGTGGGTAAGTTTTTCTTCCCAGCTGATTTTGTGATCCTCGACATGGATGAGGATGTTGAGGTACCTCTAATTCTTGGTAGACCTTTCCTTAGAACTGCAAAGACTGTTATAGATGTTGATAAGGGAAAGATTACCTTGAAATTTCATGACAAAGAACTAAGTTTTGATATTAATAAGATGATGCGGAAAAATACTTTTTCTCATGCTGTTTTCTCTGTTGACTTAATTGAAGATTTTTATAATCTTGAGGATGACTACATCCATTGGAGTACTGATACTTCTAATTCTTTGTTTAAGTGGTCTGACATTTTAGAGTAGGTATTGAGTCTATCCATTGAGGATGACAAGGAAAGCTTTGAGATGGCCTCAGTCGTCCAGCAGCTAAATCAAGGGAGGTCATACTTTCGCTCCTCCTCTCCTCTAGTAGAAAAGCTGGATCGACCCATTCAAAGGCCTATCCCTTCAATAGAGAAGCCTCCTACCCTTGAACTCAAATCTCTCCCTTCCCATCTTAAATATATTTTCTTGGCAGAGGGTAGCACCCTGTCTGTTATTATCTCTGCATCTTTATCTGTTTCGCAGGAAACTAGACTTCTGGAGGTGCTCAAGAAGCAAAAGTGCCATGGGGTGGTCAGTTGCTAATATCAAAGGGATCAATCCGGGTTTCTGCACTCACCGGATTTATATGGAGGAGAATTATAAGGCAGTGAGGCAGCCCCAGAGAATATTAAACCCCAATCTAAAGGAGGTGGTCAAAGCTGAAGTGCTGAAACTTCTTGATGCAGGCATTATCTACCCGATATCTGACAGCCAGTTGGTGTCTAGTCCAGGTTGTCCCAAAGAAAGGAGGGATCGTGGCATTTCCCAATGAGAAGGGGGAGATGGTTCCCCAGAGGCAGACGATAGGTTGGAGAATGTGTATCGACTACCGCTGCCTCAATAACGCCACAAGGAAGGACTATTTCCCGCTCCCATTCATAGATCAAATGCTGGAGCGGTTGGCTGGTCAAGAGTTTTACTGATCCCTTGATGGCTATAGTGGCTACTTCTAGATCCCTATTGCTCTAGAAGATCAAGAGAAGACGACCTTTACCTGTCCATATGGGACATTCGCATACAAGAGGATGGCTTTTGGCCTCTGTAATGCTCCAGCGACGTTTCAGAGATGTATGATGGCCATCTTCAATGACTTCATTGAGAAGAGCATTGAAGTTTTTATGGACGACTTTTCAATCTATGGGCAGAGTTTTGAGGTGTGCTTGGAGCAGTTGGATAAGATATTGGGGAGATGTGAGGAGACGAACCTCGTACTGAACTGGGAGAAGTGCCATTTTATGGTACAGGAAGGTATTGTACTGGGCCACAAGGTTTATAAGGAGGGCATCCAGGTCGATAAAGCTAAGGTGGAGGTGATAGAGAAGCTTCCCCCACCGACTACAGTAAAGGATGTCAGATCGTTCCTTGGTCATGCAGGATTCTACAGGAGATTCATTCAGGACTTCTCAAAGATTGCTAAGCCCCTGTCAGACCTGCTTCAGAAGGATGTCAAGTTCCAGTTCACTGAGAAGTGCTTGACAGCCTTTCAGACCATCAAAGATAAGCTCTGCTCAGCTCCAGTTGTGGTCCCACCAGATTGGTCACAACCGTTTGAGATCATGACGGATGCGAGCGACTATGCTGTTGGTGCCGCATTATGTCAGAAGAAAGATAAGATGCTGAGAGTAATCACCTATGCTAGCAAGACCTTGATAGACGCACAGAAAAATTATACTACTACAGAGAAGGAGTTGCTAGCTGTGGTATTCGCGCGGGATAAGTTTCGACCATATCTGCTAGGAAGCAAGGTGATTGTCCACACTGATCATACGGCCCTCAAGTATCTTTTCCAGAAAAATGAATCGAAACCTAGACTTCTGAGGTGGATCCTGCTTCTCCAAGAATTTAATTTGGAAGTTGTGGATAAAAAGGGGAAGTAGAACGGACTTGCTGATTACCTGTCTAGGCTTGACATCCCTGATGATGGAATCCCAATTAACGAGTTCTTTCTTGATGACACGGTGTTCATGATTGGAAAGGTGAAAGAACCTTGGTATGCAGATTTGGCGAACTTTCTTGCTTCTGGGTTGATTCCTCACGATTACAGCTACAATCAGAAAAAGAAATTCTTATCAGAAGCCCACATATATCTGGGAGGATCTCTATCTGTTTAGGATCTGTGCTGATGGTTTGATAAGGCGATGCCTTCCAGATGAGGAGATCCAGAGTGTAATAGAATTCTGTCATGCTAAAGAGGCGGGTGGCCATCATGGTTTTACAAGAACAGCTGCGAAGATATTAGAGTGTGGATTCTTTTGGCCCACTCTACATAAGGATGTCCACCACTTCTGTTCCCATTGTGACCCCTGTCAGAGGATGGGAAACATCTCTAGAAGGCATGAGATGCCTCAGCAAGGTATTCTTGAGGTGGAGCTTTTTGATGTTTGGGGCATAGATTTCACTGGCCCTTTCCTTTCATCCCATGGAAACCAATATATCCTAGTAGCTGTGGACTATGTCTCGAAGTGGGTTGAAGCTATTCCATGCCACACTGTTGATGCTAAGACAGTGGTGAAATTTATGAAGAAATATATATTCACCAGATTCGGGGTGCCCAGGGCAATTATCAGTGATGGTGGCTCTCACTTCTACAACCGAGCCTTCGACTCCTTGATGACTAAATATGGGGTGACCCACAAGGTGGCATTACCTTACCACCACCAAACTAATGGTCAGGCAGAAGTGACCAATCGTGAGCTAAAATGGATCTTGCAGAAGACTGTTAATGCATCAAGGAAGGATTGGTCAGTTAAGCTGGATGACGCTCTATGGGCATATCGGACTGCTTTTAAGACTCCCATAGGGATGTCTCCATTCAAGCTTGTGTATGGGAAATCCTGCCATCTTCCAGTGGAATTAGAGCATAAAGCTTACTAGGCATTGAAGGCCCTGAACTTTGATCTACACACCGCTGGAGAGAAAAGAAAATTTTAGCTGACTGAACTCGAAGAACTAAGAGAACAAGCTTACGACAGTTCCAGAATTTATAAAGAGCACACAAAGAGAATCCATGATCAAATGATCCATAAGAGAGAATTTAAAGTAGGGGATCTAGTGTTGCTCTATAATTCCAGGCTGCGCCTCTTTCCTGGCAAGCTGAAATCCCATTGGGCAGGACCATTTAAAATCGTGGGGATCACTACCTATGGTGCCTACGAGCTAGAAAACAAGTCAGGAGAGGTATTCAAAGTGAATGGTGCCCGACTGAAGAAGTACCTAGGCACTACCTTTTCTCAGCCTCCTGCACCGGGTGTATCATTGATTGAAAGTTCTTATTCCATTAATTTTGTTTCTGCTATCTGTACTGCAGCACCCCCTCCAAAAGCATCAAAGAAGCCGCGCTCGCAATGGTATTTCAGACTGAAGAAAGCTATTGCTAGCTGCTGTGGCGGCCCTCCTTGGTACTATCTGCAAAGTCAAGCTAGAGACTTTAAACTCCGGGCAGCTTGGTGGGAGGCAACCCCCGGTTTGTATCTCTTTTTGCTTTCTTGGTTTAGTTGTTTATTTTAATCTTTTGTTTTTATTTTGTGGTGTGTTGACAGATGATGTGCATATTACAAGAGCCTTGGCTCTTATTTTTCACTAATGATTTTTGGCTGTTTCCACTTGAGTTCTTCTGACCTTGCAGATTCGAAAAATCTCAATTAGCTAAATTTGTGCTTGGATGAACTCAAGTGTGGGGGAATCGTGAAGCATTACTCCTTAAAAGATCAGGGAGCAATTCTTACACCCTCACTCTTTGCTTTCTGTATTATGTGTGCTTAATTTGATCTTGCCTGATTTACTGCTTATTGTTTAATTAGTTAGCCTTTATCAAGTCTTCTGTGATATTGTTGGTGATTTACAATTTTAAAATTTTAAATTATAAAATATTTAATATAAAAAAAGAGATTTTCAACGTGTCCGGAATTGCGTCCGTGAAGCCCCACGCGGACACGTTACAAAACCACCATGTCCGCAAAACGGACGCTAATACGGACAACATATCTAGACAGCCTTTCTATTTTCACTCACGTACGTATGCGGACGCTTACACGGACATAGCCAACATCCATGTCCGTAAAACGGACTCCCACGCGGATGTATGCAACACAGACACGTCCGCAACACGGACGTGACTTAAGCCGCGGCGTCTTCTTCTTCCTCCTTCTTCTTTTTCTTCTTTCTTTTCCCCTATTCTGTACCAAAAACCCGACACCCTCCTCCTGCCCAAAGAACCACCGCCTCTCCTCCGCAACCCACGCCGGAGAACTCCACCGCAGCCCCGCCGACGCCGCAACGCCACCGCTCCGCCGACGCGAACCGCAACCCGCACCGTCATCCTCTTCAGAAATCCCGCAAACGCCATTCGAACAGGTTTTTCACCGTAATTGATATTTGCCAAATTTTGTTTCGAAATTGGTATTAATCAATGGATTAGAGAATAGTGGCGTAAATTATGCTGTTAATTGGATGATTGGTGTGCAAAATCTTTAGAACATTTGAGGAATATTAGAAATTATGTGATTTGGGCGAGTTCTGTTGTCCGTGATTTTTTTTAGGGTTCTTGGTCCGTCCGGACTTGCGTCCGCACCAGCCCACCCGGACACAAGTCTGAACTTGTTGAATTTTTGCAAACTTTTTGCAAATTAACTCTGCCTTTGCACCTTAATATTGTTGTTAGTTCAGCTGAGTATTATGATTGTTAAGCCATGAATTTCCGTGCTCGCAAGCAATAAAAGAACTTTTGAGAATACGACTGGCTCTGGGCTTGTTTTTTGTCAGTTGTGTGTCCTTTTGCCTTTCAACTTTGCATCCTTTATTATTGCACGTTAATTCCCTATTTGACAACTATAAATAGATGTCTCGTACTAGAGGAGGTGGGGTCACACGCTCCACGTGAGCCCCGCGCCCAGATGATCCATCAGATGCGCCACCTCCACCGCCCTCTCCACTACGTGAGGATAGGTTTATCTCCGCCACCGCTCGTGCCTGGTACGACCAGGGCGGGAAATTCGTCATGGAGTGACACATCACATCAGAGGTGATCAACGCCACAGATATACAACCTATCTTTGAGAGCTTCGGGATGGCCACAGTACTGAGGATGGGCGAGGGCCTTTTCTCTCCTGACCTAGTCCGGGAGTTCTACGCGAATGCCCAGGCGCACGATACGCTAAATGTCATCACTTCTTACGTGCGCCACCACCCGGTTGAGATCACTCCCACCTCATTCAGTACCGTTTTTCTGCTTCCGGATAACGCGGAAGCGCATGTAGATATGAGTGAGGAGCTGCTGGGGACCACTAGGACTAGATGGGTCCAGGAGATTGGTCAAACGTCTCGACATAGGGGAGAGGAGAGTAAGGGTGTCATCCCCTACACCAGCCTCCCATCACTCATGTAGAGGCTGGTAGCAGAGATCCTCAACCATCAGATCCGGCCTCGTGCTGGAAATGATGTTACTGATGTGGACTGTGTGCTGATCGACTACTTCCTAGCACCGCCTCCCGCCCCACAGTGACAGATCTCCGTCCCGTACATCATGTTCCGTCAGCTGCACAAGGTGGTCACATACCTGAGATCGAAGAAGAAGAAGATCACGCCCATCTTTCCCTTCTTCATCCACCACCACCTCGCCTGTGTGCTACCTGACGACGTATTCACCAGGGTCGACGTGCGAGAGGGTGAGAGCCCTATCTCTCTCCAGACTTTGAAGAGGTGGGGCTTCATGCGCTTAGCGGATGGGAGCTGGGTACGCGGCAGCTCTGGCCTGGGGGCTACTGCATCATCCTTGACTTCGGGCTCTGCACCGGCGGCCACTACAACCATGCAGCCACCTATTCCTCTGGTCATGAGCATTCCTCCAGAGCTGCAGACCACGATAGATACCATCCTACAGCAGCAGCAGGTGATGCACCAGCAGGTCAGTGTCGTCCAGCAGAGACAGAAGCAGATGGCAGGGCATATTGATGAGTTGCGCCAGACACAGGATCGGATTACCCAGCGCATAGAGCGCAGCGACGAGGTTCAGAGTGCGACAGCTCTACTCATCCAGAGACTGATGGACCACATGGATCACAGACCACCCCCGGGACCATCACAGTGATCATCTATTTATTTATTTTTTTTGTTTTTATTTCAGTTGTTATTTATTTTTTTTGCACTCTTTTGATGTTTTTACCTTTATTTTATTTTATTTTAAAGGGTAAACGGTGTCGTAAACCGTCCGAACTAACTTGCAGTTGTTTTAATGTTAACACTTCTATTCTATTTTCCTCTAATGATATGTTGTGCGCCTCTTCTATTTTACACTCACTCAACACTTATGCACTCTAGGAGAGGTATAGCACAAAAATAAACCTCAACTGCACACGAACTTACGATTTCCTGGAACATTGGGGAGTACTATTTTTACATTTTGTTCTCTCTACTTGCTTACAATGTTCTACGTTATAATGCATGCTTACTTGGGGTTAGATTTCCACGCAATGGGGACATTGCTCTTCTCAAGTGTGGGGGGAAATTAAGAGTAGAAAAATCAATCTGAATGTGCAAGTTGGGTTTAAATGTCACACTTGTCTTTATTTGTCTACTTGCTTTCGAGAAAATCACTTCTTCAAGCAGATTTAGAAATCAAGGCATGTTGACTACCTCAAGAATCCTTCTGCTTTAGGGTGTTTGTACATCTAATTTTATTCAAAATTAATCTATTTTCACTAAAATTTGATGGAGTAGTTGATTATGGAAACTGAATTAGTTTAGCTTGGGACTCTTGGAAATGATTTGAAAGTTTGGAATGAAAAGGATAAGTCAAGGTACTCCACTGATCAAACAAAAATTTTCCGAACAAAAGCAGGTCTCGTATATCCGGTTATTAAGTCTTAAGGGTGCCTTAACACCTATCTACCTAAGGTCTCGGGATCTGGGATAGTTGGCCCAACACCGTTACATGGATAGAGAGAAAAGTCTGGTTTACGGAATAACTCTATAATTCGTAATAATTTGATTGTTTTTTATATATCTCTTGCAAAAGAATGTTCTTGAAGGTGAAAAATTGATTGCAGTTTAAATTTTGATCATGAGTACGTGGTGCTGAAAGGTATTGTGGAATAAGGCATTACTTCACACCCCTTGACATCCAAAGGTTAGAGGAAAGGAATAGTGGAAGATCCCAAGTTAATCTACTTCCAGATTTTGTATTCTGACTTCTCCATGCTTTTAAAAATCCTTCTTTTTCACTGACTGTGAAAACCTACATCCAGAAGCAGAATTATTCTTTAGATCGTCATCATTTCTTGCTTTCTGTCTGCATCTGTTTAACCCTGAGTTTCAATGCTACAACCTGGAAGATAGTTTTATTCTCTATTTTGCTTGAGGACAAGCAAAAGATAAGTGTGGGGGAATTTGATGCACTGATTATTGATCTATCTTTTGAGTGCTTTGAACCCTTGTTTTCCATATTCTTTTACTTAGATTTATGCATTTACCTTCTTGTTTTCATGTTATTTTGGCTTAGGACGTGATTAGGAAGGAGTTTAGAGCTTTTGGAACAAAAAGAGAAAAATTTACACATGTCCGGATATGTGTCCGTATGGGCAGACACGGACACAGAAGCGGACAGCTCCAGATCGAATTCGCCTTTAACCCTGTCCTAATACGCGGACAGAAACGTGGACAGTCCCTTTTGTTCCATGTCCGCAACTGCAAACGATTTATTTGATGTATTAAAACCTGGAAATAATCCTAGAATTCAATAATTCAATAGATCGTCAGGTTGCAAAAATCCCGGTCGAGATAGTATAGTAATTCAATGAAGCGACCAGGGTGTCAATCCACGGGACTTGATGTGGTAAGTCTAGCCTTAGGTAATGGTTAACTCAAAAGGGGGGTTTTGTTTTGGTTTTGGGTTTCACAAATCGATAACAAGAAAGTAAATAGCAGATAAATTAAAGTGATAGTCTTGGGAGTGTGAACGGTACTCTAGGTTCAGGGAGTTGTTTCACTAGCTAGGTTCTGCATATTCTACTACTTAAGTGGAGACTTGGATCGGCTTGTAATTCTCAATTATCTATTCTGTATTAAGTCTTAATTCCAGATAGCTCATCTAGACAGGGCATGTAGTTCTAGTCTAGACCTAGCAAGTATATCTAGATGGTTTTATTGCACAGAATTATTAGTCTGGTTTTAATCCGGACTAAAGCTCCTAGTGACTAAAGTAATCTATCCGATTGCAATTATCACAGGTAACAGGTTAATAGGACCGTCAATGCTAATCACCTTATCTGATCATAACATGATTCGAGGGCTTATAATAAATTCATGACGTTTATTAAAAGCACTTAAAAGCATTAACCTGAACAATCCAAATTGTCTCAACAGCAAAATAATGCAGAGTTTAACTAATTACAACATCCCTTCCCCTAGAGTAAATCCTCTTAGCTAGACATAGCGATTATAATAATAAATGAGAGAGAGTTAGAAGAAATCATCTGTTACGAAGATCTTCTTGCTCGCTCCGTCCTTTGTCCTTGCGCTGTGCTGGCTTGAAGGTTGGTCTTGGTGATAATGGAGTGAACTGGGTGAAATGGGGAAAGTGGAATTTTTGGCGATTTTTGTGAGGTGTCCGGCTGAAGAGGGTCGGACACAGGGTAGGACGTGAGATGTCCGGATCTGTCTGGGTCGGACGCGATCCGGACGTGGGTGGAATGAGCGTGTCCGGATCCGGACAAGGATCGGACACGGCTAAAATGTCGCGAAATGGATACGGGATATGAGCGGAGGTTTTGGAAGGTATTTTTGTGAGATAGCAGATGAATCGTGAATGAATCGTGAGTGAGCTATGCAGGTTTATGGAGGAGATAGAAGAATGGAGATGGAGCGTATGGTGAGTGAGAGGTGCAGTTTTGTGGAGGAAGCTGATGAATGGAGATGGAGTAGTAGAGAGGAGAGGAGACTGTGAAGTCAGGTACGGTTTGGAATGAAGGCTGTGCTGGGTTTATATAGGGTTAGAGGAGGAAACAAGGGTCAGTGGAAGTTTGGTATGGTGGATAGTTTGATTGAGGGAGCGTGGAGCCTCGTCAATTAATGCTGCAGTGCGCCGCTCCCCTGTTTCCATGCCGACTGTCTGTTAATGCGCTGCTCGATAATTAGCCGAAAGGCTAATTATCAGTGCGTGCATTTTTATTTTTCAATTCTGTGCGACGTCCGGATCGTGTCCGGATCCGGACGTGACACAGAGTTTTAGATCTGGAATGCGAACTCTCGGATCTGGAATTTTAGTCACGTCCGGCTCTTGTCCGGCCAAACAGATCCGGACAAGAGACGTCCGGCTTTGTGTCCGGCCAAACTGATCCGGACAAGACCAATTTTTGTCTCTTGTCCTGATTTGTTCCCCGTTTGTTGTGTTGTACTCCTTATGATGTATAATCTTTATTTCCTGGGTTTTTCCTGTATTTAACATATATAACACATCAGTTCTTATCAAAGCATCAATCTTAGGAAAAACACATAATAAGTGGGAAACTTTGCCTGAATCGTTACAAATTATAAGGTATTTAAACCCTAAAAAGCCTATATGTTTCACACTTATCAACTTCCTCACACTTAAGCTTTTGCTTGTCCTCAAGCAAAATAGGAATAAGAATATCTCTAAAACCTTCACATAATCTCAAATTTTAAACAAGTGCAGGGCGAAATCAAACAAAGTGATAAATGAAAGAATAATCTTGCTCTCTGAGGTAGGTTTTCACAAACAGTGAAGCAGGAACAATTTTGTAAAAGCATAGAGAAACTAGATTGTAGAAAACAAGTTAACTTAGCTTGGGACTTTCCACCATTTTCATTCCTCTAACCTTTGGATGACAAGGGGTGTGAAGTAATGCCTTATTCCGCAATACCTTTCAACACCACGTACTCATGATCAAAAACAAAAAATTAAACTGCAATGAATTTTTCTTTCACATGCAAAAACATTCTTCTTCCAAGAATTATATACAAAACAAACGAAATATTGTGAATTGCAGAGTTTATTCCGTAACCCAGACTTTTCTCTCTATCCTTGTAACGGTGTTGGGCCAACTATCCCAGATCACGAGACCTTAGGTAGATAGGTGATAAAGCACCCTTAAGACTTAATAACCGGATAGACGAGGCCTGCTATTGTTAGGAAAAAAATTTTGATCAGTGGAGTACCTTGCCTTACCCTTTTCATTCCAAACATTCACTTCATTTCCAAAATCCCAGCTAAAATAATCTAGTTTCCACAACTAGCCAATCTACCAGATTTTTAATGAAAAGAGAGTAGTTTTAAATAAAACTATTTTTATACAAACCTCATCAAGCAAAAAGATTCCTACGGTTTTCACTTTGGTTTAACATCACTTGGTGTGCACAGGCATTAGAGCAGCAAAAAGCAAGTGTGGCATTAAAGAACAATTAGCATGTTTTCAGGGAAAGGTCTCTCCTTCCTCACACTTAAGATGAGCAATGTCCTCATTGGTCAAAGAAGAAAAATAGAGAAAAGAGCTTTCAAAACATGCTATACTCATAATAGATGCATATGCCATAATTTACCCTCAACGCAACAAATGGGGAACATCAAATAAGTGAAATTATGAACTGAGACTCCCCTGGTGTTATGGATTGAGGAAGATGTTCTTCCTCACACTTGAAGTTTGGCAGGGGTCGAGAGATTCCTTATGAGTCACAGACAGTATAGGTTGTGTGCAGATTAAGAGTTGCTAAATTTTCACTGGCACGTACAACCACAGAATAAAGTGCATTAACTCGAACTACAGAGAATATTTGAATCGAATGAGTCATATTTAGAGAAAGAATACTCCCCATAGTTTAAGCTTAGCAGACATTCGCAAGTAGTGTGGTTCCATTTCCTGTACTTATAGCCATTTGTTTCGCAGTAGAGGTGACATGTAAAGTAATCATTTTAGAACGCTGCACTGCTCAGAGAAACAAGAAATTTAGCAATTTAGAATTTAAAACACTGCTGAATATATCTAATACCACTTCACCTGCAGTCCCATGTTTCCGTTAGTCTGAACAAACAAAAGTAAAATAAGTCAAAGAAAAAGAAAAAAAAACTGGAAATAATCCTAGAATTCAATAATTCAATAGATCGTCAGGTTGCAAAAATCCCGGTCGAGATAGTATAGTAATTCAATGAAGCGACCAGGGTGTCAATCCACGGGACTTGATGTGGTAAGTCTAGCCTTAGGTAATGGTTAACTCAAAAGGGGGGTTTTGTTTTGGTTTTGGGTTTCACAAATCGATAACAAGAAAGTAAATAGCAGATAAATTAAAGTGATAGTCTTGGGAGTGTGAACGGTACTCTAGGTTCAGGGAGTTGTTTCACTAGCTAGGTTCTGCATATTCTACTACTTAAGTGGAGACTTGGATCGGCTTGTAATTCTCAATTATCTATTCTATATTAAGTCTTAATTCCAGATAGCTCATCTAGACAGGGCATGTAGTTCTAGTCTAGACCTAGCAAGTATATCTAGATGGTTTTATTGCACAGAATTATTAGTCTGGTTTTAATCCGGACTAAAGCTCCTAGTGACTAAAGTAATCTATCCGATTGCAATTATCACAGGTAACAGGTTAATAGGACCGTCAATGCTAATCACCTTATTTGATCATAACATGATTCGAGGGCTTATAATAAATTCATGACGTTTATTAAAAGCACTTAAAAGCATTAACCTGAACAATCCAAATTGTCTCAACAAGCAGCAAAATAATGCAGAGTTTAACTAATTACAACATCCCTTCCCCTAGAGTAAATCCTCTTAGCTAGACATAGCGATTATAATAATAAATGAGAGAGAGTTAGAAGAAATCATCTGTTACGAAGATCTTCTTGCTCGCTCCGTCCTTTGTCCTTGCGCTGTGCTGGCTTGAAGGTTGGTCTTGGTGATAATGGAGTGAACTGGGTGAAATGGGGCGAAAGTGGAATTTTTGGCGATTTTTGTGAGGTGTCCGGCTGAAGAGGGTCGGACACAGGGTAGGACGTGAGATGTCCGGATCTGTCTGGGTCGGACGCGATCCGGACGTGGGTGGAATGAGCGTGTCCGGATCCGGACAAGGATCGGACACGGCTAAAATGTCACGAAATGGATACGGGATATGAGCAGAGGTTTTGGAAGGTATTTTTGTTAGATAGCAGATGAATTGTGAGTGAGCTATGCAGGTTTATGGAGGAGATAGAAAAATGGAGATGGAGCGTATGGTGAGTGAGAGGTGCAGTTTTGTGGAGGAAGCTGATGAATGGAGATGGAGTAGTAGAGAGGAGAGGAGACTGTGAAGTCAGGTACGGTTTGGAATGAAGGCTGTGCTGGGTTTATATAGGGTTAGAGGAGGAAACAAGGGTTAGTGGAAGTTTGGTATGGTGGATAGTTTGATTGAGGGAGCGTGGAGCCTCGTCAATTAATGCTGCAGTGCGCCGCTCCCCTGTTTCCATGCCGACTGTCTGTTAATGCGCTGCTCGATAATTAGCCGAAAGGCTAATTATCAGTGCGTGCATTTTTATTTTTCAATTTTGTGACGTCCGGATCGTGTCCGGATCCGGACGTGACACAGAGTTTTAGATCTGGAATGCGAACTCTCGGATCTGGAATTTTAGTCACGTCCGGCTCTTGTCCGGCCAAACAGATCCGGACAAGAGACGTCCGGCTTTGTGTCCGGCCAAACTGATCCGGACAAGACCAATTTTTGTCTCTTCTCCTGATTTGTTCCCCGTTTGTTGTGTTGTACTCCTTATGATGTATAATCTTTATTTCCTGGGTTTTTCCTGTATTTAACATATATAACACATCAGTTCTTATCAAAGCATCAATCTTAGGAAAAACACATAATAAGTGGGAAACTTTGCCTGAATCGTTACAAATTATAAGGTATTTAAACCCTAAAAAGCCTATATGTTTCACACTTATCAACTTAAAGAACAATTAGCATGTTTTCAGGGAAAGGTCTCTCCTGTCTTATTCTCTAGCTCATAAGCACCATAAGTAGTGATCCCCACAACTTTGAATGGACCTGCCCAATGTGATTTCAACTTGCCAGGAAAGAGGCGCAGCCTGGAATTATAGAGCAACACTAGATCCCCTACTTTGAATTCTCTCTTATGGATCATTTGATCATGGATTCTCTTTGTGCGCTCCTTATAAATTCTGGAACTGTCATAGGCTTGCTCTCTGAGTTCCTCTAGTTCAGATAGTTGAAATTTTCTTTTCTCTCCAGCAGTGTGCAGATCAAAATTCAGGGCTTTCAATGCCCAGTAAGCTTTGTGCTCTAATTCGACTGGAAGATGGCAAGCTTTCCCATACACAAGTTTAAAAGGAGACATAATCCACAGCTACTAGGATGTATTGGTGTCCATGAGATGAGGGAAAAGGGCCTGTGAAATCTATGCCCCAGACATCAAAAAGTTCTACCTCAAGAATACCTTTCTGAGGCATCTCATGCTTTCTTGAAATGTTTCCCATCCTCTGACAGGGGTCACAATGGGAACAGAAATGGTGAACATCTTTATGCAGGGTAGGCCAATAAAATCCACACTCCAATATCTTTGCAGCTGTTCTTGTATAACCATGATGGCCACCTGCCTCTTTGGCATGACAAAATTCGATTACACTCTGGATCTCCTTATCTGGAAGACATCGCCTCATCAAGCCATCAGCACAGATCCTAAACAGATATGGATCCTCCCAGATATAATGGCGGGTTTCTGACAAGAATTTCTTCCTCTGGTTATAGCTGTAGTCATGAGGAATTAAACCACTAGCAAGATAATTGACTAAGTCAGCGTACCATGGTTCATTACTTTTCCAATCTTGAACACCGTCTCATCAGGGAAGAATTCGTTGATCGGGATTCCATCATCAGGGATATCAAGTCTAGATAGGTGATCAGCAACTCCGTTCAGCTTCCCCTTTTTATCCACAACTTCTAAATTAAATTCTTGGAGAAGTAAGATCCACCTCAGAAGTCTTGGTTTCGATTCATTCTTCTGAAAAAGATATTTGAGGGCTGAATGATCGGTGTGGACTATCACCTTGCTTCCAAGCAGATATGGTCGAAACTTGTCTAGAGCAAACACCACAGCTAGCAACTCCTTCTCTGTAGTGGTATAATTTTTATGTGCGTCAATTAAGGTCTTGCTAGCATAGGTGATTACCCTCAGCATCTTATCTTTCTTCTGACATAGTGCAGCGCCCACAGCATAGTCGCTTGCATCCGTCATGATCTCAAATGGTTCAGACCAATCCGGTGGGACCACAATTGGTGCTGAGCAGAGCTTCTCTTTGATAGTCTGAAATGCTGTCAAGCACTCCTCTGTGAACTGAAACTTGATATCCTTCTGAAGCAGGTCTGACAGGGGTTTAGCAATTTTTGAGAAGTCCTGTATAAACCTCCTGTAAAACCCTGCATGACCAAGGAAAGATCTTACATCTTTAACTGAAGTGGGTGGGGGCAGCTTTTCTATTACCTCTATCTTGGCCTTGTCTACCTGGAGGCCTTCCCTTGACACCTTATGCCCAAGCACAATTCCTTCTTGTACCATGAAATGGCACTTCTCCCAATTCAGCACAAGGTTCGTGTCCTCACAGCGAGCCAAGATCTGGTCTAATTGCTCCAGACAAACATCGAAGCTTTGTCCATAGACAGAGAAGTCGTCCATGAACACTTCAATACTTTTCTCAATAAACTCATTAAAAATCGCCATCATACATCGCTGAAATGTGGCTGGAGCATTGCAGAGACCAAAGGGCATCCTCCTGTATGCAAAAGTACCATATGGACAGGTGAAGGTAGTCTTCTCCTGATCTTCTGGCGCAATGGGAATCTGGAAATAACCACTGTACCCATCAAGGAAGCAGTAGAATTCTTTCCCAGCTAATCGCTCCAACATTTGATCAATAAATGGTAGTGGGAAATGGTCCTTCCTTGTGGCCTCATTCAAGTGCCGGTAATCGATGCACATCCTCCAACCTGTGGTCTGTCTCTGAGGCACCAATTCATCTTTCTCATTGAGCACTGCAACTATTCCCCCTTTCTTTGGAACAACCTGGACTGGAGAAACCCACTGGCTGTCAGAAATAGGGTAAATGATACCTGCATCAAGGAGCTTCAGTACTTCAGCCTTGACCACCTCCTTTAGATTTGGATTCAACCTTCTCTGGGGCTTTCTCACTGCCTTGTAATTCTCCTCCATGTGAATCCGGTGTGTGCAGAAACCCGGATTAATCCCCTTGATATCCGCAACTGTCCATCCCATGGCACTTTTATGTTTCTTTAGCACCTCCAGAAGTCTAGTTTCCTGCGAAATAGACAAAGATGCATAGATAATAACAGGCAGGGTGTTACCTTCTGCCAAGAAAGCATATTTAAGATGGGAAGGGAGAGATTTAAGTTCCAGGGTAGGAGGCTTCTCTATTGAAGGTATGGGTCTTTGGATGGATCGATCCAACTTTTCTACAGCAGGAGAGGAGGAACGAAAGTATGATTTCCCTTGATTTAGCTGCTGGACGACCGAGGCCATCTCAAAGCTGTCTTTGTCATCCTCAATGGATCGACTTATTACCTGCTCTAAAGTATCAGAAAACTTAAACAAAGAATTAAAAGAATCAATACTCCTATAGGTGTAGTCATCATCAAGATCATAAGAATTATCAATTAAATCAGTAGAGAAAATAGCTTGAGAAGAAGTGTTTTTCTGCATCATCTTGTTTATATCAAAGCTTAATTCTTCATCATGAAATTTCAAGGTGATCTTCCCCTTGTCAACATCAATAACAGTCTTTGCAGTTCTAAGGAAAGGTCTACCAAGAATCAGAGGTACCTCAACATCTTCATCCATGTCAAGGATCACATAATCAGCGGGGAAGAAAAATTTACCCACACTTACAACTACATTTTCAACCATACCTCTTGGTGTGATTGATGATCTATCAGCTAACTGGAGTCTGAAATGAATGGGAATGAGCTCACCCGCATGAAGCTTTTTAAACATGGTGTATGGCATCAGGTTGATGCTCGCTCCTAGATCGCAGAGACCGTATCCGCAATCCATGTCTCCAATTGAACAGGGGATGATGGGCTGACCAGGATCACCACGCTTTGGAGGCAGCATCTGTCGGAGAGCTGCTGAACAAGTTTCGATCAGCTGGATGGTGTCCTTCTCTTTATATTTCCTCTTATTCGAAATCAGATCCTTCACAAATTTAGCATAATTTGGCATCTGCTTAATCGCATCAATAAGAGGGATATTGATAGTCAGCTTTCTAAAAACATCTAAAAATCTTCCAAATTGCTCATCGAGCTCTCGCTCTTTGAGACTGATAAGTGTCTAAATGAGCATGTTTTATAGGTGTATTTCATATATAATATTAGCACTTTTCTTGCTCATTTCTCCACTTCGGTTAGTTTTCCTCTAGTTTGTGTTTTATTGTTATCTCACAAATTATTGGTTTAACATGAGGAAAACCAAGCTGGGAGTGAAGTAGATTAAGAGACGAACGCATAGACGCAAACGGCTCAGAAAACGGAGTCCAAACGAAGAAGCTAGAGCCGGTCAAAGTTTGAAGAAATTAAGTCACGACCACAAGCTGTTGTAGGCGGACGTGCATGCCTTGCAACCGCCCAAGAAGAGGCGGACATGACTCAGGCTCAACCGCCTGTTAACTGGCGGACACCACCAAGCTCAACCGCTTGTTATCAAGCGGACACCACAGAGAGTACCGCCTAATACCTGGCGGTTTTGGAGGCGGACAACAGGGGGCAACCGCCCCTTAACCAGGCGGACGTGAACAGAGGCGCAGGCGGACGTGAGGCAAGCACGCGTGTAAATGTTGCGCGAGCTTATCTTCTTCGCCCGTAGTCATCTGCAACTTACCTCACCGACTGTCTGCAACTCGCCCAACTCGCATCTGCCTTATCCATCTACTCTCCGCACGCTCTGTCCCCTGCGCAATCAATGAACAATCAGTGAGCTTTGTCCCCTGCGCAATAAATGAGCAATCAGCAAGCTCAATCATTTCCTCAGCTTGCACGCGTCTGTTAACTCTCCTCTGCTGCTTCTTCCTTTCCCTATATAAACGCACGCAACTTCACCACAAAAAGGAATTCAATCCATCCACGACCAAGCAGACCACAAACCACACACCATCTCATTTCTCTCCTTCCGCCTTCTCCATTTTATTTATTTTACATTCCACAAAATCCACCTCTAGCCTACGTACACAAAATAGCAGAGCGAGACGGAGTGATTACGGATGATTTCTATTACTCTTGTCTCTGTTTATCTATTTAATATGTTAGGCTAGTTTACATACGCTCTGGGAATGGTTATTATTTATTTGTATTAATTGTGCTATATTCTTACTGGTTTAATTTATATACCTTTTGTTACGCTTAAAGGTTATCACGCACCTTTTTAATAAATGTCATGAGTTTATTAAATTGCTTTACTAAGTCTATTTTGATCAGACCAGGTGATAAATAGACAGGCTAATTAAACCGTAAAACTGGAGGAAACTTGTTATGATTTAATAAGTTAGTATTCAGTTGCAAATGTAATTCTTCAATACTCCTCTGCCGTTCGCAGGCTTTTGCTTGAACCTTGATTAGAACCTTGCATTACAGGTGAACGAGTTCTTATGAGGCTATGACTTAGTCCTTAAGATAATTACAGGAACCTTGCCAAATTATTAAACCAGTAGAGATAGCTTAATTATGCAGATTATCCCGGGTGAATACCCCAAACCTTGGTATGTTGTGTAAAGGTTAAACTATGGTATTTAAGGCTAAAAAGTGCCTTAGAACATATCGAACCATTTAAACCATGGTAAAACACAATAACACTAAGACACGGTATAGCAAAAACATGCTCTAAGCTTGGAGTGAACTTGGTTAGGACCCAAAGAGCCTACCAAGACTTGATAATGTTTAATTATGACTTATAAGGCTAATTAAGTCCTTAGGAAACTTTGGTAGACAATGAAACCAAACAAAACACAAATAAATACCTTAATCAATATGGGCTAAAAGTGCTCTAAGCTTGGGATAAATGTGTATAAGGCCTAATGGTCATACCTATGCCTTATTATATATGTTAATGAACTATTTAAATCAATTACCGAAAGAAAACCAAGCTTGAAAACAAGTTAAAACGCAAATGTGCTTAAGGAGTCTTAAAGCACGTTTTTGAAAATTGTCTTGTAAATGAGTTTTGAATGGCTAAATGTCCATCATTACTCTTTAATTAACAGTGTACTATTAGTATCACATTTGGGTGGCTATATCAATGGGAAATCAAAAATTTCACTTCTATTGCCTTGTTTTTGGTGAATAGTTGATTTTTATAACTAGTTTGTAACATATAATTTATAATGAGACAATTGATTAATAGTCTAAAGTACCCCTAGGTACTATTTTGGGGCCGGTTTTTAAGGTGTTGTGACTCACCACCCTTGTTAGTTTCTAAGAAAAGAAAGAATGACTAATTAGTATACTATTTTTTATAAAGGTAAATATCTTAACAAACAACTTATCTCCTCATTCTCTTCTTCCTTTCATTTCCCCACGGTGGCCACCTTCTTCCTCCTCTCTCCATCGGTTTCCAACAGAGCCATACCATTCTCATCCTTCCTCACTTGTAACTTGACTCCATGCTCCGAATTTAATTCCGAGACTACCGTTCTCTTAGTTGGAGCAAGCTCTACAACCTTGTCCTTTCAAATCCTCAAAACCACCATTTTGGTGCCAAGGAGAACTTCCATGGAGGGCTTGAGCTAATATTTTTATGCCTTGTTGATCACCTTTGCTTCAAGGTAAGGAAAAACCAAAGAAAACTCCATTTCCTCTCTTTTTAGTACATGGCCGAAAATTAACCTCACCATGGTGTCTTTACCTTGCTTGTTTAGCTTCATTTGAATCTTCCAAGGGCTAGGAGGAGTCCTCTCTTGATATATATTCAAGCTCTCTTTCCATTCCACGGTAAAACAATCATGTTAATACCTTAAGATAATATGTAACTAGGGTTTCAATGAGATAAAGCTTAAAGCTTATATACTCATTTCAATGTTGGTATATTGTTTTAGTTGTTGGCAAGGAACCAAATGCCTTACCGGTTTTACAAGGAAACAAGAAAGAAATTTGTGAGGAAAGAGGTAAACAAGCTATCTCAATGTGGTTTAAGCCTTAGGAAAATAAGCTTATAATGCTTGTTAAAACTACCTAAAGAGCAAATGGTGAATGACCTAGTAAAGTGTTCTCAAGGAGACTAGTAAAGAACATATGTATTGGTGTATGTATTTGCAGGTCAAAGGCATTAGTTATGTGGAAATTCAGTGTTTAAGGATTATGCAATTTAAGGGCCTAAGAGCCATGTTATTTAAGGGCCTAAGTGCCAAGCAAGTTTAGTTATGCACTATATTGTGATGTAGTGTAAAGTTGGTGAAATTTTGTGAGTGATAATGTTCTTGATGGATTTAGGTGCTCTTGAGTGCTTAATGGTGAAAACTATGAGTTTTGGAATGATGATGTGCTAAGAGAACCCATGGCGAAATTTGTAAAATGTATAAGGAATTCTAAGTGCTTAAATGAACTTGGGTGAACTAGGAATTGTTAGGAATGGACACATGCTTCACTAAGGGAACACATGCATTAAGGTGTTCTAAGGTGCTATAAGGATAGGCATTGTCTTGGAAGTTCTAGAAATCCAATGAGTGTTTTTAGGAGATATTAAAGTCTTGGAGAAGTTTGTTTAAGGTTTAGGTCATGTTGATGAATAAGGAGAGAATGATGTTTAGGTAAGGTTTTGAGAAAGGAATTTAAGGAGTTGTGAAAGAGATTTGGTTAGTAAGAGAATGCTTGGGAGATGATGTTAAGGTGTAGAGGAAACACCTTGGTATAGTGGTCATTATTGGTGAATTACCACTTAGAAATCTTAAGGAGAAAACATCCCAAGTGCTAGGAATCTTGTAAGAAATTTGTGAATGATAAGATGGTTTTGGTGAGTGATTTAAAGAGTTTAGCACATGGCTAAAGGTGTGTTTGAAGTGCCCAAATGAGGATAGGATATACTAGGATATATGGGGTGAAGTTTGGAGTTGAATGTAAAAAAGGAAAACAAGGATTTGGGGCAGACCGGACTTGCGACCGGACTTGCAAGTTCGGTCGGGCCCAGTTTACCCTGCGAGAATTAGTTTCTGGAATGGACCGGACATAGGACCGGACTTGGCAAGTCCGGTCGGGCTAAATTTTCAAAGGGGAGAAACTCTCTGGAATGGACCGGACATAGGACCGGACTTACAAGTCCGGTCGGAGTGGAAAATTTTTGGCGGAAATGTGTTCTGGAATCGACCGGACATGGACAAGTCCGGTCGGCAAGTCCGGTCGGACCAAAAATGTGGTTTAAGGTTATGAAATGAAAGGTAATGATGGGGATTGATGGGTAATGATGTTATAAGGTTGTTAAGGACATGTTAGGTGAGTTTTAAATGGAAATCAAGTGGGTGAAAAGTTGTATCAAAATGTGAAAGTAAAACAAGTTAAAAATGTAAAGTTGTGTAACTAAGTTAACGGGGAAAGTTAAGCATTAGACATTAAATAATCAAGCAAACCCCGAAGTTAATAAAAACACATGTGATGTTAACAGTTGTTCGAGAATCGCTCGAGGAACATAAGTGGACGTGGTAAAGTGGACTCCGGTGACAGGTATGGTTTTCTTGCAACCTGTGTCCTACCGGATTACACCGGCTTGTATGCCAATATGTTTTATTGAGTGTTTGCCACCTTGTAAGATTAAAACATGTAATGAGTTTATAGTAATTCATTTATGTGGCGAATTTGGCCTCCGATACCATTTAACCTCAAATATGTGTTAAACCTTAGCTAACCAAAACTAGGAACACATGAGTGATCGGTATTCGGAGTTGACGGCCCAAACCTTGGGAACGTGCTAACCACGGCTATGTGTGAGTTAGTTGGACATTGTTGTTGTATGCAAGTGTGTGAACCTCCCTTGTGTGCTTAACTCGGTTATGATACCGTATGGTGTGTGGATGTGGTAGGCTCCATAATGGATCTCTAACTACTTATTTATAAGTGTATATGTACTAATGGGGGGTGAGGAGTCCGGTTGTTCCGGCCACGCGTGTGATGGACGGGAGTTGATATCATATCCGGTTCGGCTCTCTTGGTGTATGTATAGGTGGTATTCCAATTTGGTTTCTACCTTCCCTTAGCTTATCCAAAGCTAGTTACTGACTCACGTCGGGCCACAGGGGCATACGAATGTTATTTCGGTGTGCTTGGGATTACTATATCCGACACACCTTGGGTATAAGTTAACCGTTCTATATAACCGGACGGTAACGAGGATGGTAACGAGCTTAACATGGGATTGGCAAAAATCCCTAGGCTCACATGTATACTAACTATGGTGGAAGGTTCCTTGTGAACCGATTTTATGGTGTTATGTAATGTTATGGTGCTATGCAAATTCCCTTGCTATGATATGGTATATATATATATATGTATTGGACGTTTAAATGATGGTGATGTTATCATGTGTCTTCGAAACAGAAAGGTTTGTTATGTTTGTTATATGAGGAATGAGATATGTTGTAGGATATGGAGTGTGTGGATCATGGAAATGAATCCCAGTTGTGACAAGAGGCGTTTAAGGATAACCCGATTAATGGGTACACGTCGTTCGTTAAGGAAGTAGCTCCGTTCTAGAGGAGAGCCACTCTAGGGTTTAAGGAATCATTGGATGGTTGGTTAAGTGTGGATGTGTTGGTTATAGGTTGAGCCCGTTGAGGCGAAATGTTATGTGTTGTATGTCTATGGTTTGTATGCATGATTTAAATATAATCAACTGCATGCTAAGACGACAATTAGTTGTGCGTGGCCCGGTAGCATGTGGGCTGCGGGATTACCATACCAGCAAAGGTGCTGAGCCCCTTGGGGGCCACCCTTTCTCTCCTTTTCTATTTCAGGTACAAGGAGCTGGAAACCGTTCGAGAGTAGGACGGGGCAGATGTTTATACATGGGTAGCCATTTAAATGGCGTGAGTATGATAGGCGTAGTAAGACCGAAGTTGTTATCGGCAGTAGTTTGTAAATACTCGGTACAGGGGGAGTGTATGTATATAATAAATGTTGAAGATGGAATGAGGATTGTATTGTGTAGTTGCTCGGGAATCTAGTCCATCAGACCGATACAAATGTACATGTATTAGCCTTGTTAGCCACGTGGGTGGTTAACGGCGTGTAACACCATTGGAATAAGTAATGTGATGAGTTGAGTTTCCGCTGCAGATTGTTATTATGTGTTTGTTGTTGGATGGGTTTACAAAAAGTGGTATCAGAGCGAAGTATCGCTCTGATGACTGAATTACCGAGCTTAGGAAGTACCGAGTTAGGATTTAAGTACTTTGGGTTAAGGGTTGAGTGATAGCGTGAGAGATACGCTAGTAAGGAACTACCAGTGAATACTGGAAACCTACTATATCCATCCCACCCTCCACAATCCCTGTTTTATAACTTGGGAAACAACGCCAGAGAGATGGGAGTCCACTCTCATACTCGGGAATACCCGATCTGGCTGTTATTAAATACCTTTAGGGTACGGGGAACCTGTCATACGGTAGATCCCGAAAACTGGGAATCCCGGAGACGGTCTCCATCTAAACAGTTTAACCGCATTTCATAGCGAAGAGCGAAGAATCAGTGTACAGAAGAATAGAATTTCCGGCAACCTGGGTCGACATGCCGAGCAGTCGAGAACAACCAGCTTGCAACGCACCAACCGTGCAACAGGCAAGAAATGGATTAATAAAACCCGAGACGAATGTCTATGGGACCACAGTTGATAAATAACACCAACGGAATACCAACCGTCAAGGAACTACAACGTAGTGCCCAAACAAGAGACAAGTCTCAGTAACCACGACAAGTGCGTGGAACGGGCTATAAAGAGGATACGATACTAAGTAAAGGGGACTCCAAGAATGGGAGACACCCCAGTTGATAACTACTATGTGAATACAGTGAGAAGTCACCTATAGGAGTATTTATCAAGGCAGTAAGATCAGTGGGGGCCAACAAGGCCACTGATGACAATATGTGTCAAAACAATACCACAACCGGTATGTGTCAAACCGATAGCCAGTTAGCATGGCGCACTTGCCATAGCAAGTGCTGCTATAACAGGGCTGTTCGGGAAATTCATAACCACTACAGGTACTTGGAAAAGTACCATGGAGTTAAATGTGATCGTCATAACAGTGGAAGGGCCTGTTAGCCTAACCTCTGTAATTGGAAGTACACCAGTCAGCAAGAAGCTAGACTTGGCTAAGGTAAGAAGATGTTGTGAAACCATGGAAATTTTCTTTCAAACCAGATTTATTCAAACCCTTTCTTTTCAAAACCAGATTTTCTTTCAAACCAACACTTCTTTCCAACCTTCTTTTAAACCAAACCAGTAAACCAAGGGCAGTTGATAAGATACAACAGTGGACAAACTTTCCCTCGATTAAGTTCGAGAAGCAAGGAATGAATATTGTCACGGGACAATATAAGGGAGTTGACAACAGAATACTTCACCTAGGCGCGTGACGGACACTACGAGTGTACCAACTGTGTTGTGGGACGACCGCACTCCGATAGGAGCATGTGGGCCTGACAGACCTACTTATAGGTTAGTTGGGTAAGTAGTAATGTATCAGTATGATACCCCATATATGTATACAGTAGAGTCCGAAACACGGGAAGTAGTCGACTCCGTCTACGGTCAGCAGTATAAATCAAACAGAGCTAGAAATACAAGGAATGCTTGAAGTAAGGAACCAGTTAAGTTAAAAAGGACTAAAGGAACTAGTGAGTTTATTTCAAGGAAATGTATAGTCAAGAAGTGCGAAGACACGAATGTTATGTAAAGACATCGCATATGTCTTAATAAGCCGAGGGATAAACATGATAGCTGGAACGGAGACTCAGCCTATGCATGGCAAGGCAGATGCCTAATGTGGACACATTAATGTGCAATGGACGGGATGAATCCCAGAATGAGTACCCACTATCAGGAAATGTTGATCTTCACAGAAGAAGATAATAACCGGTAAGAACGCAAACGGCGTGGCTAACTGGAATGTACCAATGCCATAGGCAACAACCCAGGAGAATCCTTGAAGGGTGTTCGCATCAACAATTGTTGAACGAAATGCATGACAGAAGCACAAGGGTTGAAATTAACACCCAGTTTAGACATAAGTTGTCAGGAGACGGACTGACAATCCTAAGGGACATCCCATGAAAGGAAATGTGATGCAACAACCTTGTCATGGATGCCAATACAACCTCTAACCAGGTAATATGGTATAGAGAAGTACATGTGTGTGGACACCCTACAATGAGGGGAGCTCAAGGCAGCAAGGCTTATAAGCCACAAATAAGATGTGTTATGTAAATTTGAGTTAATTGTAGAAATTTATGTGGTACAGGGAAATAGAGTGGTAAGCGAACCACTGCATTAAGAGTGGGGATACCTCTCGATATTGTGAGACCGCAGGAGCGGTAGTTATGTGAATCAAGTTCAAGAAATATGTGGAGGATGGACCACGTTGTTATTACCCCAGGATGATTGGAATAAAATGATACGAAAGGGAGTACTCGTACCAGTTGAGTACACAGGAGGAATGATAAGTCTGATAGCAATCACCATAGGTGTGTGAAGCTAAATGTGTAGCGAACAACGCACAAGAAACATAAAGGTTCAAAAAAATATAGTAGTATATTCAAAAATCAGCCAAATAAGTGGCCAGATAAACCCAGTGTAATGGCGGAAGCTAATATAATAGCGGATGCAGTATAAGTTGATGTTGTATATTAAGTAAGGATACGGTGCGCAATAAGCGACTGTTGCCTGAATATTGTTAGATGATAAAATGGGGAATGAGCAGAGTTATGAGTTAAACCCAGTGGAGGCACAACAGTAAGCGATAGCAAACGAACCGAGCAGTAAGCCGGTGGCAAGTGTTAAATGATAAGGATTTCAGTGAAAATTCCTATTGCAATCGCATGAGAGAGTTGCTGTCAAGGGCTTACGCCTCTGCACTCTGTATGACTGAGTGTTTTGGTATTGCTCTTGCACAGTAATGATCGAGTGGGATAGCTAGGAATCAGAAGCATGGTAATTATGGAGGAATAATGCTATAATGGCCGATGCATAGGTAATGCAAGGCCGCAGGAATGAAAGAATACATGTACAAAACCAAGGGTGGAGACATGATTAACAGTAAATAACTACAGTAACACTAAATACCAAAGGTCGGTATGAGATATACCCCAGGTGTGGGAAATAACTGAGAGAGCACTACACATTAGATAGCTCAATCTCAACCGACAGTAAGTCGGTAGAAGTAAGTCAATCATTGTGAATTACATAGTAGTTTACGCGGTAAGCTATTGGAGAAGTGAATGGGAAATTGTGAAACTCACCAAATTCGCTCAGGGTAAGAGATACCATGCGCCACCTAGATAAGGGTAATACATTGGAGATGTACAATACGTTAACAGTAACGAATGGGGCAAACCAGCTCCATAATTATCAGGGTTGCGCAACAGAGGCCAGTGAGCCCATGCGTCAGGTACCGGATATATATTGTGAATATGAATGGATGGCTAGTTATCAGTTCCTAAGAGCCTCACAGGCCAGGACCGAAACCGGTTATGAGTTACAACTCCAATGCGAATTCTTGGTTTAGGAACTAAATCGCGAATATGGTTAAGATCCTCTAATCAGAATCCATTGTGTAATAGACCGCGTGGAAGTTAAAACACTTCACGACGGCAGAACATTTTAAGCTAATGCTCAGTGATTGATTACGTGGGCGTAATCCCTTTTAAGGGGGGTAGAGCGCAAAACCACTTAGTGTGTTTTACCGTACAAGTGTACGTGAATGGGGTTGTGCATAGCACAAAATGAATTGTTATGATGGTTGGCACGTGTGTTATATAAACATACGCATTTATTTGTGGTTAAATTGTGGTAATCGCGCACAAAAGATGCGAATACCATTGTGGGAAGTGTGTCATTTTGTTAACAGTGGTGTGTGAGAGTACAAGTGGAAGGGAGTAAAGAAACTCCCGGGGAACTAAAACCCCGACGGTGCATAAATGTAAACCATGTATGGTATTTTGATAAAAATATATGTATATATATACAGTGTTGTGATTTACGAAGGGGTATGAGACCGACATAGAACCTAGTGAGAATTAAATTCTCTAGGTAACTTGAATTAAGTTGGATTTGGATGATGATTGATAGACGGAGTTCTATCCCTTGGAGATGTTATGATTATGACTAGAAGGATTCAAAGATAGAAAATGGGATATGCTTGAATTAATTGTTGGTTGAAAATGAAGTGGGAGGTGAAACTTGATTATCATGAGATCAAGGGAAGCCGAACACAAATTGGGGTGGAAAGATAGTTCAACACCGATGCTGATCACATCAGTGTTGGATGATTCTTGAAGCTCCCTATAAGTGATTACAAATAACCATGTTAAGAAAGATACAAGGAGCATAAACTGGACTTGGAGTTGTGTGGTGTTTTCAAAAGGATTTTCAATTGGTGTTTTCAAACAATCGATTAATATTTTGAATAAAAGATCTTCTTATACTTAACCTAGTAAAGAATATTTTTGTAGTACTTGCTCACGAGCTGAGGACGTATGAGCCTTTGTCTTCGGACCGGTGACATGAGAAGTATATATGTTAAAGATTAAGTGACTGTTTTGATCTCCCAAAGGAACGGGGACCAGAAGGTGTCCATCGCGACCGGGTTCTGCGGGATCACTGTGTATATGTACTCAACGTGGGATTCGAACCCATGGAGAGATGGAAAAGGTATTTCTGTTTGATATACATGCTATGACATGTTGTTTGGTACGTGTGATAAAGGTTTTTGGCTTTGATCTCCTAAAGTGTATGCTATCAAGACCTATGAGTCTAAATGTGTTGTGTTACCCGGGCCTACGAGTCCAAATGTGGTTATGTCACCCAGACCTAAGAGTCTGAGGGATATTATGTTAGTGCAAGTGTGGTGAAGGTACCCGGACCATTAAGTCCAGGTTACCATGTGAGTATGATATTTTATGTGTAATGTGGATATGTTGCCCGGACCATTAAGTCCGAGGTTGGATGTAAAGGGTGGTTGGTAATGGAAGTTTTATGGCTATAAGTAATTCCCGTATTCTAATCCAATGATGCGAGGAAATGTGAACTTCGAGGACGAAGTTCTTTTAAGGGGGGTAGATTGAAATACCCCAAACCTTGGTATGTTGTGTAAATGTTAAACTATGGTATTTAAAGGCTAAAAAGTGCCTTAGAAACATAAATGGAACATTTAAACCATGGTAAAACACAATAAAACACTAAGACACGGTTTGAGCAAAAACATGCTCTAAGCTTGGAGTGAACTTGGTTAGGACCCAAAGAGCCTACCAAGACTTGATAATGTTTAATTATGATCTTATAGGGCTAATTAAGTCCTTAGGAAACTTTGGTAGACAATGAAACCAAACAAAACACAAATAAATACCTTAAGGTCAATATGGGCTAAAAGGTGCTCTAAGCTTGGGATAAATGTGTATAAGGCCTAATGGTCATACCTATGCCTTAATTATATGTTAATGAACATATTAAATCAATTACCAAAGAAAACCAAGCTTGAAAACAAGTTAAAACGCAAAATGTGCTTTAAGGAGTCTTAAAGCACGTTTTTGAAAAATTGTCTTGTAAATGAGTTTTGAATGGCTAAATGTCCATCATTACTCTTTAATTAACATGTGTACTATATAGTATCACATTTGGGTGGCTATATCAATGGGAAATCAAAAATTTCACTTCTATGTGCCTTGTTTTTGGTGAATAGTGATTTTTATAACTAGTTTGTAACATATAATGTTATAAGTGAGACAATTGACTAATAAAGTCTAAAGTACCCCTAGGTACTATTTGGGGCCGGTTTTTAAGGTGTTGTGACTCACCACCCTTGTTAGTTTACTAAGAAAAGAAGAATGACTAATTAGTATACTATTTGCTTTATAAGGATAAATATCTTAACAAAAGCAAACTTATCTCCTCATTCTCTTCTTCCTTTCATTTCCCACGGTGGCCACCTTCTTCCTCCTCTCTCCATCGGTTTCCAACAGAGCCATACCATTCTCATCCTTCCTCACTTGTAACTTATGACTCCATGCTCCGAATTTAATTCCGAGACTACCGTTCTCTTAGTTGGAGCAAGCTCTACAACCTTGTCCTTTCAAATCCTCAAAACCACCATTTTGGTGCCAAGGAGAACTTCCATGGAAGGGGCTTGAGCTAATATTTTTATGCCTTGTTGATCACCTTTGCTTCAAGGTAAGGAAAAACCAAAGAAAACTCCATTTCCTCTCTTTTTAGTACATGGCCGAAAATTAACCTCACCATGGTGTCTTTACCTTGCTTGTTTAGCTTCATTTGAATCTTCCAAGGGCTAGGAGGAGTCCTCTCTTGATATATATTCAAGCTCTCTTTCCATTCCAAGGTAAAACAATCATGTTAATACCTTAAGATAATATATGTAACTAGGGTTTACAATGAGATAAAGCTTAAAGCTTATATACTCATTTCAATGTTGGTATATTGTTTAGTTGTTGGCAAGGAACCAAATGCCTTACCGGTTTTACAAGGAAACAAGAAAGAAATTTGTGAGGAAAAGAGGTAAACAAGCTATCTCAATGTGGTTTAATGCCTTAGGAGAAATAAGCTTATAATGCTTGTTAAAACTACCTAAAGAGCAAATGGTGAATGACCTAGTAAAGTGTTCTCAAGGAGACTAGTAAAAGAACATATGTATTGGTGTATGTATTTGCAGGTCAAAGGCATTATTTATGTGGGAAATTCAGTGTTTAAGGATTATGCAATTTAAGGGCCTAAGAGCCATGTTATTTAAGGGCCTAAGTGCCAAGCAAGTTTAGTTATGCACTATATTGTGATGTAGTGTAAAGTTGGTGAAATTTTGTGAGTGATAATGTTCTTGATGGATTTAGGTGCTCTTGAGTGCTTAATGGTGAAAACTATGAGTTTTGGAATGATGATGTGCTAAGAGAACCCATGGCGAAATTTGTAAAATGTATGAGGAATTCTAAGTGCTTAAATGAACTTGGGTGAACTAGGAATTGTTAGGATTGGACACATGCTTCACTAAGGGAGAACACATGCATTAAGGTGTTCTAAGGTGCTATAAGGATATAGGCATTGTCTTGGAAGTTCTAGAAATCCAATGAGTGTTTTTAGGAGATATTAAGGTCTTGGAGAAGTTTGTTTAAGGTTTAGGTCATGTTGATGAATAAGGAGAGAATGATGTTTAGGTAAGGTTTTGAGAAGGAATTTAAGGAGTTGTGAAAGAGAAGATTTGGTTAGTAAGAGAAGATGCTTGGGGATGATGTTAAGGTGTAGAGGAAACACCTTGGTATAGTGGTCATTATTGGTGATTACCACTTAGAAATCTTAAGGAGAAAACATCCCAAGTGCTAGGAATCTTGTAAGAAATTTGTGAATGATAGGATGGTTTTGGTGAGTGATTTAAAGAGTTTAGCACATGGCTAAAGGGTGTTTGAAGTGCCCAAATGAGGTTAGGATATACTAGGATATATGGGGTGAAGTTTGGAGTTGAATGTAAAAAGGAAAACAAGGATTTGGGGCAGACCGGACTTGCGACCGGACTTGCAAGTTCGGTCGGGCCCAGTTTACCCTGCGAGAATTAGTTTCTGGAATGGACCGGACATAGGACCGGACTTGGCAAGTCCGGTCGGGCTAAATTTTCAAGGGGAGAAACTCTCTGGAATGGACGGACATAGGACCGGACTTACAAGTCCGGTCGGAGTGGAAAATTTTTGGCGGAAATGTGTTCTGGAATCGACCGGACATGGACAAGTCCGGTCGGCAAGTCCGGTCGGACCAAAAATGTGGTTTAAGGTTATGAAATGAAAGGTAATGATGGGGATTGATGGGTAATGATGTTATAAGGTTGTTAAGGACATGTTAGGTGAGTTTTAAATGGAAATCAAGTGGGTGAAAAGTTGTATCAAAATGTGAAAGTAAAACAAGTTAAAAATGTAAAGTTGTGTAACTAAGTTAACGGGGAAAGTTAAGCATTAGACATTAAATAATCAAGCAAACCCCGAAGTTAAAAAAACACATGTGATGTTAACAGTTGTTCGAGAATCGCTCGAGGAACATAAGTGGACGTGGTAAAGTGGACTCCGGTGACAGGTATGGTTTTCTTGCAACCTGTGTCCTACCGGATTACACCGGCTTGTATGCCAATATGTTTTATTGAGTGTTTGCCACCTTGTAAGATTAAAACATGTAATGAGTTTATAGTACTTCATTTATGTGGCGAATTTGGCCTCCGATACCATTTAACCTCAAATATGTGTTAAACCTTAGCTAACCAAAACTAGGAACACATGAGTGATCGGTATTCGGAGTTGACGGCCCAAACCTTGGGAACGTGCTAACCACGGCTATGTGTGAGTTAATTGGACATTGTTGTTGTGAGCAAGTGTGTGAACCTCCCTTGTGTGCTTAACTCGGTTATGATACCGTATGGTGTGTGGATGTGGTAGGGCTCCATAATGGATCCCTAACTACTTATTATTAAGTGTATATGTACTAAGGGGGGGTGAGGAGTCCGGTTGTTCCGGCCACGCGTGAGATGGACGGGAGTTGATATCATATCCGGTTCGGCTCTCTTGGTGTATGTATAGGTGGTATTCCAATTTGGTTTCTACCTTCCCTTAGCTTATCCAAAGCTAGTTACTGACTCACGTCGGGCCACAGGGGCATACGAATGTTATTTCGGTGTGCTTGGGATTACTATATCCGACACACCTTGGGTATAAGTTAACCGTTCTATATAACCGGACGGTAACGAGGATGGTAACGAGCTTAACATGGGATTGGCAAAAATCCCTAGGCTCACATGTATACTAACTATGGTGGAAGGTTCCTTGTGTGAACCGATTTTATGGTGTTATGTAATGTTATGGTGCTATGCAAATTCCCTTGCTATGATATGGTATATATATATATGTATTGGACGTTTAAAATGATGGTGATGTTATCATGTGTCTGTCGAAACAGGAAAGGTTTGTTATGTTTTGTTATATGAGGAATGAGATATGTTGTAGGATATGGAGTGTGTGGATCATGGAAATGAATCCCAGTTGTGACAAGAGGCGTTTAAGGATAACCCGATTAATGGGTACACGTCGTTCGTTAAGGAAGTAGCTCCGTTCTAGAG
Source organism: Limonium bicolor (assembly GCA_023374045.1). NCBI lineage: Eukaryota > Viridiplantae > Streptophyta > Magnoliopsida > Caryophyllales > Plumbaginaceae > Limonium > Limonium bicolor. The sequence goes on from CM041778.1 coordinate 116,775,876, forward strand.
GAGAGCCACTCTAGGGTTTAAGGAATCATTGGATGGTTGGTTAAGTGTGGATGTGTTGGTTATAGGTTGAGCCCGTTGAGGCGAAATGTTATGTGTTGTATGTCTATGGTTTGTATGCATGATTTAAATAATCAACTGCATGCTAAGACGACAATTAGTTGTGCGTGGCCCGGTAGCATGTGGGCTGCGGGATTACCATACCAGCAAAGGTGCTGAGCCCCTTGGGGGCCACCCTTTCTCTCCTTTTCTATTTCAGGTACAAGGAGCTGGAAACCGTTCGAGAGTAGGACGGGGCAGATGTTTATACATGGGTAGCCATTTAAATGGCGTGAGTATGATAGGCGTAGTAAGACCGAAGTTGTTATCGGCAGTAGTTTGTAAATACTCGGTACAGGGGGAGTGTATGTATATAATAAATGTTGAAGATGGAATGAGGATTGTATTGTGTAGTTGCTCGGGAATCTAGTCCATCAGACCGATACAAATGTACATGTATTAGCCTTGTTAGCCACGTGGGTGGTTAACGGCGTGTAACACCATTGGAATAAGTAATGTGATGAGTTGAGTTTCCGCTGCAGATTGTTATTATGTGTTTGTTGTTGGATGGGGTGTTACACCGGGGCTTCCACTTGCCTAATAAAGGCGTCCATGAATGGCCGAAGCCGTGTGCCAAAGTCAGCACCCTGGTCCAACAGTCTATCTAGGCCTGTCGGAATATAGAGGGAGTCGGTCCGATACGGACGTTATACTCCGGTGATCACCAATGCGCAACCAACTAGTCGAAACTAATTGATTCCCATACCATTTACCATAACCAACACTCTCCAATGTATGATTAATCCTTAATCAACTACCCTAAGTAAATACTTAGGTTTTGAAGAAATCTTTCCATTATTACCTTTGAAGTCTTATGTACTTCCCTGGACATAGTCTAGGTTAAAGTCATGTTCGAGTATCAAGATCTAGAGACTGGGGATCCCGAGTCTCATTCCTAAGTGTTTTACTTAGGTCAGTTAGGGATAAAGTTCCCGAATATTAGTATTCCAACCGCATAAACAATCATGTAATATTGTCCGAAGACATCGCACACATAATAAACGCTTACCAACCTTATAAATAATCCACACAATCATGCATAGCAAACATATCGCTCTTGTCACATAGTCAATCAATACCCGAACCGAGGCTTCCCTCAGAGGTTCGGACCACACAATGAACATACCGTACACCGTCGACGCTCGCGTAACAACCCCCGCGTAGTCTCTAGCGCTCCCAAGACTCGTGTCTACCAACTCGTACCTCTGTACATATGTTGTTCTAATATTAGCATATACAATTCAAACTCACTTAATCACCCTAGATCCAACCCTTAATTCCATCCCGTAGCTAACCCTTATTTGATCTGTTTTCAACTTGATATTTGTTAATCTTAGGGATTTAGATTCCAACCACTCGTTATATCCTACGGGTATGTAATAATTGCTACGGTAATAATATTTATTACATGGAAGTTACATTTGTAATTGTCAAGATGCATGCATGCGGAAATATCGTTTACGTGCGCGCATACATGTTGCCTAACCATTTCGTTATACGAGATAATTTACATAGTTATACTTACGAACATGTGTTGACATTTATATATACACCTAGGTACGTATATATTATAATGTTGTTATACTTTATTGCTTACGCACTTTTCACGCGCATATAAAATGCTATGTACTTGTATGTGAGCATAGCGCAGTCGTCGTAATATTAACGCTACAAGTAATTGTATAACCCCTTTTATGTGATTTGTTAAACGCATTGTAAATTCCTATCCTATGAATTATAGAGTTCCTCTTATTAAAAAGTTTCCAACCTTACAATATACTTCCACAAATTTCTAACTTACCCCCTCCTGTTATGTAATGTTTATCATGCACATTTATTCCTTAACTTCCTTATAAAATTTATCCTCTCATACTTCAACATTATGTCAAATTATACTATCTCAACCTTATTATATATTCGGTCCACATATTAATCAAATCAGCCCACACATTTTCGGCAACTGCAATATTTACCCCTTTCACTTTGATTATTTATAAATCAACCCATATATCATAACCACTATATTTATATCCTTATTAGTTCATAATCTAAGGTTTTGAAACATTATCATATACAAGTGTTATGTATACAATTCCGAATAGCACCTACTGTTTTCGGAAATCCTTATATCATTCCCACATGTTTTGATTATTTACAAAAATATCTCATACATTATACTTGTTACATTATTAACCTTATTAACTTATAACCTAAGGTATTTAAACCTTATAATATACATGTGCACATATAAATATATATTATTGAACAGTCCCGACATGTTACCCAAATTTATTTATCCACCCATATTTCTTTTATTTGCACTATAACCCCTTTGTTTGCAACCTTTAATTTTAATACTTAAAACTTTATAATATACACCTTAATTATTTTAAATACCAAAACTAACTCGATATTCTTCTCAATTCCCAACTGTTCGGTTTTAATACATGTTAACCCTTAACTTTCATTATTTATACTTTGGCCCACCTTTATTTTATAAACTTACAATTTAATATCAAAACTTTATATTATACACCTTGATTTATTTAATTCCAACAACCAACAAATACTTTCCCCAAATTTCCAAATAATCCCCAAGGGTTGCTCTAATTCCCAATTCCACCCAGATTTTCGATTTATAAAGTAGGCCCATAGGTCTTATAAAATTTACATTTTAATACTTAAATTATATGTTATACTCCTTAATTAAATAAATCACATTACCAACTCATAATTTACCCAAATTCACATACAGACCCTTAAGGTCGTTTAAATTTCATTCCAGCCCCTAATCTTTCAGAAATTCATCATATACCCATATATTTTTAAATACTACACATTAGCACTTAAACCATATATTATAATCCTTAATCAATTAATTCATCAAAACTAACCCAAAAATTCTTTTAATTTCCAAGCAGACCCCTAGGGTCTTAATATTTATTTTCCAACACCTATATTTCTCGATAATTACATAAACACCCTATTTCTTTTTATCAATGTTATCTTTGACTTAATATTTCTTTAAATCCCCAAATTAATTATTCTTATCATTTAATTGGTCAAACCTCACTTGTGGTCAAGGTTGACCACCTAAATTATTCTTTGACCAGATTTGTTTTTATTAACGAAAATACCCTAATCAATACTCTATTTTAATATTTAACCCCTAATCTCATAAAATTCATATTTTATATTTATAAACTTCCTAAGATCATTCCTCTCGGTTTTTATTTATATTTAATGCCCTATTTCTTTTTAATTATGTTTTGACCACATATATAATTTATTTATTTACGTAGACATTTTGTAAGGTTTTAAAATTATATAAACCATGTCATGAGCTTATAAGTATACTAATATTCTTCTAGTGTATGCCTAAGTCGCTATATTTACTAGAATCATAATTTTACACGAGAAACTTATTTTACCCTTTTAACTCAATCCAGAATTATTAATAGTTATTTAAAGCTCCAAAGACCGTAATATAGCCTAATTACTTGGCTTTAAAATAGCATAATAATGATTATTAAGTGACATCAAAATGTCTCAAACACCATAACTCACGGTTTTTGCTCCACAATTTATAATTACCCTCTCTAAATTATTCTCATTCATTTTCCTTCATTAATCACCTATAAATAAACTTAATTAAGCCATTAGCATTTAGTCGCACTAAACAAATATTTAGTTCTTAATTTTTTCTGCACATTTGTAGGATTTAGATAGTATACACACCAATACTTACTCCCTCGGTTTATTTAATTTATATAGTTAGTTCCTTAAACCATTGTTTTCCTCCCATTAATAATTTATAAATATACTTCGTAGACCATTAGTAACAACCTTACTCATCAAATACTTAATCCTTAATTTCCTCCACACTTTTAGGACTTAATAGCACTTATACAAGCATACCTTCTCGATTTTTCTTTAATTCTTTTCAAGCTAACAACATTAAGGTTGTAAAATGAGTATTAGAACTCTCACCTCAATATAACCACCAAGAAAATCTCACTAATCTCTCACTGGCCACCATTATCCCTTCGGCCTGTATACATATATATAGACGTCATAGGTTAGTTTAGTTTTTTTTTTTGATACAAAATTTCTTCTTAAGCCATATTATAGCTCTTAAAGTTTTAAGAGCATAAATACCTTCTTATATTGATTTTCCTCCTCTCGTAATCTCTTCCACACAGCCCGGTTCTTCTTGGAGTTTAGACTGTTCGGTTGGCATATCAACAATGAACAGATTTGATTAACCACTCCATTAGATGTCTAACTTAGGGAGACTCTAAAACATCATAATAAATTTCTTTTGAACGGTGGTCTAACCTTGGTGTTTTGGAGAGCTCCCAGGGTGCTCTGCATCCTCATATTCACACCCTTGTTTTGGTGTGTTTTTAGTTGCTGTTTTAGCTTGATAAAAGGGTTGAGGGGGATCTCCATGCGTGGGTAACCAGAAGTAGAAACAAGGTGTCAAAATCATTTCTTTTTGGGCATGTATAAGAAGAAGGTTAAGATGGAAACTGTAAGGAAGAAGCAAGAGGAGAGGTGAGCTCTTACCCTGTTCTTGGCTATTTGCAACCGAAAAGGAGGGCTAGGTGGTGGTCGTTGCTGCTGTAATAAGGGAAGGGAAGGAGTTGTAAGGTGCAGAAGGAAACAACAGCAGCTTGCTGGAACCGTGAGAAGGAGGGAGGAGCTTACCAGCATCAGGTGGTTTTTTTTTCCTTGGTGTTTAATACCGAGGCAGTTGCAGTGGCTTTCGGTGCTGGAGCTGAGAAAAACACCAACGTAATGGAGGGGTATGAGCAGTTTGTTGCTGTTGTTCTTTCATTGCTGCTGCACCGGAAGTGAACAAGGATGGGAGAGCTTGTTGCTGTCGTGAGACAGGAGAAGGGAAAGAAGAATCGTGTGGAATAAGATAGGAAAAGAACTGCCCTGTCCTCTGTTGTTTCTGTCGAGAAAGGATGGGGTAAGGGGGAGTCAGTGTAACACCCCATCCAACATTAACACACTTACAATAAACTGCAGCGGAAATACAAACCTCATCACATTACTTAACTCGTTGGTGTTACACGCCGTTAGCCACCCACGTGGCTAACAAGGCTAATCCATATACATTGTACCGGTTTGATGGGCTAAATTCCCGAGCAACTACACATTATTATCCCCTTCCATTAACAATAACAACAACAACATACACCTTTCAACTATACCGAGTATTTATAAACTGATGCCGATAACAATATCGGTCTTACTACACCTACTGTATATATACACTTAAATGAATACCCATGTACAATGACTACCCCGTCCTACTCTCGAACGGCTTCCAGCTCTCTGTACCTGAAATAGGAAAAGAAGAGAAAGGGTGGCCCCCAAGGGGCTCAGCACCTTTGCTGGTATGGTAATCCCGCAGCCCACATGCTACCGGGCCACGCACAACTAATTGTCGTCTTAGCATGCAGTTGATTATATTTAAATCATGCATACAAACCATAAACACACAACACTTTGCATACACCCAACAATGGGGCTCAATACATATCCAACACATCCACGTTTAACAAATCATCCAATGGTTCCTTTAACCCTAGAGCGGCTCTCCTCTAAAACGGAGCTACTTCCTTAATGAACGACACGTACCCATTAATCGGGTTATCCTTAAACGCCTCTTGTCACAACTGGGATTCATTTCCATGATCCACACACTCCATATCCTACAACATATCTCATTCCTCACATAACAAAACATAACAAAACCTTTCTTGTTTCGGCGTACACATGATAACATCGCATTCATTTTAAACACCTAACGTATACATATCATAGCATAGCAAGGGAAATTGCCTAGCACAATAATAACACAAAACATCATAAGGTCGGTTCACACAAGGAACCTTCCACCATAATAGTATACATAGTGAGCCTAGAGATTAATGCCAATCTCATGCTAAGCTCGTTACCAACCTCGTTACCGTCCAGTTATATCGAACGGTTAACTTAAACCCAAGGTGTGTCGGATATAGTAATCCCAAGCTCACCGAAAATAACATTTGTATGCCCCTGTGGCCCGACGTGAGTCAGTAAACTAGCTTTGGATAAGCTAAGGGAAGGTCGAAACCAAATTGGAATACAACCTATACATACACCAAGAGAGCCGAACCGGATATGACATCGACTCCCGTCCATCACACGCGTGGCCGGAACATGACCGGACTCCTCACCCCCCCATTAGTACATATATACTTATAAATAAGTAGTTAGAGATCCATTATGGAGCCTACCATATCCACACACCATACGGTATCATGACCGAGTTAAGCACACAAGGGAGGTTCACACACTTGCATACAACAACGATATCCAACTAACTCACACATAGCCGTGGTTAGAACGTTCCCAAGGTTTGGGTCGTTAACTCCGAGTACCGACCTCTCACGTGCTCCTAGTTCTAGTTAGTTAAGGTTTAACACTTATTTGAGGTTAAACGGTACCGGAGATTAGGATCGCCACATCAATGAATTACTATAAACTTATTACATGTTTTATCTTACAAGGTGGCAAACACTCAGAAAACACATTGGCATACAAGCCGGTGTAATCCGTTAGGACACAGGTTGCAAGAAAACCATACCTGTCGCCACGGTCCACTATATCATGTCCTTGTAGGTTCCTCGAACAAATCCCGTACAACTGGTAACATCACAATTACTTTTATTAATATTGGGGTAACATGTTTGCTTAACGTTTAAAGCGCCCATAGTTTACCCCGTCATTCCCGTTACACTTAACTTACTCTTGTGATATTAAGTTTACAACTCTCACATCAAACCCAACACTTGTTTACACATTTTAAGGCCTTTATATGCCACAAACAAGGCCTAAACATCACCTAAAACCATTACCATTCAATTCCCCATGATTAGAAGCCTTTAAAACAGATTTTGCAACACTTTGACCTGGTCCGGGACTTGGTCCGGACCCAAGGTCCCGGACCACTTGTAGAATGTACTCTCGGCCTTATTTTACCCTTGGTCCGGGTCTTGGTCCTGGACTTGGACCCTGACCACTTCTAAACTTCACTCTCGGCTCTTTTTAAGGGGTGGTCCGGGTACCTATACAAGGGCTAGGTCCCGGACCATGTTATTAACTTGTCAAAACATCATTTTTCAACCCCTAAACCAACCTTAAACCTTACCTAATCATTCCATAAACTTTCCACATGTTTCCTACATGTTTAAACACCTTAAAACAAGCACTAAACTTTCCTAAATCATCACTAACTGGTTACTCAATTCCTTACAACAATTCCTAGCACTTATAACATTTTCTTAGATTTCTAAGTGGTATATCATGCCTACTACCTCAACTAACCAAAGTGTTGTCTCACAAACATTACCACCACTCCAAAAGCATTATTTCTCATACACACCTCCTTTGCACAATTGCTTATAATTTCCACAAGTTTTCACTTAGACCTTCACTAGGCATTTCTTTTCCTTTGTTTACCAAATCTTGAACAAGACTTAACACTTCACATTTCCTTGGTGTGTTCAAAACACCCATTTGAGTTCTAAATCCTCCAAGACAATGCCCATGGCACCTTAACACCTAAGAACACCATGATTCACCTTCTTCCACCATCTTAACACTTAACAAGTTCCTAGTACCTTCTAGGTCTTAAAATCTCATTTCATCACATAAACTCCTTTGTTATCAACTAAATTTTGCCATAGCTTCTCTTGTAAACTCTCACACCCAAACACTTAGGTTTTCACCTTTAGACAACCAAGAACCTTAATCACTTAATACACATTCCTTACACACAAACATATTGTTTTTCATCCTTTAACCATTCAAGACATTCATCTTTACAAGAAATGCCCTTTACACACAACCAAGCCTTTAACTACATTACATCACAATATAGTGCATAAAATTAAATTGCTTGGCTCTTAGGCCCTTAAATTGCATAAACCTTAAACACTAAATTTCCCACATAATAATGCCTTCAACCTACAAGTACACACAACAATGCTCCCATGTATTTTTAGTCCACCTTGTGGATAGTTTTCTAGCTCATTTCCCATTGGCTCTTTAAGTCATTTATTAAGCAAATATAGCTCAATTTCCTAGTACAATAAACCACATTAAGAGAGGTCATCTACCTCTTTGTTTTCCAAGCTTTCCCATTTGTTTTCTCTTGTTCTTTCTTGGTTGAAAACCGGCAAGGAGGTTTTACCACTTGTCAATCTTCTAACCAATACACATATAAGGGTAATGAGCATTAAGTTTAATACTCAAACTCATAGTTAAACCCTAGGTTTACATAAGTGTCTTAAAACACTAAAATTTGATGATTACCTTTGGAATTCGAAAGAGAGCTTGGTTAAGTGGCAAGATAGGACTCCTCCTAGTCCCTTGAAGATTGAATTAAGCTAAGAAAATAGCAAGACAAGACACCATTGTAAGGTGAATTTTCAGTTATACAAGAAAATGGTGGGAACTTGGATTTTCTTTGATTTTCCTTACCTTGAAACAAAGGAGAATGACAAGGCATGGAAATATGAGCTCAAGCTCCTTCAATGGTGAATCTCCATGGCACCGAAATGGAGCTTTTGAAGATTTGAAAAGATAGGAATGTAGAGCTTACTCTAACTAAGACAACGGTAGTCTCGGAATTGAATTCAGAGCTTGGAGCCATGAGTTACAAGCATTTAAAGATGGAGAATGGCTACTTGCTGTAGCAAAACGAGAATGGAGAAGGGAGGATGAGGTTGGAGACGGTGGGAACCAAAAAGAAAAGAAGAGAAAGTGAGGAGAGAGGTAAGTTTTGGAGATATTTAAGTTATAAAGCAAAAAGGTATCCTTTACTTACTTTTCTTTCTTTCTTTAAATTTGCAAGCCAAGTGTGATGACTCACACACCCAAAACCGTGGCCCCTTCAATATATAACATATATATGGCCTTTGTGACCAATTAAACAACTTATGTTGACTTATAACTTAAACTAGCACTATTTGAGCACTATTCACAAATTAAGGCACATATTTGTGAAATTTTGATTTCCCATTGATTTAGACTTCCTAATGTGATACTAAGTAGTACACATGTTAATTAAAGAGTAATGACGGTCATTTAGCCACTCAAAACTCATCTACAAGACAATTTTTCAAAAATGTGCTTTAGACTCCTTAAAGCACATTTTGTGTTTTAGCTTGTTTTCAAGCTGGTTTTCTTGGTAATGGTTAATATGTTCATTAACATATAATAAAGTTTGGAGCTTATTAGGTCTTAACCAAACTTATCCCAAGCTTAGAGCAACATTTTAGCCCATGTTGACCTTAAAGTATTTATTTGTGTTTGTTTGGTTTCATTGTCCCCAAGGTTTCCTAAGGACTTAATTAGCCTTATAAAATCATAAAATATTATCAAATCTGTTAGGCTATTTGGGTCCTAACCAAGTTCACTCCAAGTTAGAGCATGTTTTTGCTCGAACCGTGTCTTAGTGTTTTATTATTTTACTATGGTTTAAATGGTTCATTTATGTTTCTAAGGCATTTAGCTTTAAATACCATAGTTTAACATTTAACACAACATACCAGGTTTGGGGTATTTCAATCTACCCCCCTTAAAAGAACTTCGTCCTCGAAGTTCACATTTCCTCGCATCATTGGATTAGAATACGGGAATTACTTATAGCCATAAAATTCCATTACCAACACCTTACATCCAACCTCGGACTTAATGGTCCGGCAAACATATCCACATTTACAAAAATCATACTCACATGGTAACCTCGGACTTAATGGTCCGGGTACCTTCACCACACTTGCACTTACATAAATACCTCAGACTTAGGTCTGGGTGACATAACCACATTTGGACTCGTAGGCCGGGTAACACAATCAATTCAGAACCCACCCACATTAGAACTCAAGGTCTAAATAATATTTATTATTATTCCACACAACATGTCTTAGCATGTATATCAAACAGAAATAACCTTTTCCATCTCTCCATGGGTTCGAATCCCACGTTGAGTACATATACACTGTGATCCAGAACCCGGTCGCGATGGACACTTCTGGTCCCCGTTCCTTTGGGAGATCAAAACGTTCACTTAATTTTTATATATATTACTTCTCATGTCACCGGTCCGAAGACAAAGGCTCATACGTCCTCAGCTCGTTGAGCAAGTACTACAAACAATATTCTTTATAGGTTAAGTATAAGAAGATCTTTTATTCAAAATATTAATCGATTGTTTGAAAACACCAATTGAAAATCCTTTGAAAACACCAAACAACTCCAAGTCCAATTTATGCTCCTTGTATTTTCTTAACATGGTTGTTTTGTGACCACTACAGGGAGCTTCAAGAGTCATCAAACCTGATGTGATCAGCATCAGTGTTGAACTATCTTTCCACCCCAATTGTGTTCGGCTTCCCTTGATCTCATGATAATCAAGTTTCACCTCCCACTTCTTTTTCAACCAACAACTAATTCAAGCGTATCCCATTTTCTATCTTTAAACCTTCTAGTCATAATCATTACATCTCCAAGGGATAGACTCCGTCTATCAATCATCACCCAAAATCCAACTTAATTCAAGTTACCTAGGGAATTTAATTCTCACTAGGTTCTATGTCGGTCTCATACCCCTTCATAAATCACAACACGTATATATACATATTTTTTTATCAAAAGTCAATACATGGTTTACATTATTGTAAACACCCCATACGATAACTCCTCTAACCCGGTCTAAACGTCACGGACATAAAATTAATTGCAGCGGAAAACTTTAACTACCGAGGGTGATACAATACCGATAACCACCATATGGTTACCAGATCCAAACTACTACAACAACAGTCTCGGTCTGATAAGAGAAATACTCACTTAACTTACATAACTTCCCACACTAGATTACCGAGTAAAAGTATTTACAACAGGGCTCACAGCCCGCCAAAAGATTACAAGTTTATAGTCACACAACTACTCCAAGTACACTCCTAAAAAAGCAACAGGTGTACCACATAGTACACCGACTATACTAGGGCTACAAGCCCGTGTAAACTCGGTACACCGCCCCATCTACTACTAACAACCAAAAGCCTAACATCTCGGACTCCACACTAGCAACCGTCTCGTGTACCTGTAAGAATAAGAAAAATGGTGCCCGAAGGGGCTCAGCTAAAGCTGCATATGGTAATCGCATACCCCGCGTACTAGCGAGGGTACGCTAACTACTTGGTCGCCAACATGCGGTACATTATTATACAAACAAGCATGCTATTAACAACAACAAGATATTCATATAATATACCCACACACAGAGTAAAACAAACATAGGAAACATTACAAGTCCCCCACATATTGGTCACTGAAGCCTTGAGGTTCTCCCTCAAGATTCACACCTCATCTCGTGTTAGCCAAATTCTCATCCGGGTTAGACGGATGCTCATATCTCTTATCTCTTGATCATGTTTCTCGCACAAGGCATGATTCACACTTAACCATTATTTATCTCATGAAATAATTACTCAGTTAAGTCGGGTGACCTCCGGGCAGAGCAGTGGCATACACACCACAACTCACCACCGGGCTTAGGTTTGGCTTACTTCCCCGGGCTGCGACCTTACGGTTCGGAACCATGGTGGGAAGGTTAGGCCAGAACTCGGTAAGCAATCTCTCTTGCTTCCTCATTCTCACGCGTGGCCGACACTCTATCGGTCTCCTCTCACCATCAGTTACCATTTCACAGTTAGGTAAGTCAGAAGGTTAGTGTGTTAGTGAGAACATCTCAAACACAAGAATTCTTCTTATTCAAACATTTCATGAATTATACAAACTAGTCTTTCAAGACATAGTTCGCTGGGTGCAAAGTCAAGCACACATATACAAGGTAATACCATTAATCATATTCATGCATTTAATCTTGATTAGGTGATTGCACATAAACACACAAACACACAATCAGAGTAACCAAGTTAGGATACAGGGCATGAGAAAACCATACCGTTCACCGTAGTATCTTGCCCGTTGACTTACTCTCTCGGAGTCCAACTAATCAGGTCCTATAACATACATTAATTCGGGAGGTCAATTAACCATAATTAACCTAACTCGTTACTCCACTAACGTTTCCCGTATTTTACTTACTTAATCTTTATGTTTCAAACTTAACTCAACAAGTTCATGTTTCACATTATCACTCAATCTTATTTAAGCCCTTAATGACCTTCACATGTCATTAGTCAAGTCCTAATTAACCTATAATATCATTACCATACCATTCCCTAGCTTATAAACCACTTAAAACTATTTTTTTTTTCATTTCTGCACTGGTCCGGGACTTCACACGGGACTTAAGTCCCGGACCAAGCTTGGTTCAAACTCTCGGCTAACAATTGTACATGGTCCGGGACTTGGGCATGGGACTAGGACCCGGACCAACAAGGCAGGGAACTCTCGGGTGGAAAAGTATACATGGTCCGGGACTTGGTCATGGGGTTAAGACCCGGACCAAACAAGCCAACAACTCGGGTGGTAAAATAGGGGTGGTCCGGGACTTGGTCCTGGACCTAAGTCCCGGACCCTGCTACAGAATTGCAAATTTTGACAGTTTTCATCATCTGTTACAGGTTATTTCTTTGTCTTGATTAACCATCTTTACCAACTAAAACCCACATGTTTTAGCATCTAATTACCCACCTAAACCACCTTAAACCAAGCCCTAAGTACACTCACCAATCTAGTTAAATTCCCTTAGATTATCTACACTTACAACCTTGTTTTCTTTTCTGTTTTATATCAGTTTTGTAACAGGTTTGGCATCCTCTTCAAAACAGAAAACTCCTGCTATCAACCTAGGTGAATTTTGACAGCAACTAATTACTTCTCCAAGAATTTTCACCACACTCTAAAAGTTCACAACCCACCTGTTTGTTTACACAATTATAGCACAACAAAATCCCACTTGCCCACATATGTAAAACAGCTTAGCTTCTAAGTTTAATATTCACACTCAAACACATTAATACCCTCTGTTTCACATACCATATTGCAGTACCAAGACTACTAAACTCCAGTTATTATTCAACACTCAAACATCAATTTCACAAGGAAGAAAACCGATACAAGGTAAGCTTTTTACCTTGTTTCACTTTCAGTTTCCACACCTCTTCTTCCTCTTTATCTTGTTCCCACTTTCTCCTCTTGTTTTTCCACACCACACAAGGCCTTGAATTGCCAACTACAACCGCAGCCCATCACACATACACAATCAATTCACTTTCCTCCACAAAACCTAATATATGTTTTAAGAGCTAGTTTACAAAGTTTAATCTATATTTTACCTTGTAGAACCCAAATGGTTGGATTGACAATCAATTGGAGAGGTTCTCCAACACCCCACAAAACAGGTGCTCTCGGCTGAAATGAGAGGAAAATTCCCACGTGAGGAAAAAGTCTCACAAAGGGTAGAATAAGCTTGAAATGGTGTGGATACTTACTTATATATATTAAGGCACTAAGGAAGAGAAGAAAGGTTGAAATCTGCTCTTCAACCTTCAAAAGCTCCCATGTCGATGGAGATGAAAACGGAGGAAACGGAACTTTGATGGGTGGAGATCGAAGCTCTCACCGAGACGAGTTCAACGGTACTAATTTCGTGTGATTCGGTGGAGAAATGAATGAGATGAAGGTGAAACAAGGAGGGTGATAGGTGCTGTTGTCGCGAGTTACAGAGGAAGGAGGAGTTGAAACTCTCTGGAGCAAATCGTGAATGAAGGAGAAGGAAGGTGAGAAAGTAAGTTTTATTTTACTTTTTAACTTACTTTATACTATTTGCTTTCTTATTTTAATTTGTCTTGTTATTACTTAATAGCTAGCAAGCTATTAATGGTACACATTATTAATTAAAACCGGCCCACATTAATTAATAGCTCGGGTCGTTTTTTCGTCTTTTTAAATTAAACGCGTTCGTCCCCGGTTTAGACACTATTCATTTACCGGGTCCATTTTCCGGAATTTTGCCGTTTAATTAATTTTAATAGCTCTAGACCCACACTATGGTCTAATTATAGATATTTAACTAACTATAATTATTACGAGTTAATTTAACCCGTTTAAAATCATTTTCCCCGGTTTCTCGAAAACGCGTTTTAAAGCTCGTTTGCGTTTTTAACTCGTTTTACGAATCCGTTTTCTTCGGAATCGTTCCTATATTTATTTAGGATTAATTAAGCTTTAAAATATTTAATTAGCCTAATTAATCACTGTTTTAAATTCCGGGGTATTTCAACCTACCCCCCTTAAGGAACTTTGCCCTCAAAGTTGGTCAAGTAGTGGATTAATAGCTTCAATATTTGACAAGTCACTTGTCAAAATCATACATAACACAACACACAAGTTGTACACATGCAGATATCATATCTGTCAACAAGTTCACAAACAATCTCACACATTCATAGCAACATGCACATACATACACTGTGCAACAAAGTCATACACACATTGTGCAAACAAGCACCCATGCAAGCAACACACTGCAAGCACTAATAACACTACAACCAATACACTGGTTGTTACACTGTGTCAAACAAATGTAAACATATACATACAAGCAAAGCTATCCCGAAGCAATGCTAAAACAAAACGGTCCTACCCCCCTTAAAAGGGGTACGCCCCGTACCCTCACGACACTAGACAACCTAGTCTACAAACAGTGTCGGGTACTTCGCCCTCATGGCGTCCTCCAGTTCCCAAGTAGCCTCCTCAACGTCATGGTTCGACCACAAGACTTTCACCATCCGCACTGACTTGTTGCGGGTGTCTCTCGTCTTGGTGTCAAGGATACGCAAGGGAGTCTCGACGTACCTCATCGTCGGCTCCAGGGATATGTGATCCGGCTCTAAACATGAGATGGATCGGCTATATACTTCTTGAGCTGTGAAACATGAAAGACATCATGAACACGACCCAAGTCTGCAGGTAACGCTAACCTGTAAGCTACAGCTCCAATCCTCTCCGTGATCGTATAAGGTCCAACGTATTTCGGGCTCAACTTGCCCTTCTGGCCGAATCGGAACACGCCCTTCATCGGTGAGACGCGCAGAAATACCTGATCGCCTACAGCGAACTCGAGGTCGCGTCGTCGCACATCGGCATAAGACTTTTGTCGATCCTGGGCCGCTTTCATATTCGCTCTAATTTGCTGCACTTCAGATTGCATCTGCTCAAGGTATTCCGGTCCAACAATGACCGCCTCACTGGACTCATCCCAACACATGGAGTGCGACACGGTCTGCCATACAAGGCTTGGAAGGGTGACATCTTGATCGAAGCGTGGTAGCTGTTGTTATAAGAAAACTCGATCAGATGTAACTTGTCCACCCAACTCCCCTGGAAATCTAAGGCGCATGCTCTCAGCATGTCCTCCAGTGTCTGGATGGTCCGCTCTGTCTGACCGTCAGTCTGTGGATGGAACGCTGTACTGAGCTTCAGCTCGGTACCAAGCGCCTCACGTGTGGCTCTCCAGTATCTCGAGAGAAACCTGGTGTCGCGGTCAGACACAATCGTCTTAGGAACTCCATGATGTCGAATAATCTCTCGATCAAATATCTCAGCAAGCTTTGCTACCTTCCAAGTGTCCCTCATCGGTATGAAGCGGGCCACCTTGGTAAGGCGATCGACAATCACCCAGATCATGTTGAGTCCTCCCCTAGCAGATGGGAGTCCAACAACAAAATCCATCGATATATCATGGAACTTCCATTCAGGAATCGGCATAGGTTGCACCATTCCTCCAGGTCGACGGTGCTCAAACTTCACTCTCTGGCAAGTGAGGCACCTCAAGACAAACTCATTCACCTCCGATTTCATTCCCGACCACCAGAAATACCTCTTCATACCTTTGTACATCTTAGAGGCTCCTGGATGGACAGATAATGAGGAACAGTGGGCTTCTCGCAGAATGCGATCCTTAGCTCAGCATTGCTTCGGGGTACGCATAATCTGCCGTTCAGTCGGATCAGACCATCGTCGTGGAGCCTGAAGTCGTACTTCCGATGCTCGAATGTGCCGTCGATGATACTCTGTCTGATCTCACTCATATACGGGTCTTTCATCTGAGCGTCTCGCACCTCATCAACCAAGCTGGAAGAGGCGAGCAGCGAATGGAGCGAGTGTGCTCGACGACTCAGTGCATCTGCCACGACATTCGCCTTCCCTTCTTTGTACTGAAGGTCGATGTCATAGTCTGATAGGAATTCCATCCATCTCCTCTGCCTGAGGTTCAACTCTTTCTGCGTGAAGACATACTGCAGGCTTTTGTGGTCGGAGTAGATGGTAACACTAACCCCATAAAGATAATGCCGCCATATCTTCAATGCGAAGACGATGGCTCCTAGCTCGAGGTCGTGAGTGGGGTAGTTCTCCTCATGCTTCTTCAGCTGGCGGGAGGCGTAAGCAACTACCTTGCCGTGCTGCATGAGTACGCATCCAAGGCCTCTGCCTGATGCATCACAATAGACTTCGAATCCCTCTGAACCCTCAGGAATGGTAAGGACGGGCGCAGAGGTCAACGAGTCTTTCAGGCTCTGAAAGGAAATCTCACAGTCATCGGTCCACACAAACGGTGCGTCCTTCTTCATCAAAGCCGTCATAGGCTTAGCGACCTTTGAGAAATCTTTCACAAACCTTCTATAGTAACCGGCTAGCCCTAGGAAGCTCCGGATGTCGGTAACATTCCTGGGTCTAGGCCAAGAGCGAACTGCTTCAATCTTAGCCGGGTCGACTGAGATACCCGCGCTTGATATCACATGACCAAGGAATGAAACTTGGTCAAGCCAGAATTCACACTTAGAGAATTTCGCATACAATTGGTTCAAACGGAGTGTCTCGAGCACTTGTCTCAGATGGGTCTCATGCTCCTCTATGGATTTCGAATATACCAGAATATCATCAATGAATACCACAACCGATGTGTCTAGCTGATCGCTGAACAGTCGGTTCATCAGATCCATGAACTTCGCAGGCGCATTCGACAGTCCGAATGGCATCACTGTAAACTCATAGTGGCCATATCTCGTACGGAACGCGTCTTCTCAATGTCCTCTCGTATGGCTATCTGATGGTATCCGGATCTGAGATCAATCTTAGAGAATATAGAGGCTCCCTTCAATTGATCAAACAGATCATCATACGTGGTAAAGGGTACTTATTCTTGATGGTGACCGCATTGAGCTCGCGGTAGTCGATGCAGAGGCGGAGGCCACCGTCCTTCTTCTTCACGAAGAGGACCGGTGCTCCCCAGGGTGATACGCTCGGGCGTATAAACCCCTTGTCGAGCAGGTCTCGAAGCTGCACTCTCAACTCAGCCATCTCTGCCGGTGCTAATCGGTACGGTGCTCTGGCTATGGGTCCGGTACCAGGCAGAAGTTCGATCTCAAATTCAACCTCCCTCTGTGGTGGCATGCCGGGAAGTTCCTTCGGAAACACATCCGGGAACTCCGACACTACCGGATATCGGTGCTGAAATCAGGGTCTCTCTCAAGGTCTTGCACATAACAAGGAATACCTCGTGCCCCTTTCTGAGCTCTCGGTACATGGCCATGGCGGTGATGACTCTAGTCGAAGGCTCTCTAGGCCTCTGGCGGTATGAAACTGCAACCCCAGACGGACTCCTGAGCAGCAATCTATGCTCGGCACAAAGGATTCTCCCCTTATGCCGCTCCAACCAATTCATCCCAACTATCAAGTCGAAGCCAAGACCACTGAATTCGATGAAGGATATGGGGAACTGCTCGCCCCTGATTCGGATGGTGGCATCTCGGTAGTACTTCGTGCAACGCACTCGCTCCTTCGATGGGAGTGTCACCATAAAGTCGGGTAACTCAACCGCATCTAGCCCCAACCTTCTCGCAAATGACGGCGAGACAAAGGTGTGAGAGGCGCCGGAGTCGAATAGCACGGAGGCGTCGATGCCATTAACCGGAAAGGTTCCCGTGAGGATCGTGCCGCTTTCACCGGCCTGTGCCTCAGTAAGTATACTCAGGCTACCTTCCGTGCCGAGTCCACGTCCTATTATTCATAAGTTTATGAGTTCGATGGTAAAATGCAAGTGGAAAATTGATAAAGAACACTGCTTTATTATAAAACCATTCATGGTACACATGGTGTTTGGTTACAACATTACTAGAATATTACATGACTAATATTTCCTAAAGGTGAGGTTCAGGCGCCCTGGTTTCATGTGCGTGGCATTAATCACAGTCGATGGTGCCGTATTCAACTTGATCCTCTTGATACCGTGATACAACATCCTCGACTCCACCCATGACCAAGACATCTCCTGACCTAAGGACAATTTCTCCGCGCGGTCTGCACGCTTCTGCTCGCCAAACAGGAATTCGGCGTCGTCACCAATGGACCAAGACACTACGGGCCCCCCTTTTCAAGGGATCCCGCTGTCTCGTCCTTATCTTGGTGTAAACCAAGTCGTCCTCCTTCTTGGTAGAAGTTGACAATACAAATATCTGCTTCAAGTGCAGGTACGGGATCAGCTTCAAGCTGTTGTGCAATTTCTACGGCTTGTGTAACAACCGTTTGGAATTTTCCAGGTATTTTAGGTGGTGTTGCTCCATCATCTGCTCGTTGCTTGTGGTAGGTGCGGGTGTAAGGATTCCACTCCTTCCCCATGCACATCATTTTTAGTTTCATTGTTGCTCCACCGGGGTATTCTGGTGTGTAAAACCCTCCTGGGCTTGCTCCGAGTTTGTTGCAGCATCGGATAATGGCAATTTGTGCTTCGGGTGTCAGGTATCCCCTTAATAATAACATACCTGGGCGGATAACCTGACACTTGTCGATGGTGTAGTGGTGTGTGGTGATGTCGGACTCTTCAAGGGTCGGTTCAGTCGGTATAGGATAGCAGATGTGGAAGGTCCCTAAGTGGTGAGTTCAACTTATAAGTTCTAATCTTGTTTTTCAATTCATGTTCTAACTATATGTTAGTTCTATGTCATTCACTGCTGCAGGTAATTAAGACTGTAGTCATGCTCTCAAGGATTAAAGGTGTGTGTGAAAGTACCTGAACCGGTCTTCTGACCAGCTCCCTCAGAACGATCTATGATGTGAAGGGCGGACTGTCTCTGCGGTGCACCTTTCGGAGCACCTCTAGGTCCCTGCCCCTGCTGGCCATACTGGGTCTGAGTATCACCAGCTGCTACCTCTTTGCCCTCTCTCTGCTTGAACTCCTGGCTGTTGCCCTTCTTGGCAGGGCACTCATAGGCACGGTGCCCCATCTTGTGGCAGCTATAACACCTGACCTCTCTTCCCTGGCAATCAGTGCCGGGGTGGTCGTTCTTGCAATACTTGCAACTGTAGGCCCGTCCATCAGAGTTGCCCTTGCCTGAGCCAGATCCAGAACCTGAAGCATTGAGAGTTAGCAAAGTTCGGTACACTAAGCTTAGGAACACACGAGTGTTGGTTATTGAGAAGCTTACCCTTAGGTGGGTGAGACCTCAGCGGCTTCGCTGCTATCGGCGCGGAATAGGCGAGCCGTAATGGCTCAGCTGCCTTGCCCTTCTCAGCATGGGCACCGCTCTCCTCTGTGGTAGTCTTCTGGGTTTGGGTCGGGTGGGAGTACTTCCCTTTCTTCTTTCCCCATCCTTTCCCTTGGGTCTGCTCGCCAGAGCCAGAACCCTTGTTGCTGAACTTGCGCTTCTGCGCGTTCTCCTCGTCCCTTAGCTGGACGGTGATCTCAACTCTCGATGCGGCATGGTAACACTCCTAATATTAGGTCATTAGTTGGTATTCTTACACAAGAATGGCACTGACTGAATTGACTATGGCATTAAAACTCAAACCGTCGTTTACCTGTAGAGAGGTGAACCGGGTGTATCCCATGCCATACCGGAGGCGATGGCTCAGGCCGCCATAGAAGCGGTCGACCAAAACCTGACCGGTATACCCGAGGTCGGGTAGCAGTCGAAGGATAGAAGTAAAGGTGGTGTAATACTCGTCGACGGTCATCTTATCCGTCATCTTCAGAGCATCTAATTCGAGCCGCTTCTTTGTCTTCACATGCTCGGGGTAGTATTTGGAACGTAGAAGAGCAGTGAAGGCATCCCAGCCGAATGCAGGGTCGGCGACGTGCTCGCCCTTGACTAGCTTCCACCAGTCCATAGCGGCACCCTTCAGATAATAGGCAGCTATTCTCACCCTCACTCCAGCAGGAGTCTCGAGGGTCTCGAAGGCCGTCTCCATCTCGGAGATGTAAGCCTCGAGCTTAGCTGGATCGCTCTCACCCTGGAAGCAAGCGGGTCGTAGGTCAGCTACAGCTTTCACCCAATTTGTCTCTCTGGGTGGTGGGGGTGGGGGTGGCTCAGCCTGTGTCTGCTGAGTCTGCTGTGTCTGCTGCACAGCTGCAATAACCTGTGGTAGCATCTGCGCTACCGTAGCCGCGACGATCTCAGCTATCGTCTGCGGTTCTGGCTCCTCAGCAGCCCCCCCACGGGTTCGACCTCGTCCTCTTCCGGACATCTGAACCATTAACAATTTACATCAGGTGATGCGACCAAACGGTCTAGAGTTTAAGCATTGTATCGCCATAATAGACGTAAAAGGGTATCCGTTAACTTAACGGTCATTCAGGGTTAGGTTTCCTAACTCGGTAATCACTACACTCGTATTTTTCTATCAGAGCGAGGCTTCGCTCTGATACCATTTTTGTAACACCCCATACGATAACTCCTCTAACCACGGTCTAAACGTCACGGACATAAAATTAATTGCAGCGGAAAACTTTAACTACCGAGGGTGATACAATACCGATAACCACCCATATGGTTACCAGATCCAAACTACTACAACAACAGTCTCGGTCTGATAAGAGAAATACTCACTTAACTTACATAACTTACCACACTAGATTACCGAGTACTAAAAGTATTTACAACAGGGCTCACAGCCCGCCAAAAGATACAAGTTTATAGTCACACAACTACTCCAGTACCTCCTAACAAAAGCAACAGGTGTACCACATAGTACACCGACTATACTAGGGCTACAAGCCCGTGTACAACTCGGTACACCGCCCCATCTACTACTAACAACCAAAAGCCTAACATCTCGGACTCCACACTAGCAACCGTCTCGTGTACCTGTAAGAATAAGAAAAATGGTGCCCGAAGGGGCTCAGCTAAAGCTGCATATGGTAATCGCATACCCCGCGTACTAGCGAGGGTACGCTAACTACTTGGTCGCCAACATGCGGTCATTATTATACAAACAAGCATGCTATTAACAACAACAAGATATTCATATAAAATACCCACACACAGAGTAAAACACAACATGGAAACATTACAAGTCCCCCACATTGGTCAGAGGCCTTGAGGTTCCCTCAAGATTCACACCTCATCTCGTGTTAGCCAAATTCTCATCCGGGTTAGACGGATGCTCATATCTCTTATCTCTTGATCATGTTTCTCGCACAAGGCATGATCACACTTAACCATTATTTATCTCATGAAATAATTACTCAGTTAAGTCGGGTGACCTCCGGGCAGAGAAGTGGCATACACACCACAACTCACCACCGGGCTTCAGGTTTGGCTTACTTCCCCGGGCTGCGACCTTACGGTTCGGAACCATGGTGGGAAGGTTAGGCCAGAACTCGGTAAGCAATCTCTCTTGCTTCCTCATTCTCACGCGTGGCCGACACTCTATCGGTCTCCTCTCATCATCAGTTACCATTTCCAAGTTAGGTAAGTCAGAAGGTTAGTGTGTTAGTGAGAACATCTCAAACACAAGAATTCTTCTTATTCAAACATTTCATGAATTATACAAACTAGTCTTTCAAGACATAGTTCGCTGGGTGCAAAGTCAAGCACACAATATACAAGGTAATACCATTAATCATATTCATGCATTTAATCTTGATTAGGTGATTGCACATAAACACACAAACACACAAATCAGAGTAACCAAGTTAGGATACAGGGCATGAGAAAACCATACCGTTCACCGTCGTATCTTGCCCGTTGACTTACTCTCTCGGAGTCCAACTAATCGGGTCCTATAACATACATTAATTCGGGAGGTCAATTAACCATAATTAACCTAACTCGTTACTCCACTAACGTTTCCCGTTTTTACTTACTTAATCTTTATGTTTCAAACTTAACTCAACAAGTTCATGTTTCACATTATCACTCAATCTTATTTAAGCCCTTAATGACCTTCACATGTCATTAGTCAAGTCCTAATTAACCTATAATATCATTACCATACCATTCCCTAGCTTATAAACCACTTAAAACTATTTTTTTTTTCATTTCTGCACTGGTCCGGGACTTCACACGGGACTTAAGTCCCGGACCAAGCTTGGTTCAACTCTCGGCTAACAATTGTACATGGTCCGGGACTTGGGCATGGGACTAGGACCCGGACCAACAAGGCAGGGAACTCTCGGGTGGAAAAGTATACATGGTCCGGGACTTGGTCATGGGGTTAAGACCCGGACCAAACAAGCCAACAACTCTCGGGTGGTAAAATAGGGGTGGTCCGGGACTTGGTCCTGGACCTAAGTCCCGGACCCTGCTACAGAATTGCAAATTTTGACAGTTTTCATCATCTGTTACAGGTTATTTCTTTGTCTTGATTAACCTATCTTTACCAACTAAAACCCACATGTTTTAGCATCTAATTACCCACCTAAACCACCTTAAACCAAGCCCTAAGTACACTCACCAATCTGTTAAATTCCCTTAGATTATCTACACTTACAACCTTGTTTTCTTTTCTGTTTTATATCAGTTTTGTAACAGGTTTGGCATCCTCTTCAAAACAGAAAACTCCTGCTATCAACCTAGGTGAATTTTGACAGCAACTAATTACTTCTCCAAGAATTTTCACCACACTCTAAAAGTTCACAACCCACCTGTTTTGTTTACACAATTATAGCACAACAAAATCCCACTTGCCCACATATGTAAAACAGCTTAGCTTCTAAGTTTAATATTCACACTCAAACACATTAATACCCTCTGTTTCACATACCATATTGAAATACCAAGACTACTAAACTCCAGTTATTATTCAACACTCAAACATCAATTTCACAAGGAAGAAAACCGATACAAGGTAAGCTTTTTACCTTGTTTCACTTTCAGTTTCCACACCTCTTCTTCCTCTTTATCTTGTTCCCACTTTCTCCTCTTGTTTTTCCACACCACACAAGGCCTTGGATTGCCAACTACAACCGCAGCCCATCACACAAACACAATCAATTCACTTCCTCCACAAAACCTAATATATGTTTTAAGAGCTAGTTTACAAAGTTTAATCTATATTTTACCTTGTAGAACCCAAATGGTTGGATTGACAATCAATTGGAGAGGTTCTCCAACACCCCACAAAACAGGTGCTCTCGGCTGAAATGAGAGGAAAATTCCCACGTGAGGAAAAAGTCTCACAAAGGGTAGAATAAGCTTGAAATGGTGTGGATACTTACTTATATATATATTAAGGCACTAAGGAAGAGAAGAAAGGTTGAAATCTGCTCTTCAACCTTCAAAAGCTCCCATGTCGATGGAGATGAAAACGGAGGAAACGGAACTTTGATGGGTGGAGATCGAAGCTCTCACCGAGACGAGTTCAACGGTACTAATTTCGTGTGATTCGGTGGAGAAATGAATGAGAATGAAGGTGAAACAAGGAGGGTGATATGGGTGCTGTTGTCGCGAGTTACAGAGAAGGAAGGAGGAGTTGAAACTCTCTGGAGCAAATCGTGAATGAAGGAGAAGGAAGGTGAGAAAGTAAGTTCTTATTTTACTTTTTAACTTACTTTATACTATTTGCTTTCTTATTTATTAATTTGTCTTGTTATTACTTAATAGCTAGCAAGCTATTAATAGTACACACTTATTAATTAAAACCGGCCCACATTAATTAATAGCTCGGGTCGTTTTTTCGTCTTTTTTAATTAAACGTGTTTCGTCTCCCGGTTTAACACTATTCATTTACCGGGTCCGGTTTTCCGGAATTTTGCCGTTTAATTAATTCTAATAGCTCTAGACCCACACTATGGTCTAATTATAAATATTTAACTAACTATAATTATTAAAAGTTAATTTAACCCATTTAAAATCATGTTTTCCCCGGTTTCTCGAAAAACGCGTTTTACCGCTCGTTTACATTTTTAACTCGTTTTACGAATCCGTTTTCTTCGGGAATCATTCCTACATATTTATTTAGGATTAATTAAGCTTTAAAATATTTAATTAGCCTAATTAATCACTGTTTTAAATTCCGGGGTATTTCATTTATGCACCGTCGGGGTTTTAGTTTCCTGGGAGTTTCCTTTACTCCCTTCCACTTGTACTCTCATACACCACTGTTACAAAATAAACACACTTTCCACAATGGTATTCGCATCTTCTGTGCGTAATTACCACAATTTAGCCATAAATGAATGCGTATGTTTGTATAACACATGCGCCAACCATCATAACAAATCATTTTTGTGCTATGCACAACCCCGTTCACGTACACTTGTACGGTAAAAACACTAAGTGGTTTTGCGCTCTACCCCCCTTAAAAGGGATTACGCCCACGTAATCAATCACTAAACCTTGGCTTAAAATGTTTTGTCGTCGTGAAGTGTTTTGACTTCCACGCGGTCTATTACACAATGGATTCTGATTAGAGGATCTTAACCATATTGGCGGTTTAGTCCCTAAACCAAAAATTCGCATTGGAGTTCTAACTCATAACCGGTTTCGGTCCTGGCCTGTGAGGCTTTTAGGCATTGATAACTAGCCATTTATTCATATTCACCATGTATATTCAGTATCTGGTGTATGGGCTCCCTGGCCTCTGTTGCACAACTCTGGTAATTATAGATCTAGTTTGCCCCATTCGTTACTGTTACTGTATTATGCATCTCTAATGTATTACCCTTATCTAGGTAATAATGGTTTCTCAACCGACGCATGGTACCTCTTACCCTGAGCGAATTCGGTGAGTTCCAAAACTTTCCATCCACTTCTCCAATAGCTTACTGCGTAAACTGCACAATGATTGACTTACTTCTACCGACTTACTGTCGGTTGAGATTGAGCTACTACCTAAGGTGTAGTGCTCTCTCGGTTATTTCCCACACCTGAGGTATATTTCATACCGACATTTGGTATTCAGTGCCACTGTTATCACTTATTCTTAATCATACCTCCACATCTGGTTTCGTACAAGTACTCTTCCATTGGTATGACCTTGCATTTCCTATGCATTGATCATTATAGTATTATAGGTTTCTTTCTACATCCACCACAATTAACATTTCCCAAATCGTAGCTACCCCACTCGATCATTACTGCGCAAGTGCAATACCAAAACACTCAGTCATACAGAGTGCAGAGGCGTAAACTCCTGACAGTAAATCTCTTATGCGATAGCAAATAGGAATTTACACTGTGTTTTACTGGAGTCCTTATCACATAATAATGGCTACTGGCTTACTGCCTAGTTCATTTGCCAACACCTACCATTGTATCTCTGCTGGGTTTAACTCATAATTCCGCTTATTTGTCATACTATCACTTAACAACACTTATACGACGGTCGCTTATTGCACGTCGTATCCTCTTTCATTATACAACATCAACTTACACTGCATCCGTTCTTATATTAGCTTCCGCTATTTACGCTGGGTTCGGCCACTTATCTGGCTGGTTTATTTGAATACACTTTTCTCGAGCCTTTATGTTCCTTGAGCGTTGCTCACTCGAGTCACAAACCGGCGTTACTTAGCTCGGTGCTTCACTTTATACACACATACTACTACTAAGCTAACTACTCTCTTTCAATAATAACGTCGTCCGTCCTTAACATATTTCTTGAACTTGATTCACATAACTACCGCTCCTGTGGTCTCACAATATCGAGAGGTATCCCCACTCTTAATGCAGTGGTTCGTTCTCCGCTCTATTACTTGTATAACATATACTTTTGCAGTCAATCTAATTTTCATAACACATTTTATTTGTGGCTTATAAGCCTTACTGCCTTGAGCTGCGCTCATTGTAGGCTGTCCACACATATGTACTTCTCTGTACAACATTACATGGTTTGGATATTATATTGAGCTCCATGACAAGGTCGTTGCATTCCGTTTCCTCTCATGGGATGCCCTTTAGGTTTGTCAGTCCGTCTCCTGACAACTTATGTCTAAACTGGGTGTTAGTTTCAACCCTTGTGTTTCTGTCACGCCATTTCGTGCAACAATTGTTGATGCGAACACCCTTCAAGGATTGCTCCTGGGTGTTGTTATGTTATGCTTTTACATCTGGTTCACACTTATTGGTACATTCCGTTAGCCACGCCGCTTGCGTTCTTATCTGGCTTATTATCTTCTTCTGTGAAGATCAACATTTCCTTGTAGTGTAGGTACTCATTCTAGGAGTTTCATCCCGTTCATTGCATAGTAATGTGTCCACATTAGGCATCTGCCTTGTCATACACAGGCTGGGTCACCGTTCCAGCTATCATGTTTATCCCTGAGGATCCTTAGGACATATACGATGTCTTTACATTACAGTTAGTGCACTTCACACCTCCTGACTCTTAAACATTTCCTTGAAATGAATTCACTAATCCTTTTAATCTCGTTAACTTGATTAGGTTCTTTTATTTCAACCACTCCTTGCAATCCTTAGCTCTTGTTTGATTTATACTGCTGACCGTAGACGGAGTCGACTACTTCCCGTGTTTCGGACTCCACTCGTATACATACGTGGGGTACCATACTGATACATTGCTACTTACCCAACTACCCATAAGTAGGTCTGCCAGGCCCACAAGCTCCTATCGGAGTGTGGTCGTCCCACATTTCAGTTGGTACTCGTAGCGTCCGTCACACGCCTAGGTGAAGTATTTTGTTGTCAACTCCCTTATATTGTCCCTTGACAATATGTGTCCCGTGCTTCCCGAACTTAATCGAAGGAAAGTTTATCCACTGTTGTATCCTTGTCAACTGTCCTTGGTTTTACTGGTTTGGTGTAAAAGGAGGTTAGAAAGAAGTGTTGGTTTGAAAGAAAATCTGGTTTTGAAAGAAAAGAGTTTGAATAAATCTGGGTTTGAAAGAAAAGTTTCATGGTTTCGCAACATCTTCTTACCTTAGCCAAGTCTAGCTTCTTACTGACTGATGTACTTACAATTACAGAGGTTAGGCTAGCAGGCCCCTCCACTGTTATGACAATCACATTTAACTTTATTGTACTTTTCCAAGTACTTTGTAGTGGTTATAAATTTCCCGAATAGCCCTGTTAAAGCAGCACTTGCTATGGCAAGTGCGCCATGCTAACTGGCTATCGGTTCAACACATACCGGTTGTGGTATTGTTTTTACCCACTGTCATCAGTGGCCTTGTTGGCCCTTATTTGTACTTACCGACTTGAAAATAAATCTTCTAAGTACTTCTCGCCGTCTCCACATGATAATCATCAACTAGGGTGTTTCTCACTCTGGGAGACCCCTTTTTCTTAGTATTGTATCCTCTTTGTAGCCCGTTCCATGTATTTGTGCACTACGTTGTAGTTCCCTTGTCGGTTGGTATACCGTTGGCGACATTATTTAATGTGTGCGGTCCCGTAGTCACTCATCCCGGGTTTCATTACTACGTTTCTTGCCTATTGCACGGTCAGTGCGTTGCAAGCTGGTTGTCCTCGACTGCTCTGCATGTCGACCCAGGTTGCCGGAAATTCTATTCTCCTGTACACAAGATTCTTCATTTTTCGCTACGGAATGCGGTTAACATTATTCAGATGGAAACCGTCTCCGGGATTCCCAGTTTTCGGGATCTACCGTATGACAGGTTCTCCGTACCTTAGAGGTGTTTAATAACAGCCAGATCGGGTATTCCCGAGTAAGAGTGGACTTCCATCTCTCTGGCGTTGTTGCCCAAGTTATAAAACAGGGATTGTGGAGGGTGGGATGGATATTGTAGGTTTCCAATACACACTGGAAATTCCTATCTAGCGTATGTCTCACGCTATCACTCAACCCTTAACCCAAAGTACTAAAATCCTGACTCGGTACTTCCTAAGCTCGGTAATTCAGTCATCAGAGCGATACTTCGCTCTGATACCACTTTTTGTAACACCCATCCAACATTAACACACTTACAATAAACTGCAGCGGAAATACAAACCTCATCACATTACTTAACTCGTTGGTGTTACACGCCGTTAGCCACCCACGTGGCTAACAAGGCAAATCCATATACATTGTACCGGTTTGATGGGCTAAATTCCCGAGCAACTACACATTATTATCCCCTTCCATTAACAACAACAACAACCAATACACCTTTCAACTATACCGAGTATTTATAAACTGATGCCGACAACAATATCGGTCTTACTACACCTACTGTATATATACACTTCAATGAATACCCATGTACAATGACAACCCCGTCCTACTCTCGAACGGCTTCCAGCTCTCTGTACCTGAAATAGGAAAAGAAGAGAAAGGGTGGCCCCCAAGGGGCTCAGCACCTTTGCTGGTATGGTAATCCCGCAGCCCACATGCTACCGGGCCACGCACAACTAATTGTTGTCTTAGCATGCAGTTGATTATATTTAAATCATGCATACAAACCATAACACACAACACTTTGCATACACCCAACAATGGGGCTCAATACATATCCAAAACATCCACGTTTAACAAATCATCCAATGGTTCCTTTAACCCTAGAGCGCTCTCCTCTAAAACGGAGCTACTTCCTTAATGAATGACACATACCCATTAATCGGGTTATCCTTAAACGCCTCTTGTCACAACTGGGATTCATTTCCATGATCCACACACTCCATATCCTACAACATATCTCATTCCTCACATAACAAACATAACAAAACCTTTCTTGTTTCGGCGTACACATGATAACATCACATTCATTTTAAACACCTAACGTATACATATCATAGCATAGCAAGGGAAATTGCCTAGCACAATAACAACACAAAACACCATAAGGTCGGTTCACACAAGGAACCTTCCACCATAATTAGTATACATAGTGAGCCTAGAGATTAATGCCAATCTCATGCTAAGCTCGTTACCAACCTCGTTACCGTCCAGTTATATCGAACGGTTAACTTAAACCCAAGGTGTGTCGGATATAGTAATCCCAAGCACACCGAAAATAACATTTGTATGCCCCTGTGGCTCGACGTGAGTCAGTAAACTAGCTTTGGATAAGCTAAGGGAAGGTCGATACCAAATTGGAATACAACCTATACATACACCAAGAGAGCCGAACCGGTTATGACATCGACTCCCGTCCATCACACGCGTGGCCGGAACATGACCGGACTCCTGACCCCCCCATTAGTACATATATACTTATAAATAAGTAGTTAGAGATCCATTATGGAGCCTACCACATCCACACACCATACGGTATCATGACCGAGTTAAGCACACAAGGGAGGTTCACACACTTGCATACAACAACGATATCCAACTAACTCACACATAGCCGTGGTTAGAACGTTCCCAAGGTTTGGGTCGTTAACTCCGAGTACCGACCTCTCACGCTCCTAGTTATAGTTAGTTGAGGTTTAACACTTATTTGAGGTTAAACGGTCCCGGAGATTAGGATCGCCACATCAATGAATTACTATAAACTCATTACATGTTTTATCTTACAAGGTGGCAAACACTCAGAAAAACACATTGGCATACAAGCCGGTGTAATCCGTTAGGACACAGGTTGCAAGAAAACCATACCTGTCGCCACGGTCCACTATATCATGTCCTTTTAGGTTCCTCGAACAAATCCCGTACAACTGGTACATCACAATACTTTTATTAATATTGGGGTAACATGTTTGCTTAACGTTTAAAGCGCCCATAGTTTACCCCGTCATTCCCGTTACACTTAACTTACTCTTGTGATATTAAGTTTACAACTCTCACATCAAACCCAACACTTGTTTACACATTTTAAGGCCTTTATATGCCACCAAACAAGGCCTAAACATCACCTAAAACCATTACCATCAATTCCCCATGATTAGAAGCCTTTAAAACAGATTTTGCAACACTTTTGACCTGGTCCGGGACTTGGTCCGGACCCTAGGTCCGGACCACTTGTAGAATGTACTCTCGGCCTTATTTTACCCTTGGTCCGGGTCTTGGTCCTGGACTAAGGACCCGGACCACTTCTAAACTTTACTCTCGGCTCTTTTTAAGGGGTGGTCCGGGTACCTATACAAGGGCTAGGTCCCGGACCATGTTATTAACTTGTCAAAACATCATTTTTCAACCCCTAAACCAACTTAAACCTCCCTAATCATTCCATAAACTTTCCACATGTTTCCTACATTTTAAACACCTTAAACTAGCACTAAACTTTCCTAAATCATCACTAACTGGTTACTCAATTCCTTACAACAATTCCTAGCACTTATAACATTTTTCTTAGATTTCTAAGTGGTATATCATGCCTACTACATCAACTAACCAAAGTGTTTGTCTCACAAACATTACCACCACTCCAAAAGCATTATTTCTCATACACACCTCCTTTGCACAATGGCTTATAATTTCCACAAGTTTTCACTTAGACCTTCACTAGGCATTTCTTTTCCTTGTTTACCAAATC
The DNA here is from genome assembly GCA_023374045.1 of Limonium bicolor. Lineage (NCBI taxonomy): Eukaryota > Viridiplantae > Streptophyta > Magnoliopsida > Caryophyllales > Plumbaginaceae > Limonium > Limonium bicolor. The sequence continues at coordinate 116,806,669 of CM041778.1, forward strand.
TTGAACAAGACTTAACACTTCACAAAACAATTCCTTGGTGTGTTCAAAACACCCATTTGAGTTCTAAATCCTCCAAGACAATGCCCATGGCACCTTAACACCTAAGAACACCTGATTCACCTTCTTCCACCATCTTAACACTTAACAAGTTCCTAGTACCTTCTAGGTCTTAAAATCTCATTTCATCACATAACTCCTTTGTTTATCAACTAAATTTTGCCATAGCTTCTCTTGTAAACTCTCACACCCAAACACTTAGGTTTTCACCCTTTAGACAACCAAGAACACTTAATCACTTAATACACATTCCTTACACACAAACATATTGTTTTTCATCCTTTAACCATTCAAGACATTCATCTTTACAAGAAATGCCCTTACACACAAACTAAGCCTTTAACTACACTACATCACAATATAGTGCATAAACTTAAATTGCTTGGCTCTTAGGCCCTTAAATTGCATAAACCTTAAACACTGAATTTCCCACATAATAATGCCTTCAACCTACAAGTACACACAACAATGCTCCCATGTATTTTTAGTCCACCTTGTGGATATTTTTCTAGCTCATTTCCCATTGGCTCTTTAAGTCATTTATTAAGCAAATATAGCTCAATTTCCTAGTACAATAAACCACATTAAGAGAGGTCATCTACCTCTTTGTTTTCCAAGCTTTCCCATTGTTTTCTCTTGTTCTTTCTTGGTTGAAAACCGGCAAGGAGGTTTTACCACTGTCAATCTTCTAACCAATACACATATAAGGGTAATGAGCATTAAGTTTAATACTCAACTCATAGTTAAACCCTAGGTTTACATAAGTGTCTTAAAAACACTAAAATTTGATGATTACCTTTGGAATTCGAAAGAGAACTTGGTTAAGTGGCAAGATAGGACTCCTCCTAGTCCTTGAAGATTGAATTAAGCTAAGAAAATAGCAAGACAAGACACCATTGTAAGGTGAATTTTCAGTTATACAAGAAAATGGTGGGAACTTGGATTTTCTTTGATTTTCCTTACCTGAAACAAAGGAGAATGACAAGGCATGGAAATATGAGCTCAAGCTCCTTCAATGGTGAATCTCCATGGCACCGAAATGGAGCTTTTGAAGATTTGAAAGATAGGAATGTAGAGCTTACTTTCTCCTAACTAGACAACGGTAGTCTCGGAATTGAATTCGGAGCTTGGAGCCATGAGTTACAAGCATTTAAAGATGGAGAATGGCTACTTGCTGTAGCAAAACGAGAATGGAGAAGGGAGGATGAGGTTGGAGACGGTGGGAACCAAAAAGAAAGAAGAGAAAGTGAGGAGAGAGGTAAGTTTTGGAGATATTTAAGTTATAAAAGCAAAAAGGTATCCTTTACTTACTTTTCTTTCTTTCTTTTAATTTGCAAGCCAAGTGTGATGACTCACACACCAAAACCGTGGCCCCTTCAATATATAACATATATATGGCCTTTGTTGACCAATTAAACAACTTATGTTGACTTATAACTTAAACTAGCACTATTTGAGCACTATTCACAAATTAAGGCACATATTTGTGAAATTTTTGATTTCCCATTGATTTGAGACTTCCTAATGTGATACTAAGTAGTACATGTTAATTAAAGAGTAATGATGGTCATTTAGCCACTCAAAACTCATCTACAAGACAATTTTTCAAAAATGTGCTTTAAGACTCCTAAAGCACATTTTGTGTTTTAGCTTGTTTTCAAGCTTGGTTTTCTTTGGTAATTGGTTTAATATGTTCATTAACATATAAATAAAGTCTTGGTAAGCTTATTAGGTCTTAACCAAACTTATCCCAAGCTTAGAGCACATTTTAGCCCATGTTGACCTTAAATATTTATTTGTGTTTTGTTTGGTTTCATTGTCCACCAAGGTTTCCTAAGGACTTAATTAGCCTATAAAATCATAATTAAATATTATCAAATCTTGGTAGCTCTTTGGGTCCTAACCAAGTTCACTCCAAGCTTAGAGCATGTTTTTTGCTCGAACCGTGTCTTAGTGTTTTTGTGTTTTACTATGGTTTAAAATGGTTCATTTATGTTCTAAGGCACTTTTTAGCCTTTAAATACCATAGTTTAACATTTACACAACATACCAAGGTTTGGGTATTTCAATCTACCCCCCTTAAAGAACTTCGTCCTCGAAGTTCACATTTCCTCGCATCATTGGAATAAATACGGGAATTACTTATAGCCTAAAAACTTCCATTACCAACCACCCTTTACCATCCAACCTCGGACTTAATGGTCGGGCAACATATCCCATTATACATAAAATATCATACTCACATGGTAACCCTCAACCTTACTATGGTCGGGTACCTTCACCACACTTGCACTTACATAATATCCCTCAGACTCTTAGGCTGGGTGACATAACCACATTTGAGACTCGTAGGCCGGTCACGTAACACAATCAATTCAAACCCACCCACATAGAACTCAAGGTCTAAAATATTATTACTATTCCACACAACATGTCTTAGCATGTATATCAAACGAAATACCTTTTCCATCTCTCCATGGGTTCGAATCCCACGTTGAGTACATATACACTGTGATCCCGCAGAACCCGGTCGCGATGGACACCTTCTGGTCCCCGTCCTTTGGGAGATCAAAACGTTCACTTAATTTTTAACATATATACTTCTCATTCACCGGTCCGAAGACAAAGGCTCATACGTCCTCAGCTCGTGAGCAAGTACTACAAAAATATTCTTTACTAGGTTAAGTATAAGAAGATCTTTATATTCAAAATATTAATCGATTGTTTGAAAACACCATTGAAATCCTTTTGAAAACACACACACAACTCCAAGTCCAATTTATGCTCCTTGTATTTTCATAATATGGTTGTTTGTGACCACTTACAGGGAGCTTCAAGAGTCATCCACCCTGATGTGTATCAGCATCAGTGTTGAACTATCTTTCCACCCCATTTGTGTTCGGCTTCCCTTGATCTCATGATAATCAAGTTTCACCTCCCACTTCTTTTTCAACAACCACAACTAATTCAAGCGTATCCCATTTTCTATCTTTAAAACCTTCTAGTAATAATCATTACATCTCCAAGGGATAGAACTCCGTCTATCAATCATCACCCAAATCCACTTAATTCAAGTTACCTAGGGAATTTATTCTCACTAGGGTTCTATGTCGGTCTCATACCCCTTCATAATCACAACACTGTATATATATACATATTTTTATCAAATACAATACTTGGTTTACATTATGCACCGTCGGGGTTTTAGTTCCCCGGGGTTTCTTTACTCCCTTCCACTTGTACTCCACACACACACACCACTGTTACAAATACACCTTCTCCCACAATGGTATTCGCATCTTCTGTGCGCAATTACCACACAATTTACCATAAATGAATGCGTATGTTTTATAACACATGCGCCAACCATCATAACAAATCATTTTTGTGGCTATGCACAACCCCGTTCACGTACACTTGTACGGTAAAACACACTAAGTGGTTTTGCGCTCTACCCCCTTAAAGGGATTACGCCCACTAATCACACTAAACCTTGGCTTGAAAATGTTTTGCCGTCGTGAAGTGTTTTGACTTCCACGCGGTCTATTACACAATGGATTCTGATTAGAGGATCTTAACCATATTGGCGGTTTAGTCCCTAAACCAAAAATTCGCATTGGAGTTCTAACTCATAACCGGTTTCGTCCTGGCCTGTGAGGCTTTTAGGCATTGATAACTAGCCATTTATTCATATTCACCATGTATATTCAGTATCTGGTGTATGGGCTCCCTGGCCTCTGTTGCACAACTCTGGTAATTATAGATCTAGTTTGCCCCATTCGTTACTGTTACTGTATTATGCATCTCTAATGTATTACCCTTATCTAGGTAACAATGGTTTCTCAACCGACGCATGGTACCTCTTACCCTGAGCGAATTCGGTGAGTTCCAAACTTTCCATCCACTTCTCCAATAGCTTACTGCGTAAACTGCACAATGATTGACTTACTTCTACCGACTTACTGTCGGTTGAGATTGAGCTACTACCTAAGGTGTAGTGCTCTCTCGGTTATTTCCCACACCTGAGGTATATTTCATACCGACATTTGGTATTCAGTGCCACTGTTATCACTTATTCTTAATCATACCTCCACATCTGGTTTCGTACAATACTCTTCCATTGGTATGACCTTGCATTTCCTATGCATGATCATTATAGTATTATAGGTTTCTTTCTACATCCACCACAATTAACATTTCCCAAATCCTAGCTACCCCACTCGATCATTACTGCGCAAGTGCAATACCAAAACACTCAGTCATACAGAGTGCAGAGGCGTAAACTCCTGACAGTAAATCTCTTATGCGATAGCAATAGGAATTTACCACTGTGTTTTACTGGAGTCCTTATCACATAATATATGGCTACTGGCTTACTGTTATGACAATCACATTTAACTTTATTGTACTTTTCCAAGTACTTTGTAGTGGTTATAAATTTCCCGAATAGCCCTGTTATAGCAGCACTTGCTATGGCAAGTGCGCCATGCTAACTGGCTATCGGTTCAACACATACCGGTTGTGGTATGTTTTTACCCGCACTGTCATCAGTGGGCCTTATTGGCCCTTATTTGTTCTTACCGTCTTGACAATAAATCTTCTAAGTACTTCTCGCCGTCTCCACATGATAATCATCAACTAGGGTGTTTCTCACTCTGGGAGACCCCTTTTTCTTAGTATTGTATCCTCTTTGTAGCCCGTTCCATGTATTTGGGCACTACGTTGTAGTTCCCTTGTCGGTTGGTATACCGTTGGCGACATTATTTAATGTGTGCGGTCCCGTAGTCACTCATCCCGGGTTTCATTACAACGTTTCTTGCCTGTTGCACGGTCAGTGCGTTGCAAGCTGGTTTCTCCTCGACTGCTCTGCATGTCGACCCAGGTTGCCGGAAATTCTATTCTCCTGTACACAAGATTCTTCATTTTTCGCTACGGAATGCGGTTAACATTATTCAGATGGAAACCGTCTCCGGGATTCCCAGTTTTCGGGATCTACGTATGACAGGTTCTCCGTACCTTAGAGGTGTTTAATAACAGCCAGATCGGGTATTCCCGAGTAAGAGTGGACTTCCATCTCTCTGGCGTTGTTGCCCAAGTTATAAAACAGGGATTGTGGAAGGTGGATGGATATTGTAGGTTTCCAGTACACACTGGAAATCCTATCTAGCGTATGTCTCACGCTATCACTCAACCCTTAACCCAAAGTACTAAAATCCTGACTCGGTACTCCTAAGCTCGGTAATTCAGTCATCAGAGCGATACTTCGCTCTGATACCACTTTTTGTGTAACACCCCATCCAACATTAACACACTTACAATAAGCTGCAGCGGAAATACAAACCTCATCACATTACTTAACTCGTTGGTGTTACACGCCGTTAGCCACCCACGTGGCTACAAGGCTAATCCATATACATTGTACCGGTCTGATGGGCTAAATTCCGAGCAACTACACATTATTCCCCTTCTTACAACAACAACAACAACATACACCTTTCAACTATACCGAGTATTTATAAACTGATGCCGACAACAATATCGGTCTTACTACACCTACTGTATATATACACTTAAATGAATACCCATGTACAATGACTACCCCGTCCTACTCTCGAACGGCTTCCAGCTCTCTGTACCTGAAATAGGAAAAGAAGAGAAAGGGTGGCCCCAAGGGGCTCAGCACCTTTGCTGGTATGGTAATCCCGCAGCCCACATGCTACCGGGCCACGCACAACTAATTGTTGTCTTAGCATGCAGTTGATTATATTTAAATCATGCATACAAACCATAAACACACAACACTTTGCATACACCCAACAATGGGGCTCAATACATATCCAACACATCCACGTTTAACAAATCATCCAATGGTTCCTTTAACCCTAGAGCGGATCTCCTCTAAAACGGAGCTACTTCCTTAATGAACGACACGTACCCATTAATCGGGTTATCCTTAAACGCCTCTTGTCACAACTGGATTCATTTCCATGATCCACACACTCCATATCCTACAACATATCTCATTCCTCACATAACAAAACATAACAAAACCTTTCTTGTTTCGGCGTACACATGATAACATCGCATTCATTTTAAACACTAACGTATACATATCATAGCATAGCAAGGGAAATTGCCTAGCACAATAACAACACAAAACACCATAAGGTCGGTTCACACAAGGAACCTTCCACCATAATTAGTATACATAGTGAGCCTAGAGATTACTGCCAATCTCATGCTAAGCTCGTTACCAACCTCGTTACCGTCCAGTTATATCGACGGTTACTTAAACCCCAGGTGTGTCGGATATAGTAATTCCAAGCACACCGAAAATAACATTTGTATGCCCTTGTGGCCCGACGTGAGTCAGTAAACTAGCTTTGGATAAGCTAAGGGAAGGTCGAAACCAAATTGGAATACACCTATACATACACCAAGAGAGCCGAACCGGATATGACATCGACTCCCGTCCATCACACGCGTGCCGGAACATGACCGGACTCCTCACCCCCCCATTAGTACATATATACTTATAAATAAGTAGTTAGAGATCCATTATGGAGCCTACCACATCCACACACCATACGGTATCATGACCGAGTTAAGCACACAAGGGAGGTTCACAACACTTGCATACAACAACGATATCCAACAAACTCACACATAGCCGTGGTTAGAACGTTCCCAAGGTTTGGGTCGTTAACTCCGAGTACCGACCTCTCACATGCTCCTAGTTCTAGTTAGTTAAGGTTTAACACTTATTTGAGGTTAAACGGTACCGGAGATTAGGATCGCCACATCAATGAATTACTATAAACTCATTACATGTTTTATCTTACAAGGTGGCAAACACTCAGAAAACACATTGGCATACAAGCCGGTGTAATCGTTAGGACACATGTTGCAAGAAAACCATACCTGTCGCCACGGTCCACTATATCATGTCCTTTAGGTTCCTCGAACAAATCCCGTACAACTGGTAACATCACAATTACTTTATTAATATTGGGGTAACATGTTTGCTTAACGTTTAAAGCGCCATAGTTTACCCCGTCAATTCCTTACACTTAACTTACTCTTGTGATATTAAGTTTACAACTCTCACATCAACCCAACACTTGTTTACACATTTTAAGGCCTTTATATGCCACAAAACAAGGCCTAAACATCACCTAAAACCATTACCATTCAATTCCCCATGATTAGAAGCCTTTAAAACAGATTTTGCAACACTTTTGACCTGGTCCGGGACTTGGTCCGGACCCAAGGTCCCGACCACTTGTAGAATGTACTCTCGGCCTTATTTTACCCTTGGTCCGGGTCTTGGTCCTGGACTTAGGACCCGGACCACTTCTAAACTTCACTCTCGGCTCTTTTTAAGGGGTGGTCCGGGTACCTATACAAGGGCTAGGTCCCGGACCATGTTATTAACTTGTCAAAACATCATTTTCAACCCCTAAACCAACCTTAAACCTTACCTAATCATTACATAAACTTTCCACATGTTTCCTACATGTTTAAACACCTTAAAACAAGCACTAAACTTTCCTAAATCATCATTACTGGTTACTCAATTCCTTACAACATTCCTAGCACTTATAACATTTTTCTTAGATTTCTAAGTGGTTATCATGCCTACTACCTCAACTAACCAAAGTGTTGTCTCACAAACATTACCACCACTCCAAAAGCATTATTTCTCACACACACCTCCTTTGCACAATTGCTTATAATTTCCACAAGTTTTCACTTAGACCTTCACTAGGCATTTCTTTTCCTTTGTTTACCAAATCTTGAACAGACTTAACACTTCACATAACAATTCCTTGGTGTGTTCAAACACCCATTTGAGTTCTAAATCCTCCAAGACAATGCCCATGGCACCTTAACACCTAAGAACACCATGATTCACCTTCTTCCACCATCTTAACACTTAACAAGTTCCTAGTACCTTCTAGGTCTTAAAATCTCATTTCATCACATAACTCCTTTGTTTATCAACTAATTTTGCCATAGCTTCTCTTGTAAACTCTCACACCCAACACTTAGGTTTTCACCTTTAGACAACCAAGAACACTTAATCACTTAATACACATTCCTTACACACAAACATATTGTTTTTCATCCTTTAACCATTCAAGACATTCATCTTTACAAGAAGGCCCTTACACACACAAGCCTTTAACTACACTACATCACAAATAGTGCATAAACTTAAATTGCTTGCTCTTAGGCCCTTAAATTGCATAAACCTTAAACACTGAATTTCCCACATAATAATGCCTTCAACCTACAAGTACACACAACAATGCTCCCATGTATTTTTAGTCCACTTGTGGATAGTTTTTCTAGCTCATTTCCCATTGGCTCTTTAAGTCATTTATTAAGCAAATATAGCTCAATTTCCTAGTACAATAAACCACATTAAGAGAGGTCATCTACCTCTTTGTTTTCCAAGCTTTCCCATTTGTTTTCTCTTGTTCTTTCTTGGTTGAAAACTGGCAAGGAGGTTTACCACTTGTCAATCTTCTAACCAATACACATATAAGGGTAATGAGCATTAAGTTTAATACTCAAACTCATAGTTAACCCTAGTTTACATAAGTGTCTTAAACACTAAAATTTGATGATTACCTTGGAATTCAAAGAGAACTTGGTTAAGTGGCAAGATAGGACTCCTCCTAGTCCCTTGAAGATTGAATTAAGCTAAGAAAGCAAGACAAGACACCATTGTAAGGTGAATTTTCAGTTATACAAGAAAATGGTGGGAACTTGGATTTTCTTTGATTTTCCTTACCTTGAAACAAAGGAGAATGACAAGGCATGGAAATATGAGCTCAAGCTCCTTCAATGGTGAATCTCCATGGCACCGAAATGGAGCTTTTGAAGATTGGAAAAGATAGGAATGTAGCTTACTCTAACTAAGACAACGGTAGTCCGAATTGAATTCGGAGCTTGGAGCCATGAGTTACAAGCATTTAAAGATGGAGAATGGCTACTTGCTGTAGCAAAACGAGAATGGAGAAGGGAGGATGAGGTTGGAGACGGTGGGAACCAAAAAGAAAAGAAGAGAAAGTGAGGAGAGAGGTAAGTTTTGGAGATATTTAAGTTATAAAGCAAAAAGGTATCCTTTACTTACTTTTCTTTCTTTCTTTAATTTGCAAGCCAGTGTGATGACTCACACACCCAAACCGTGGCCCCTTCAATATATAACATATATATGGCCTTTGTTGACCATTAAACAACTTATGTTGACTTATAACTTAAACTAGCACTATTTGAGCACTATTCACAAATTAAGGCACATTTTGTGAAATTTTGATTTCCCATTGATTTAGACTTCCTAATGTGATACTAAGTAGTACACATGGTAAGTAAAGAGTAATGATGGTCATTTAGCCCACTCAAAACTCATCTACAAGACATTTTTCTCAAAATGTGTGTAAGACTCCTTAGCACCTTTTTGGGATTTTTCAAAAATGTGCTTTAAGACTCCTTAAAGCACATTTTGTGTTTTAGCTTGTTTTCAAGCTTGGTTTTCTTTGGTAATTGGTTTAATATGTTCATTAACATATAAATAAAGTCTTGGTAAGCTTATTAGGTCTTAACCAACTTATCCCAAGCTTAGAGCACATTTTAGCCCATGTTGACCTTAAAGTATTTATTTGTGTTTTGTTTGGTTTCATTGTCCACCAAGGTTTCCTAAGGACTTAATTAGCCTTATAAATCATAATTAAATATTATCAAATCTTGGTAGGCTCTTTGGGTCCTAACCAAGTTCACTCCAAGCTTAGAGCATGTTTTTGCTCGAACCATGTCTTAGTGTTTTATTGTGTTTTACTATGGTTTAAATGGTTCATTTATGTTTCTAAGGCACTTTTTAGCCTTTAAATACCATAGTTTAACATTTACACAACATACCAAGGTTTGGGGTATTTCAGTCAGTCTTGAAGCAGGAGTAGTAGTAGCTGGGATATAAAAGAGGAGAAGGGAAAAAAGGACTGCTGCCGTATGTAAGGGAAAGAAGGAATCGAGAAGTATGGGAAAAAGGCAGGTAAGTCTAATCTCTCTTCTGTTTTTTTGTTTTTTTTGTATTGTACTATATCATTTGTTATTTTGTCTAATAGTGTTTTGTTCTCTCTTTTTTTTGTGGGTAATCGGCAGAGTCTAATCTCTCTTTTTTTTTTGTTTTTTTTATTGTACTATATCATTTGTTTATTTTGCCTAATAGTGTTTGTTCTTTTTTTTTGTAGGTAATCGGCAGCAAGGAATTGGAGGGAGAGTTTGAATATCTTTACTAGTTAATATTGTAATATCAATTGTACATATGTAACTATAATCATGTGATAGATGGTGACTTATTATTTTCCTTGTCATAGATGTATATATGATTATATATTTGTGTCTATAATTTGTTTAGAGTATATAAAACATTTATATAATATGTTACATGTGGTATTAAGTTTAGGAGTTAATTTCTCCTTAATAGTATTTTCTCTTTGATTAAAGATTGGTGTATAATTTAATGTCCGTTTGGACAATATATTTATGTCATAATGTTTATAGCAATAATTGCTCATGCTTTAATTTAATCCTTATTAATTAAGGTGATAATTATTTGGGGTATTTCAATTGTTCAATACTATAAATGTTATGAAATGATTAAATCTAGACTTATTAATCCACTTCACATTTAGATGTAAAAGTATTTCATTATATAATAAGATTTATCTGTGTCACAACTTGTAAATCAAATTACGAATGTTCCTAAGTCTTAACTTATTAATTACCTAATAAAATTATCGATTTACATTCTAGTCAATGACAAATAATATTATATACGTATTTTATTATGGTTTATATAAATCTTAGAAATTCAAAGGTAACTCTTTAAGATAAATTTCATAACCATAATTTAATACCACCTCATATAATATTCTTTTTAGTATTATGTATAGGTTTAGTTTAACTTATTAATTCCTTCATATTCTATTTTCTATAAGGTATTTTATTTCTTTTATTTATTAATTTTTGTTATCTATAAATATTAGGATGTATTTCAAACATTCTTTACGTAGTTTTATTGTATTTAATTACCTCTATTAACTTTTACACATATCCACATCTAATTTATGGTTTATAAAATAAAGTATTTTCCTTAGTTTCAATTAAGTACATTAACTTCCATATTACTAATTAATATAAATGTACATTAATTTAATTCCTTGGTTTAACCTAAGTTACTATTTTTTTTCTTTTATATATATATATATATATTCTCACCTAAAAGTTTATACCCAAAAATATTTATTAACATTATGTATTACATGTTAGTTTAGTCTTCTTATATTCTTTTCAACCTATAAAGTTTATTACTAGTTATACTTTAATTTTCGTTACATTAAAAATCATATATTATAGATAACTTATGAAAAATTCATAAACACAATTTTTAGACCCATTTACTCTTGTCTAAAAATTCCCAAATTTAATATATAGTAACTATGATATTTTAAACATATTATAAAATTTTAATTTCATAAAATTATATTTTTAAATTATCTAAATAATTCCATAATACTCAGAATTTACAAAAATTATAACTTACGTTTAAAAACTCAAAAACCATATTATTTACATGAAAATAAACTAGATTTTATAAGGAATCCATGGTTAAAATTCGTGTCAAAATACATTAGGGAAGGCCATTAAATAAATACAACAAGTTATAGTTTTATTCTGGAACTTATAACACTTAATGCACTACTAATTACCCACGTTATAATCTCGGCCGTCCATTTCTCCTAACTACGATCGGACGGCCCAGATCTGTTGAGTTCATCAGGAATCCCCAAATCGCCACGAATAGAGATTGATCAAATTCTCTCAATCCACAGAACGAAATTCGATGATTCTTGTTTCATTGGATTCGAAATTTAAAGCCGGTTGCAATGGTACCAATTTCGTGAATTATAATGCAACGATAAGGGATTTCGAATCTGGGTAATTCGAGTTAGGGTTTATACCGGTATCGAATTGATTTCGACAAATTCTCTCGTTATAGAGTATAATTGGTCAAATTGATAGTTGGGTATGACCGATAATGCAATAACGAAAGTCAATATCGGAGTAATTTGATCGAAAACATACCGAAGATGCGCCGGTGATGAAATCGAAATCAATTTATGGAAAAATCGTTATTTTATGTGCAGTTCGACTAGCCTACTTCACGGATCAACCGTGCTAATTGAGGAACATTCGATCCACGAAACCTATCACATTTTAAAGTAGACATGTAACTCAGAAATGAGTGGAATAATCATTGATTTTGATGAACTAGGGAGAAAGTTACAAATCCATAAAGATCTGAGTTTACCTAGTCATTTTCTGGAAAAATCTGGGCAAAAACCCGACGTGATCGAGTTGGGAACTTTAGACGCTTATATCTCCCATAATATTGAGAATCATCCTTTGGTGTAAACATGAAAGTTATAGAAGGATTAGAGATCTACAAAACGACCTATAGAACTCGAATTTTCATTTACAAATGAAAGAGATATGATTAGACGAAGTTACCTTACCGGATCGGTTTTTCTGAAAATCTGGCTTACAGATTTTCGGGGAGGCAATTTCAGATCAACTTTGCAGCGTATGTAGAAGGAATTAGGTTATTTATGAGTAATGGTTAATAAGAGAGTTTGTAGGATAAGAGAATGAAAAAGACGACATTCAAAAATACTCAAGGACGGTGGAGATATTGAAGTCACAAGATAGGGCAAGATCAGGTGGTTGCTGAGAAGACTTAGCCATTTTTTGTTGAAACTGGCAATTTTGGCGTGGCACGGAAACCGAGGTGCGTGGATGAGTCAGCAGGACTTGGACACCTCAGCTTTCTTCAAAATTATGGCTCTAAACTTCATTTCATCATAACTTTGGCTAGGATGATCCGTTTTTAACGTTCTTATTATCAATCTTCTTGTTTTCCATAACCTTTTTATTGGTATAGATTTCATGGGCTGGTTTGACCATTCTCAAAAAGTCAATCCTAGCAAGGCCTAAGAAACTCTAAGGTTTCTATGATTTTATATTGACTTTTATGATTCAAATCAATGCTCCAAATATTTCTAAAATCTTTATAATATAATTGGAGTGTCTCAAATATTTTCCAAGATTTATTGACTCATAAATCTTATATTAAAATCATAATACCATATAATAATTTAGTTTTAATTATATTATTTAGGATTTAATAAAAGCAATCCCCTAAATTAATTTAGATTAATTTAGGGGTATTTCAGTATACCCCCCTGTAACACCCCTAATCCTAACTTGTTTAAAAACGTCGCAAGTCGTAGCAAAATACATAACGTCGCAGCGGAAAATGAAAACTATCTAACCTTGATGTTACACGCCGTTACTCACCCTTGAGAGTAACAAGGCATTCTTACTTCATCCAACAACCTTACCTCCTCACGCTGTGATGAACAGATACTGAGCACTCTAATTATTACAGACCAAATCCAAACTAAATGAGCAACTAACTGTATACAACAAACTCTTTATTACAATACCAAATAAAACTTAAGAGTGTTTAAAAACACAACATCTACCCTGCTCCCCGCACTCCGGCTTGAGTCTTCTTCAGTAACCTAAATGTTTTGCCCATTGAAGGGCTCAGCAATCGAAATGCTGGTATGCTAAATGTAGTCCTGAGTCATCTAGATTCCTTAAGTCGTTTTAGCCATCTTGATATTAGATTTTTACAAGATATGCCGGGTTATAATAATACAGAGATAATTGCAATATCAAACAATCACACAATAGTCCACCTGAAACATCAGTGCAAAATAATAACCACAACCAATATTCAAGCACCAACAATCCACAACAGTAATAAACAGGATACGCGTATTAAACTGTACTGGTTAGTTGGCCACCTGGTGAAATACCCCAACCTAAGTTGTAAGTAAACATCAATATTGATGTAGTAAGGCTAAAATATGCCTTAGAGAGATTGGTAGACAATTTAAACCAAGGAAAACACAGAAAATGCCTTAAGGGCAATTTGGGCAAAAACGTGCTCTAAGCTTGGAGTGACTTTGATTAGCACCCAAATACCATTATAAGACTTTAGTAATATGCTAATGGACATTTTAAATCTATTACCATAGAAAACCAAGCTCAAAAACAAGCTTAAACACAAAATGTGCTTTAAGACTCCTTAAAGCACCTTTTTGAGAAATTGTCTTAGGAATGAGTTTTGAGTGGCTAAATGCCCATGATTACACCTTAATCAACATGTGTACTAATTAGTATCACATTAGGAAGCCTAAATCAATGGGAAACCAAAAAATTTTCACGAATATGTGCACTAATTAGTGAATAGTGCCAAAAGTGACTAGTTTAAGTTTTAGTCAACATAAGTCAATTGGTTGGTCAACCAAGACCATAAATATCTTGGTTATTAAGGGGGTGGCCGGTTTTGATGTGGGGAGTCACCACATGACTAAGCAAATAAAGGAAAAGAAGAGTAAAAGAGAGAATAGTACTATTTGCTTTATAAAAGCAAAATACCTTATATTATCCTACCTCTCTCCTCTCTTCTTCATTTATCTTCTTACTCCACGGTTTTCTTCTTCTTCTTCTCTCTGTTCCAAACCGTCCCAAGCAGCCTCCATGGTTGCCTCATCTTCAAATGTCCATAGCTTGCTCATTTTAGCTCCAAATCAAAAACTAACATATATTATTCTTAGTTAGCTCAAGCTCTAGCTTTCTACTTTCAAATCCTTCAAAGCTCCATTTCGGTGCCAAGGGAAAACTCCATTGATGGAGGAAGATCAAGTTTGAAGAGCCCATTTGGTTCTCCATTCTCTTAGTAAAGAATATGTAAGAAAAACCATGTTTCCACCACTTCTTCTTCATGACCGAAAATTACCTTCTCATGGAGCCTTGTTTTATCCATTGTTATAGCTTTTTCTATTCTCCAGGGCTAGAGGATGAAACACCTACATATGGCCAGATGATAACCGGAAGGCTAGGAAGTTTGAGGCTGGTTGAGGGGTGATATAGAGCTGCTGTGGCACCTTTCCGCCACAAGACTTTCAGGGATGTGGCCGATGTGGCGTTGGTGTGGAGTCTGAGCTGCGCTAGGCAGGGTATGAGAAGAGGGACCAGAGCTAAGGGCAGGACAGAGGAAGGGTCGCATAGAGCAGAGAGAAGAAGAGGGACGCGATGAGGTATGAGAGGAAGGACCGAGAAGGAGTGAGAGACTTTTCAGAAGAAGAAGGTTAGGTGAGACGGGGGTCGAGAGGCGGTTATCAGCATGCTCCTGCTTCGAAGAAGTGTGAGACCGGGTTTCTTCTTCATCATCATCACCGTGTGCCGAGTGTGATCGTTCCACCCAGGACGGGAGTGCTACAGGGTCCGGGGCGTGCTTCAAGTGTGGTTCGTTAGACCATCGCATTGCCCAGTGTCCCACAGGCTAGAGGTGGAGGTGGCAGTGGTGGTTCTGAGGGCCCGAGGTGCTGGTTCAGGGTCCGGGCAGAAGACTGATCAGAAGAAGCCCAGACCCAGGCGCGTGTGTATGCTCTAGCTGGTGAGCGAGACCACGATTCAGACAGAGTGGTGTCAGGTATTCTTCAGATCTCTTCTCAGCCAGTATTCTGTTTGTTTGATTCAGGAGCTACCCACTCTTTGTGTCTGCTGATTTAGTGGGTAGTCTCGGGTTGTCTGCTGTGCCATGTGATGTGGATCTTTGGTATTTCTAGCCCGTTGAGTGGCGTGGCCTGCATGTGTGCTTGATTCTGTGTGCAAGTCTGTTCCTTTAGTGGTCATGGATAGGACCTTACTTGCTAATTTGATTCCTATGAATATGTCCTGCTTCGATGTGATTTT
Source organism: Limonium bicolor (assembly GCA_023374045.1). Taxonomy (NCBI): domain Eukaryota; kingdom Viridiplantae; phylum Streptophyta; class Magnoliopsida; order Caryophyllales; family Plumbaginaceae; genus Limonium; species Limonium bicolor. The sequence goes on from CM041778.1 coordinate 116,822,623, forward strand.
GGGCATGGACTGGCTAGCAGAGCACCATGCCCATATAGACTGTGCGGCTAGGAGAGTCGTCTTTGATAGACCGGGTGAGACCCGTTTTGCTTTTGTGGGGAATTCCATTCCTTGTGCTCCTGTGTTGGTGTCCGCTATGCAGTCAGTCCATTCTTGAGGAAGGGCTGCCAGGGTTTCTTTGCTTTGTACCTGAGGTTAAGGAGGGATCCCGGTTGGAGGAGATCCCCATTGTGTGTGAGTTTCCTGAGGTGTTCCAGGACGATTGTGCCAGGACTACCACCTGATCGTGAGGTGGAGTTTTCTATTGAGTTAGCGCCAGGGACTCAGCCTTCTTCTAAGGCTCCCTATCGCATGAGTCCGGCAGAGCTAAGGACTGAAGGTGCAGCTGCAGGATCTTCTGGATAAGGGCTTCATTCGCCCTAGTGTGTCTCCATATGGGGAGCACCTGTGTTGTTTGTGAAGAAGAAGGATGGCTCCTTCAGATTGTGCATTGATTATAGGGAATTGAATAAGGTTACCATCAAGAATCGGTATCCTCTTCCCCGCATTGATGATCTCTTTGACCAGTTAGCAGGGGCGACAGTCTTCTCGAAGATCGACTTGCGTTCTGGATATCATCAGCTGAAGATTAAGGCCGAGGATGTGTCTAAGTCTGCATTTAGGACCCGGTATGGGCATTACGAGTTCTTGGTCATGCCTTTTGGTTTGACCAATGCCCCGTCGTTCTTCATGGATATGATGAACAGAGTCTTCAAACCTTTCTTGGATTCTTTCGTAGTTGTGTTCATTGACGACATCTTGGTGTACTCCAAGAGTGCTGAGGAGCATGAGGAGCATTTGAGGATGGTGCTGCAGACGTTGAAGGAGAAGGAGTTGTATGCTAAATTGAAGAAGTGTGAGTTTTGGTTGGATAGAGTCGTGTTCCTTGGCCATGTAGTGTCGAAGGATGGCATTTCAGTAGATCCAGAGAAGATTAAGGCGGTTATGGAGTGGGCGAAGCCCACTAGTGTGTCTGAGGTGCGTAGTTTTCTAGGATTGGCTGGGTACTATAGGAAGTTCGTGGAGGGCTTTTCTAAGATCTTATCCCCCTTGACTCGTCTTCTTAGGAAGGATGTCAAGTTTGATTGGAGTGAGGCGGCGTGCAGGAGAGCTTCCAGGAGTTGAAGAAGAGGTTGACATCGGCTCCGATTTTGACGTTGCCTTCTGGGACAGATGGCTTCGAGGTGTTCTGTGACGCTTCCCACAGAGGGCTGGGTGTGTGTTCTGATGCAGCAGGGAAAAGTGGTAGCTTATGGGTCACGTCGTGAAGCCGTAGTTGAAGCCGTATGAGAAGAACTATCCTACCCATGATTTGGAGTTAGCTGCTGTGGTCTTCGCCTTGAAGATCTGGCGGCACTATTTGTTATGGGGTGACGTGTAAGGTCTACACGGATCACAGAGTCTCAAATATCTGTTCACGCAGAAGGAATTGAATTTGAGACAGCGGCGCTGGTTGGAGTTGTTGCATGACTACGACCTGGAGATCCTCTACCATCCGGGTAGTAGGCGAATGTAGTGGCTGATGCCTTGAGCCGTAGGGGTGCTCCTGGACTTGCTTGTTCGTTGTCAGGGGTTCAGAGGTCTGCTTTTGAGCTTCAGCGTATGGGCATTTGGGTTGTTCGGTCAGACCGTGCCGGGATGATTGCTTCGATTCAGGTCCAGTCTACTTTGATTGAGCGGATCAGAGAGGGTCAGAAGGCTGATGCTGAGTTGTGTAAGATCAGAGAGAAGTTGGCAGATGAGCAGGAGTCAGAGTTTTCTGTGTCCAGCGATGATTGTCTACGCTTCAGAGGCAGAGTTGTGTGCCTAGTGGAGGCGACCTTAGGCGGGAGATTATGCAGGAGGCTCTTGGAGCTCCTTATTCGGTGCACCCAGGAGGGGTGAAGATGTACCGGGACCTCCGAGAGCCCTTTTGGTGGGCGAATATGAAGAGGGAGATTTCTGATTTTGTGGCTCGTTGCCAAACCTGTCAGCAGGTGAAGGCTGAGCATCAGCGACCTGCGGGTCTTCTGCAGCCTCTTCCCGTTCCTGAGTGGAAATGGGAGAGCGTTGGCATGGATTTATTGTAGGGTTGCCTAGGACATCTTCTGGGTACGATGCGCTATGGGTGATTGTGGACCGGTTGACGAAGTCAGCTCACTTCTTGCTGTGAGGAAGACCTTCAGCCTGGAGCGCCTGGCTCGGCTGCTGTATATTGATGAGATTGTGAGGTTGCACGGTGTGCCGGCGACGATCGTTTCGGACAGAGATCCGAGATTTGTATCTCGCTTCTGGCGAAGCCTGCATAAGGCGTTAGGGACGAATTTGGCTTTCAGTTCGGCTTATCACCCTCAGACCGATGGGCAGACGGAGAGGACGAATCAGATTTTGGAGGACATGTTGAGGGCTTGTGTGCTCGACTTCGGGGGCAGTTGGGATCAGCATGTGACATTGATTGAGTTCGCCTACAATAATAGTTTCCAATCGAGCATTGGGATGGCTCCATATGAGGCGTTGTATGGTAGGCGCTGTAGGTCTCCTATTTGTTGGGATGACCTGCGAGAGAGGGCAATTGTAGGCCCTGAGTTGGTGCAGGGAGCTGTGGACAAAGTTAAGACTATCAGGGAGCGTTTGTTGGTTGCCCAGAGTCGGCAGAAGAGTTATGCAGATCAGAGACGCCGTCCGCTTGAGTTTCAGGTGGGAGACCACGTGTACCTGAAGATCTCTCCAGTTCGGGGTGTGGTTCGTTTTGGGAAGCGAGGCAAGCTGAGTCCTCGGTTCGTGGGACCTTTTGAGGTGCTTGGGAAGGTTGGGCCGGTGGCTTACAGATTGGCATTGCCACCAGCTCTAGCAGGAGTGCATGACGTGTTCCATGTGTCGATGCTCAGGAAGTATCTACATGATCCTTCGCATGTGATTGACTATGGTCAGCTTCGACTCCGAGATGATTTCTCCTATGAGGCAGTTCCGGTCGTATTTTAGCTCGGGATGTTCGTCGGCTTCGTAGCAAGACTTTGCCTATGGTTAAGGTGCAGTGGTCTGAGCAATCCGAGCGTGAGGCGACGTGGGAACTCGAGGAGGAGTTGCGTGCTAAGTTTCCGTCCCTTTTCGAGCAGCGAGGTATGTTGAATTTCGAGGACGAAATTCCTTTTAATGGGGGAGTGATGTAATACTCCGTATTTTCATTTTTCAGATTTCATGACATTTCAGTTTATATCGTTGCTATGATATGTGTTACTTTGGATAGCTGCTGGGACGTCGGAGTCCTTAAATTAAAAGACGAGGGCAAGGAGGTCATTTCCCCTCTCTTTATTTTGGTAAGGCTTAATTAAGGAGGGTTAGTCATTTTATTTCTTTTTCCCATTCACGATCAATTGCAACCGCGCTCTTTCTCTCGACAGTTTCTTCGTTCTTCCTTCCTTCTCCCCTTGTGTGCTTGGTGAATTCTGGTGTGAATTGTGGCTGGTTCCGGTCGATCTCTACTGCTGCTTCTGCTTAGATACTTCTCCTCTGCAAATCAGGTTTGATTTTCTTTCGATTCGGATGGTTTCCGCCTCTGTTTGAGAGGGCAGTTTTCTGATTTTTTGGGGCCTTTTCTCTGTAAATCAGTGGTGCTTTGCGCTATCCGGGGCTGCTGTGCGTCTGGCCTTCCCTCTGTTGCAGTCTGGTGCAATCTTCGTTTCGAATTCAGGTAAGTGGGGGATGGAATCGGGGTAGTTTGCTCACCCTCGGGGATGGATTTTGATTTCGTTTTCTGTTTTGTGAATGGTGTTGCTTTGTGTGTTTCTTCTTGATTTTGTGTTGTTCATCGCGTGGCTAAACCCCCGAGGGTACTGATTTACCATTCCGTGGATTTGTGTGAGTTTGGTATTGATTTTGGTTGGATTTCTGTGCGTTTGTTCGCTCTGTTTTTTGTCAGTTTCGCGCTGTCCGAACATCTGTCCGAACTTGGAAGTTCGGACAGTGCATCGGGCGCGTTTTGTTTTTGAAGGTTTTGACGTGTCCGAACATCGGTCCGAACTTCAAAGTTCGGACCTGACGCGAGGATGGATTTTCGTAAAAGTTTCGATGTGTGTCCGAACTTGCAAGATCGGACGCAAGTTCGGACACTAAGATGATTCTGGCTTTTAACTCTCGACTTACGTCCGAACTTCGATGTTCGGACGTAAGTTCGGACATTGGTATCTCCGTGACTTCTGTTTTCGGCCTCTGTCCGAACTTGCAAGGTCGGACGCAAGTTCGGACATGCCACTGTTTTGAGCATAACTTCTCTGTTTTAGCTCCGTTTTTGCGTTCCGTTTGCGGGGTTGGATTCCCCTATCTGTGTACAAGCTTCCTATGCTGTTTATATGCATTGTTATGCACTTAAGATCTGTTTGTGAGCTTTTGGTTTTGGGACCTAGATACTTTGCTTCTGAGCCTTGGATAGTCGGGTCGGGCTGTCCGTAGCATGCTGCGCAGGAATTCCTTCTGTTTATACTCCTTAGGGTCTCCCTTAGGATGTTATTTGACCGACGGGTCTGTTAACTGTCTCTACGGCTTCTGTTGTGGGATCCTCGGATCCATAGGACCTTATGTGTGTCCTTCTGTTGTGTTAGCTTGTTTCTAGTGTCCCATCCTTCTGTTCTGTTCTGAAGGTCCGACTGTGTTTTGAAATGATATTCCGTTCTGCTCTGCTTCTGTTTTGGTGGTTTCATTCAGTCTGTTTATATTGACTCCGCTATCCTCTCTGTTTATAAGTATTCTTCTGCTTCTGTTTTGAGTAGGCTTCCTTGAGGAAGTCTTCTGCTTGCTGGGCTGTTTATCTCACCCCTTTACTTTGTTGCAGATTGAGCTCGTGGGATCCTCTCTCCTCGTCCCCTCTGGAGCTTGTTATTTTATGTGCCTTTAGACTTTGTTTTCTTGCGCTTTGGACGCTTTAGTTCTTTGTGTAGCCTTTGGGGCCTTTCGCTTTGTATTTGACTTGTAAGCCTTTGGATCTTGTAAACTCTTTTGGTTTTTATACAAGTTTCTTATTCGGTTTTGGGATTCGTTTGCTTAGAGCCTTGCGACGTTAGGTAGTAGACTCGCGGCGTGTAACGGCCCTAACTCCTAGGCCGGTTTTGGGGTCGTTACAGAGGAGGTCCTACTAGATTCATATCCAAGCTTGTTTTGAGAATCCAAGGTAAAGCATTCAATTTAATACCTTAAAAACACATTTTCAACCTAGGGTTTACTCCTTAAGGTTAGTGTATTATTTAGCACTCATGAGAGTCATTGTGTATTGATTAGAACATTGGCAAGGGAAGTTAAGATGGTGGCCGAGATTCCCAAGGGAAAAAGGTCTTAGGAGAAAGTTAAGATAAGCTTGAGAAAACAAGGTAAATTGCTTACCTAATGGTGGTTTAAGGTTTAAGGAATGAGTTCTAGATGAGTACCAATGTAGCCTAGGGCTTACATGAGGTAATGGGTTATATAACCTAGGAAAAAGAATTCAAACTAGCTTATGAACTTGTGATTAAGGAGCCAATGGAAATAAGTTAGTAAGATAAGTATAAGGTGAATTAAGAGAACACTTATATTGCTATGGGAGCATTATTGTGTGTATTTGCAGGTTGAAAGCTTTTATATGTGGGAAATTCAGTGTTTAAGTTTAAGTCATTTAAGGGCCTAAGAGCCATGTTATTTAAGAGCCTTAGTGCTATGCAATTTAAGATCATTGCAATAAATTGAGTTTGTTGTGAATGAGTGGTTTGGGTGATAAAATATGATGAGAAAGAACTTGATGTGTGTGAGATGGTTGAATGAGGAAAACAATGCATTTGGGCATGATAATGTACTAGAGAAGCTATGGCGAAATTTGAGTAGAAAACAAAGTGTTTAAGTGGTAGTGGTGAGTTAAGATGCCCTAGGATTCACTTGGGATCATTAAAAGGAATTTGAGTGGAAATGAGTTAACTAAGGAGTTCTTGAGGATGAGAATGTCCTAGAGTTGTCTAGGAAGAATTAGAGGATTGGTGGGTGTATTGAACACACCAAAGTCATGGTAAGAGGAATGGTAAGGCTTGTGCAAAATTGGAGGAGAAGGTGTATAATGCTTTAAGGTGATTTAGGTATGAACTAGGGAATATATCAATGAAAGTTTTGGGAAGCTTGTGTAAGTAGTGATGATTGCTAGTAGTGGAACAATAAGGTTTTAGTTTAGATGGTAATAAGTGAACTTAGGTGATGGAAGTGAAAATTGAAGGAGAAGTTGTCGATTGTCGAGGAAATCGACTAGGAACGTATAAGAGAGTAAGATCACGAGAATGGTGTGAGTTGATGAGTGTGAGATATGAATGGTTTTGGTGGCCTTTAATGCCTAATTTGTGTACACGCATCAACAATATTCCACATTTATCTTACGTTTTCCTTTGGTTTGCTGTTTGTTAAGGCTTGATACCCTTTTTCTATGTTAAATGCAGAGAAAAGCCAAGGAAACACTAGATTTACTCACAAGGGAGGTAATGCAACAAACGGGGGTCGAATCGGAGTCAAGATAAAGAATTTGGAGGATTTTGAAGGTACGTCCGAGCTTGAGTCCGAACTTCCAAGCTCGGACATGAGTCGAGGATTTGTGTGCTGTGACTGATGAGATGTCCGAACTTCGGTCCGGACATCGAAGTTCGGACGTGATTCGAGATTCTCAACGAGAGAACACTACGGTGCATGTCCGAACTTGTGTCCGAACATCCAAGTTCGGACACAAGTCGAGACTTCTGGGATTGGAGCGCTCAAAGCATTGTGTCCGAACATTGAAGCTCGGACCAATGTTCGGACAGGACGAAAAATTCAACATAAACTCGGCGTTTTGAAGGGAAAAAGGAGGAGGAAAAGTCTATTTAACTGACCTAATCAGAGGAGAAAGGTATTCACGCATCATCGATCATTACAACACACACTCTCACGCTGATAAACGAGGTTCTCTCCATTCATCACACCAAATTGCATCAGTTCACCTTCATTCACATTCATCAAGCTCATCACCATCGTTCTGGAGGAGCATCGTCAGAAGGAGTGTGAAGCCATCATCTTCAACCTTACACCTGCATTCATCGATCTGGATAGTCGTTCAACAGAAGGGTTTTTCTTCCTTTAGATGATTTCTATGTTGATTGTATTTATCTGTTCCATTGCAATGTCTGGCTAGTAGGGATTTAACTCTGGGGTAGGGTTTGTTCAAGATGGATTCAATGTAGTTAAAGATTCTGCAATTTGATTATGAGGCTGTATCGGATTGTTTCAGGTTAATGATTATCAATTATCTTCTCTATTAATTTCGCGAGTTATAGAGTTGTTCTGCGAAACCTATTAAGATCAGACAAGGTGATTAATAGGGAGTTCGAATTAACCTGGGAATTTGGGGAAGGATTAGTCGGATAGATAATCTTTCCTACAAACGCTAACAATTCTTGTGTGCTTATTCCACCTATATGTGTTTTGCCAACTGCTAGATTAGAGTTGACACGTTCTGATAGGTGAGCTCTTCAATGAACTAGGATTTAGCATTGAAGAGATAGAAGAATTGGCCTTTCCGTTCTCATAATTAAATTGTAGGAGTTGCTAGATTCAACCAGAAAAGAACAACCCGAACCCGGAGTTTCACTCATATTATCAACTCATCATTCATTTTACCGATTGCTTTTTCAATTCTGATTTGCATTTATTTCGATTCAGTTTCAAAAACAATTCACAACCCCCTGAATTTGCAGTTTTCTTAGGATTTAGGATAGGACTTAGGCTTATTTATTCAAGTCCCACGGTTCGATACTTGGTTACTTAATTTCCTATACTATAGTGACCGGGATTTTTGCAACCCGACAGACTTATTGATTTATTATTTTCTAGATTAATTTGTTTAGTTTTTAGTAGATCAATTTACCTGTTTGCAAAATGGCGCCGTTGCCGGGGACTTGACTTTGTCAAGTCCTTTGCCTTGGTTGTCAATTGTTTTTGTTTTATTTAATTTGTTTTTGTGTAACTGTGCAGGTGTTTGGTGAATGCACGGTACTCGATCTCGAGGTCCACCAAGATTCAACTTAGACCTAGAGATCAACCGTACAGCTCGAAGAGCGAGAAGAGCACTCACCTTCGCCATGGCTGCTAACGGACCAGCCAATGCAATGCCATGCTGAGCAGGCCACTTTGGGAAGAATAAATCGCCCGCCAGCTGCTCCTAGAAGAGGACCTGTGACTCTACCGAACCTCACAGCAGAATTAACAACAGAATGGCAAAAGTTGAAACCAAGCCATCAAACAAACGCTGTCAGGAATCATCCAGCAGGGACCTTCTCAGGCGCAGACCCGGCTGATGCACTCGACCATGTCCATCGATTCTTAGTCCATCTGGATTCGTTGGGATGTCTCAGGGGCTTGAGGAGTACGCTCGGCTGTGCTTATTTCAGCACAGTCTATCAGGGGAAGCCTCGAAGTGGTTCCACCGTCTACCACCAGGTATCATCACTACCTGGGAGCTATTGACGGAGCGGTTCTATGAGAAGTATATCCCATCTCCCGGACCAGACAGATGATCGCTGACCTGACACCTTCAGACAGTCCAGCGCGGTGAGACAATCTGTGAAGCTTGGGATAGGTTCAAGGAGCTGCTCCGCCAGTGCCCGCATCACGGTCAGAACATGACATCCTTGGCCCAGGGGTTCTTCCAAGGGCTGAGAGATGAGCACAGAGCCGAGGTCAGAGCCGCATTGGGTGGAAACCTGCTGGCTAAAAGCGGAGAGGAATTTATGTCAGCCATGGAGTCCTACTGCGAGGAGCTCCGCCAGTGGAGCAACAGTGGAGGAAGGGTCTTCACAGTTGGGCAGACCTCCTCTCGGACTCCAGATCCTATGATGGAGCAGATTGCTGCTGAGCAGGCCCATTTAAGTACCACAGTGGGCAATATGGCGAAGATGCTCGAGCGGCTCACTATGGGACAGACATCTGTGCAAGCCGTCAAGCAGGTGTCTACTGGTCCAAATGAGGTATGCTGTTCTCAGTGTGGAGACAGCCATGATTATGAAGACTGCCCGATGGTTGCTGAGATGAGGCAGACTGAGGAGGTAAATGTAATTGGCCAGTACAACAGGCAGCCTTGGATGCAGAACCAGCATCCAAACCTGAGGTACGGTAATCCAAATAACGCCCTCAACTCACAACAGATGCACCTCAGAGGGCAAGTCAGGGAGCACCACCGGTTTTGTTAGGCCCCCATACAATCAGTTTAGGCCACATCAGTCTCCAGCTCAGCCATCATCACTGAGCTCGAATAATGCTAATTTAAAGGAGATGATGGATAAAATGATGGCCTCTCAAGAGCAACAAACAGTGATAAATCAGAATCTGGCAGCTGGCCAGCAAAAGCTTGAGAACGCTATGGTGGAGATGCAAGGAACTATGAGTCAGTTGACTCAGTTCCTCCTACAGCAGAGACCGTCTGGCTCACTGCCTTCCCAAACAGACCCCAATCCTAAAGCTCAGTTGAAGGCAGTGACGGTTTCGGAAACCGTGGTAGTCGAAGACTGCTCAGATTCTGAAGAGGTGGCAGCAGTTACCTTAAGAAGCGGGAAGCAATTGTTAAATAGAAATCAAGTGGCTGAGGACCAAGCTGACGAGGAGACCGGTCGCCCTTCTTCTAGCACTGGTGCACCGTCAGGGCCCCCAGCCCCTCCTGAGGTAGTTGTTGAGGAGACCCAGGCTCCTATTTCTTCCCCTTCTCATATTTTGATGCTGCTAAAAACTCCAAGGGTAAGGTGGTTCCGAAGGAACTTCCTTTCCCTAATAGATTAAAAGAAAAAGAACTTGATGATCAATTTGGGAAATTTTTAAGTGTATTTTCGAAGCTTACTATTAATATTCCCTTGATTGATGCTATCAAGCAGATGCCTAACTACGCTCGCTTTGTGAAGGATTTGATTTCTAACAAGCGAAGGTTCAAAGAAAAGGAGATTGTTCAGCTGACAGAGACGTGCTCTGCAGCCATCCAGCAGAAGCTCCCTCCAAAGTGTGGAGATCCAGGGCAGCCCATCATCCCTTGCACCATTGGAGACATGGACTGTGGGTACGGACTCTGCGACCTTGGAGCAAGCATCAATTTAATGCCGTACTCGATGTTTAAGAAGCTTCATGCTGGTGAGCTTGTCCCAATCAACTTTAATCTGCAATTAGCTGATCGTTCGTCAATCAAACCTCGAGGTATGGTTGAGAACGTTGTGGTAGGTGTTGGTAACTTCTTCTTCCCTGCTGATTTTGTTATTCTTGATATGGATGAGGATGTGGAAGTACCATTAATTTTGGGTAGACCATTCCTGAGAACTGCTAAAACTGTCATTGATGTTGACAAAGGAAAAATCACCCTGAAATTTAATAATGAGGAGCTTAGTTTTGATATCACCAAGATGATGAGAACAAATGCTTCTTCTCATGCTGTACTTTCTATTGATGTCGACTATACTGATGATTTTGATGCATTTGTCGCTGAAAGTACTGATGACTCTTCCTTCCTGTTTGAGAATTCTGATCTGTTAGAACAGGTGTTATGCCATTCGATTGAGGATGACAAGGAGAGCACTGAGGTAGCTACTGTTGTCCAGCAGCTTAACCAGGGACGAACCTATTTTCGCCCTCATGCTCCTCCTGTGGAGCCACTGGACAGGCCTACTCAGAGGCTCATTCCTTCAGTAGAGAAGCCCCCCACTCTTGAATTAAAAACTCTTCCTTCAAATCTTAAATATGCTTTCTTGGCAGAGGGTGGCGCCCTGCCAGTTATTATTTCTTCTTCTTTGTCTGTTTCGCAGGAAAGCAGACTTCTGGAGGTATTAGGAAGACACAAGGGAGCATTGGGGTGGTCAGTGGCAGATATTAAAGGGATCAGTCCAGGGTTCTGCACTCACCGAATCTACATGGAAGATAGTATCAAACCAGTGAGGCAACCCCAAAGGAGATTGAACCCCAACCTGAAGGAAGTAGTGAAAGCTGAGGTATTAAAGCTTTTGGATGCGGGCATCATCTACCCCATCTCTGACAGCCGCTGGGTTTCTCCGTGCAAGTCGTACCCAAGAAAGGAGGAATTGTGGCGGTGCCCAATGACAAGGGAGAGCTGGTGCCTCAAAGACAGACCCGGCTGGAGGATGTGCATAGACTACAGACGTTTGAACGAGGCCACAAGAAAGGACATTTCCCGCTGCCGTTCATCGATCAGATGTTGGAGCGACTGGCTGGGCAGGAGTACTACTGTTTCCTTGATGGATACAGCGGTTACTTCCAGATTCCCATCGCGCCAGAGGATCAGGAGAAGACCACCTTCACCTGCCCTTATGGCACGTTTGCCTATAGGAGGATGCCATTTGGTCTCTGCAACGCACCAGCCACCTTCCAGCGGTGCATGATGGCCATTTTCAACGAATTTATTGAGAAGAGCATAGAAGTCTTCATGGACGACTTCTCGGTGTATGGCCAGAACTTTGATGTGTGTCTGGATCAGCTGGATCAGATACTAAGCAGATGTGAGGAGACCCACCTGGTTTTAAATTGGGAGAAGTGCCATTTTATGGTACATGAGGGTATAGTGCTTGGGCACAGGGTCTCCAAAGATGGCATTCAGGTGGATAAGGCAAAAGTGGAAGTCATTGAGGGGTTACCTCCTCCCACATCAGTCAGAGGAGTGAGATCTTTTCTGGGTCACGCAGGGTTCTATCGAAGGTTCATCCAGGACTTTTCAAAGATGCGAAGCCCTGTCTGATCTTCTGCAGAAAGATGTAAAATTTCACTTCTCAGAAGAATGCTTGAAGGCTTTTCAGACCATCAAGAATAAACTCATCTCTGCCCCCATGTGGTTCCCCCTGACTGGACCCTTCCTTTTGAGGTAATGACTGATGCTAGTGACTTCGCTGTTGGTGCTGCACTCTGTCAAAGGAAGGATAAGATTTTGAGGGTGATCACATATGCGAGTAAGACTCTGACGGAGCCTCAAAAGAACTACACCACCACTGAGAAGGAGCTACTTGCTGTGGTGTTCGCTCTTGACAAGTTCAGACCTTATTTGCTGGGGAGTAAGGTAATTGCTCACACCGACCACTCGGCCTTGAAATACTTGTTCCAAAAGAATGATTCCAAGCCCAGACTATTGAGATGGATCCTGCTTCTCCAAGAGTTCGACTTGGAAGTGGTTGATAAGCAAGGGAAGCAGAATGGGGTAGCAGATCATTTATCGAGGCTGGAGACTCCAGATGACGGGGTCCCCATAAATGAGTTTTTCCCGACGAAACGGTCTTTGTAATTGGGAAAGTCAAAGAGCCATGGTACGCTGACTTGGCTAACTATCTTGCCTCTGGGTTGGTTCCCCATGATCTAGCTACAACCAGAGGAAGAAGTTTCTGTCTGAGACCCGTCATTACGTTTGGGAGGACCCCTATCTCTTCAGAGTTGTGCTGATGTCTAATCAGAAGATGTCTCCCTGATGAAGAGGTAAACAGTGTAATAGAGTTCTGCCATTCCCGAGAGGCAGGTGGTCACCACGGTCCTACTAGGACAGCTGCTAAGGTGTTAGAGTGCGGTTTTACTGGCCCACTCTACACAAAGATGTCCACCGCTTCTGTGCTCACTGTGATAACTGCCAGAGGATGGGGAACACTTCAAGAAGGCATGAGATGCCGCAGAAGGGAATCCTTGAAGTAGAATTATTTGATGTCTGGGGTATTGACTTCACTGGCCCATTTCCTTCTTCTCACGGAAACCACTACATCCTTGTTGCTGTAGATTATGTTTCCAAATGGGTCGAAGCAATCCCCTGCCCTTCTGCTGATGCTAAAACTGTGGTAAAATTCTTGAAGAAGAACATCTTTACCAGATTTGGTGTGCCAAGAGCTATCATCAGTGACGGAGGTTCTCACTTCTGCAACAAAGCTTTTAATTCTCTGATGACTAAGTACGGGGTGACTCATAAGGTTGCTTTACCTTATCATCCCCAACTAACGGGCAAGCAGAAGTGAGTAACCGAGAGCTCAAATGGATTCTTCAGAAGACAGTCAACTCCTCCAGGAAGGATTGGTCTGTCAAGCTTGATGATGCTCTATGGGCCTATAGAACCGCATTTAAAACTCCCATTGGGATGTCCCCCTTCAAGCTGGTATACGGGAAGGCTTGTCATCTCCCAGTTGAGCTAGAGCACAGAGCCTATTGGGCTTTAAAGGCTCTTAATTTTGATTTACATGAAGCTGGAGAGAAGAGGCGATTTCAGCTTTCTGAGTTGGAGGAATTGAGGGACCAGGCGTACGAAAGCTCAAGAATCTATAAAGAGCGCACCAAAAGGATCCACGACCGGATGATTCAAAAGAGAGACTTCAAAGTGGGGGATCTGGTGCTACTCTTTAACTCTAGACTACGTTCCCTGGGAAGCTAAGTCACACTGGGCAGGCCCCTTCAGAGTGTGGGAGTTACATCTTATGGAGCATACGAGCTGGAAAATAAGGCTGGTGAAACCTTTAAGGTAAATGGTGCTCGTTTAAAGGTTATCTTGGTACTGATCATAACCTTTTTCCTTTGCAGCAATATTCTTTTTGGAGAGTGAATCCAATCCTACAGCAACAGATGAATTCTCAAGAGACGAGTTCAAATGTGAAAAAGAAATTCTCTTGGCGAATGCGAAAAGAATGAGAAGCTGAAGGAATTCACTGCAGGCTGTTGTAGAGTTGCTCATCACACCTCTTCTGATTGATCAAGCGAAATTGTCTAGCTAAAGACATTAAAGAAGAGCAGCTGACTGGGAGGCAACCCAGTGTTTTCGGTACTTTCATTCTGTGTTTTTATGTTGTTTATAGTTTTTTTAGTAATGTTGTTGTTGCAGTGGTTGGGGCTCAAACAGGAACAAGTGGTGCAATTTGGGGATGTCCGAACTTCAGTCCGAAGATTGAAGTTCGGACCTAAGTCGAGGACAAGAGACCTGCGCAGAAACGATATGTCCGAACTTCGGTCCGAAGATTGAAGTTCGGACTCAGTTCGAGAGTCTGAGGAGCTATGCAAAACGGATGTCCGAACTTCGGTCCGGACATCGAAGTTCGGACCGAACACGAAGCGCAGCCCAGGTATGTGAGTCCGAGAGCTTCTGTCCGAACATTGAAGTTCGGACAGCTCGAAATTTTGACTTAAAGAGGGGCGCGGGCAAAACAAAAATCCCTAAAACTTCTTCTTCAACCTCGCGACGCCGCAGCCCCTTATCTCCCTTCTTCTTCAATCCCTCACCACTCACTCAAAACTCCACCAAATTCCACATTCCTACTATCAATCTGTTCGTTTTTGATTCTCTACCACCCTAGCACACAAATTAATCAAAAATCGCCAAACAAGTCCGATTTTCGAGCCTGCACAGTTCGACCCTAATCTGTAGCATCTGGGGTTTTCAAGTTCGATTATTGCAAATTTGTGCTGTTCTATCTTCTCCTAAGCTTTCATTCAACTCAAAAAGGTAATTTCTCTACTTTCTACCTCTTTTAGTTTTTGTGTGTTTTTGACAAGATTTGGAATTGAGGTATGCAAAATCGAGAATGTGCTGGTTACTACCGAGATTTTTGAGTTCATTGCGTACAGGGATTAATCTTCTGCTATGATGTAACTTGCTGGATAGAACTGTTAAAACTTGCATTATTGTGATTTCCTTGAAGACATTGGAGGTTTGTGGTTGTGCATGGCTAAACTGGTGAAAGCAAAGATGCTAAATCTGAATGAGTAACTGTCCTTTTTGGTTGTGGCTGTGGTTGAACCACATTATTGGGATGTATTTGAATCTATGGATTTTGAATGATTGAGATTATGTCTGACTGAAGTGCTGTTACACCCGATTGGAATTTTCGGATTTTTGTCAGTTAAGTCTCTGCTGGTCACTAATGTTGAGGATTATCATTGCAATTATTAAAATTGATTGACTTCTGCTGTGGAGATTATGAGTTTTTAGGGGACACTCTGTCGAATTTTGGGTAGTTATATGCACACTTAGCACTATTTTCTTGCCTGCCTTGAATTGACATTGCTTACCTTTGTATGAGCAGATGTTGAGCAGAATACCGGTCGTGGTAAGCGGGCTGCAGGAGCTAGCACCAGTTCAAGACGTCGGGGTCAGGAACCTGAATTCAGAAATGATGAAGCCCGGCGAGTGGTTTGCGAAAGAGGTAGATATAATTGCTGAGCGAGGTGTGGTGCCGGAATTAGAGCAGCAGTTGGGTTTGAGGGGGATATTAAACCCATTTGGCTGGGGCAAGATCTTGAATATGGGAGGGCCGTACTCTGAGAGGAATTGTGCGCATGTTCTATGCCAATGCGATCTACCAGGATGGTCAGATCAAGTCCCTTGTAGATGGAGAAGAGTAACAGTCTCCACGATGGAGATTGCTCAATATATGGAGATTCCTTATCCTGCTCAGAACCCCTCAGGGCCTCAACCCTGTTGATTTCAAGAACGCAGCTATCCACCACTACACCCCCCTTATGGTTCAGGGGCCTCGACGACGCAGAGGGGATGACCCATCAAAGCAGGTCGTCCCTGCTGATGCGCTTCAGAGCCCGCAGGAGAGAGTTCTGCTCGCACTACTGGCTGCGAACATTGTCCACGTCAGAGCTCCGACCTCAACCAAACAGACTTTCTACTTCTTCAGGCGGTGCTGAATCCGTTGTTTGCTGGGGCTGTTGAGGTTACATATTTGCCTTGGGTCATCTTCGAGCACATGCAGCATATCCTGGAGCACAGGGATCGCCACAAGTTAGGCTACCCAGTTATGCTCTGCCACATCCTTAAGAGGCAGATGGTTACCATTCCGTCTGCGGACTGCATGCTGCGCGGTCCCCTATTGATGTGGGGAGCTCTAAAGAAGATGTGGTTTGAGTTCAGAGAGGGCCAGTGGAGGAAGAAGGCTGCAGCGCGACCACGCAGAAGCGCCAGAGAGAGGCGGGTGAGGGACCATCAGAGCCCGCTCCTGCTGCTTCACCTGACGAGGAGGAGGCGTATCTAGCACTGCCAGCCCCTGGGAGCGAGTACGTCACTCGCTATGAGTTTGCTCAGCTGGAGTCTCGTTTCGAGGAGGCAGATCGTCGCTATCAGGCGGAGATCGAGACTCTGCAGCAGCAGGCCCGTCGCTCTCAGGAAGACTATCAGGCTCTGCTCGATCAGTTCCAGCAGTGGCAGGCGTACTATCCGCCTCCACAGTGATTATGTTGCTGCTTGCTGTTTTTTTGTGTTAGAAGCCATTCTTGGACTTCTTTCTGGATTTGTTTTTGTTGTGTTGAACTGTTTACTTTATTTCGATTGGGTTGTAATTTTCTTTTGATTTTCGTTTGTTTGAATCTTAACTCTGAATTGGTTGTCACTAATCGATGCTGTACTAGCACACTTTCTGTTTTGTTTGTTCAATGTGTGCAAGTGTGTTTTACTATGCTGCCTCCATGCCGGAACTAGCTTGGACTCAAGTGTGAGGAAACATTCTCCCCTACCTGGACACTAAGTGTGAGGAAGAACCTCTTCCTCAAAGCATCATAAAAGAAATCAGGGGAGTTTTCAGTTTCTTATTCTTTTGGTTAATGTTCGGCCTGTGGCTTTTAACATGAATATTGATCCGTTCACCCTTGTGAGTCTGCCACATTCAGTCCGATCTCCTTATTGGGTTTAAAAATTCTGAGCAATGCGGGACATTGCTCCTCCTAAGTGTGAGGAAGGGGGAGATCTTTTTTGAATGTGTCAGTCATTTATTCCCGCCCTAATTTTTGTTTGGTTTTGGGCTATGTGGGGGTAACTCTCTTAGAGTGCTCTTTAGTGTTAAATACTTGGGTGGATCTTTAGTTGTGGAGTTGAGTCCGGTACTGACCTAAAGAGTGGTTT
Organism: Limonium bicolor; assembly: GCA_023374045.1. Taxonomy (NCBI): domain Eukaryota; kingdom Viridiplantae; phylum Streptophyta; class Magnoliopsida; order Caryophyllales; family Plumbaginaceae; genus Limonium; species Limonium bicolor. The sequence continues at coordinate 116,839,517 of CM041778.1, forward strand.
GCTCAAAGCTGTGCTCTCATAATTTCTTTCGAATGACTGAATTTTGTTAAATATCTGTGAACAAGTTAGTTGTGAAGTTAGAACTGGTTTAGCTTGGAACCTTGGGAATGATGAGAATGTCTGGAATGAAGGATAAAGGCAAGGTACTCCTCTGATTTAAGTTATTTTCTGAACCAAAAACAGGCCTCTTCCATCCGGTTATTAAGTCCTTGGGGGTGTTTCATCACCCATTTACCTAAGGTCGTCTGATCTGGGATAAAAGACCCAATACCGTTACAAGGATGGAGAGAAAAGTCTGGGGGATGAATTATTCGCGAAAAAAATTTGCATGTACACAAAGAAAAAAAAAGAGGAATAAAGTTCTTTAAAGTCTTATGTTTCTGGCAATTCCTTAAATTAAAACATGAGTACGTGGTGTTGAAAGGTTCTGCGGAATATGGCAGAACTTCACACCCCTTGTCATCCAAGGGTTTGAGAAGAGAAAAGGTTGGAAGGTTCTGAGTTACTCCACGTTTTTACTTCATGATTTGACTTCTTCATAGTCTTTTGTTTTAAAAAGTGTGCTTCATTGTTTGAGAGTCATGCAGTTAAGAGCAGATCGATTTTTGGGTGATTATTGTGTCTTTAACTCCTTATTTTGTGCAATCCCGAGGTTTGGCTCTGAGGCATTCTGAGACGTTTTACTCCTGCTTTGCTTGAGGACAAGCAAAGGTTAAGTGTGAGGAGGTTTGATGAGTGTGAGATATGAATGGTTTTGGTGGTCTTTAATGCCTAATTTGTGTACACGCATCAACAATATTCCACATTTATCTTACGTTTTCCTTTGGTTTGCTGTTTGTTAAGGCTTGATACCCTTTTTCTATGTTAAATGCAGAGAAAAGCCAAGGAAACACTAGATTTACTCACAAGGGAGGTAATGCAACAAACGGGGGTCGAATCGGAGTCAAGATAAAGAATTTGGAGGATTTTGAAGGTACGTCCGAGCTTGAGTCCGAACTTCCAAGCTCGGACATGAGTCGAGGATTTGTGTGCTGTGACTGATGAGATGTCCGAACTTCGGCGGACATCGAAGTTCGGACATGATTCGAGATTCTCAACGAGGGACACTACGGTGCATGTCCGAACTTGTGTCCGAACATCCAAGTTCGGACACAAGTCGAGACTTCTGGGATTGGAGCGCTCAAAGCATTGTGTCCGAACATTGAAGCTCGGACCAATGTTCGGACAGGACGAAAAATTCAACATAAACTCGGCGTTTTGAAGGGAAAAAGGAGGAGGAAAAGTCTATTTAACTGACCTAATCAGAGGAGAAAGGTATTCATTCATCATCGATCATTACAACACACACTCTCACGCTGATAAACGAGGTTCTCTCCATTCATCCACGCCAATTGCATCAGTTCACCTTCATTCACATTCATCAAGCTCATCACCATCGTTCTGGAGGAGCATCGTCAGAAGGGAGTGAAGCCATCATCTTCAACCTTACACCTGCAGCCATCGATCTGGATAGTCGTTCAACAGAAGGGTTTTTCTTCCTTTAGATGATTTCTATGTTGATTGTATTTATCTGTTCCATTGCAATGTCTGGCTAGTAGGGATTTAACTCTGGGGTAGGGTTTGTTCAAGATGGATTCAATGTAGTTAAAGATTCTGCAATTTGATTATGAGGCTGTATCGGATTGTTTCAGGTTAATGATTATCAATTATCTTCTCTATTAATTTCGCGAGTTATAGAGTTGTTCTGCGAAACCTATTAAGATCAGACAAGGTGATTAATAGGGAGTTCGAATTAACCTGGGAATTTGGGGAAGGATTAGTCGGATAGATAATCTTTCCTACAAACGCTAACAATTCTTTGTGCTTATTCCACCTATATGTGTTTTGCCAACTGCTAGATTAGAGTTGACACGTTCTGATAGGTGAGCTCTTCAATGAACTAGGATTTAGCATTGAAGAGATAGAAAGAATTGGCCTTTCCGTTCTCATAATTAAATTGTAGGAGTTGCTAGATTCAACCAGAAAAGAACAACCCGAACCCGGAGTTTCACTCATATTATCAACTCATCATTCATTTTTACCGATTGCTTATTTCAATTCTGATTTGCATTTATTCGATTCAGTTTAAAACAATTCACAACCCCCCTGAATTTGCAGTTTTCTTAGGATTTAGGATAGGACTTAGGCTTATTTATTCAAGTCCCACGGTTCGATACTTGGTTACTTAATTTCCTATACTATAGTGACCGGGATTTTTGCAACCCGACAGACTTATTGATTTATTATTTTCTAGATTAATTTGTTTAGTTTTAGTAGATCAATTTACCTGTTTGCAAAATGGCACCGTTGCCGGGGACTTGACGTTGTCAAGTCCTTTGCCTTGGTTGTCAATTGTTTTTGTTTATTAATTTGTTTTTTGTGTAACTGTGCAGGTGTTTGGTGAATGCACGGTACTCGATCTCGAGGTCCACAAGATTCAACTTAGACCTAGAGATCAACCGTACAGCTCGAAGAGCGAGAGGAAGAGCACACCTTCGCATGGTGCTAACGGAACCAGCCAATGCCATGCTGAGCAGGACAATTTGTTTGGGAGAATATAAATCGCCGCCAGTGCTCCTAGAAGAGGACCGGTGACTCTATGAAAACTCACAGCATGAATTAACACAGAATGGCAAAAGTTTGAAGCCAAGCCATCAAACAAACGAGTCAGGAATCATCCAGCAGGGACCTTCTCAGGCGCAGACCCGGCTGAGCACTCGACCATGTCCATCGATTCTTAGTCCATCTGGATTCGTTGGGGATGTCTCAGGGGCTTGAGGAGTACGCTCGGCTGTGCTTATTTCAGCACAGTCTGTCAGGGAAGCCTCGAAGTGGTTCCACCGTCTACCACCAGGTATCATCACTACCTGGGAGCTATTGACGGAGCGGTTCTATGAGAAGTATATCCCCATCTCCCGGACCAGACAGATGATCGTGACCTGACCACCTTCAGACAGTCCGGTGGTGAGACAATCTGTGAGCTTGGGATAGGTTCAAGGAGCTGCTCCGCCAGTGCCCGCATCACGGTCAGAAATGACATCCTTGGCCCAGGGTTCTTCCAAGGGCTGAGAGATGAGCACAGAGCCGAGGTCAGAGCCGTATTGGGTGGAAACCTGCTGGCTAAAAGCGGAGAGGAATTTATGTCAGCCATGGAGTCCTACTGCGAGGAGCTCCGCCAGTGGAGCAACAGTGGAGGAAGGGTCTTCACAGTTGGGTAGACCTCCTCTAGGACTCTAGATCCTATGATGGAGCAGATTGCTGCTGAGCAGGCCCATTTAAGTACCACAGTGGGCAATATGGCGAAGATGCTCGAGCGGCTCACTATGGGACAGACATCTGTGCAAGCCGTCAAGCAGGTGTCTACTGGTCCAAATGAGGTATGCTGTTCTCAGTGTGGAGACAGCCATGATTATGAAGACTGCCCGATGGTGCTGAGATGAGGCAAACTGAGGAGGTAAATGTAATCGGCCAGTAGTACAACAGGCAGCCTTGGATGCAGAACCAGCATCCAAACCTGAGGTACGGTAACCCAAATAACGCCCTCAACTCACACAGATGCAACCTCAGAGGGCGAGTCAGGGAGCACCACCGGTTTTAGTAGATCAATTTACCTGTTTTGCATGAGTAAATTGAGTAAAAGGATTTAGGTGTCCAAGGAGGGTGTAGGAAGGTCAAGGTAAAGAGGAACAAGGTTAAGGTGCTAAGAGGATGGGAAGAAATGTTTGGGTACGTCCAAGAGTTTAGGAATGATGAGTAACAAATGGAAAAGAGAGGAATTTGTGCATGGATATGTAAGATGACTTGAGGAAGTTTTGGTAAATGAACTGAAGATGGAAAAAGATGATGTCTATGAAGTGCTCAAACTGTTAAGGTGGGGAGCACTTGGGTTGGTTGAAGTTTTGGTAAGGTTACAAGTTGGAAATGTAAGGAAATAAGTCCTAAGTGTTAGGAGTTTTAAAGGATTGAGTGAATGTTTAAGAAGATCTATGGAAATTGTTTGGGAGAGTTTGGTGGAAGTTCTAAGGTGATTTTAAGTGCCTAAGTAGTATAGGACACAGGGGGAACTTGTGAGAAGTTTGGAGTCAAATGGGAATTTAGAAACAAGGTTCTGGAGCCGACCGACCATAGGGACCGGACCTGCAAGGTCGGTCGAGCTCAGTTTACACTTCCGGAAAGAGTTTCTGGAATCGACCGAACTTGGGGACCGGACTTACAAGTCCGGTCGGGCTTGTATTTTGTGTACGAATTGAGTCTCTGGAATCGACCGAACTTGGGGACCGACCTTGGCAAGGTTAGTCGGGCTTAAATTTTCCACGGGAAAAACTCTCGGGAATGGACCGACCTTGGGGACCGGACTTGCAAGGTCGGTCGGGTTAAAATTTTCAAACGGTAATAAGTTCTGGAATGGACCGACCTTGGGTAAGGTCGGTCGGTAAGGTCGGTCGACCCTAAAGATAAAAAAAAAAGAAAGAAACCTAAGAAAGTTTAGAGGTATAAATGGTACCCCATTAGAGGGCATTGATGATTAGAGGTATAAAGACCTAAGGGATTAAGTTAAGTATAAACTTAAAAGTTTAAGTTTAGGTTGTAAGAATAAGTTGTAAAACTTAAGAGGTGTTAGGTGGGGAATCATTATGGGTTAAGTAAGTTAAATAAGTTTAATTAAGTAAGTGATTAACAACCTAAAACTGAATGAATGTTTTAGGGCTTGAGTATTGGACTCGGAAGAGAAGAGAGTAAGCAACCGAATGACCCACGGTGAACGGTTTTTCTTTTTGTGACCTGCTTGCTAACGAGGGTGTCCCTCGGCTTGTGTGCTATTTGTTTTTGTGTGTCACTAAACAAGATAAAGCATGCACCCGGAACATTATGTTTATGTATTGTCGTGTGATGTTTGAAAACTAACACAACTTATCGTGGGAACTTACTAAGCAACGTTTAGTAAGGAATTGAGTGAGGACTAAGGAACGCTCCCTAATATTAGTTTGTTATAAACCGAAAGAGGTTAACAAACAAACATTGTCTTGAGACTTCTACTAACTGGAACTTAAGGGGGGAGTGAGGAACCCGGGACTGACTCCGGTCATGCATGCTAAGGAAAAAGGGGGTCGGTATCTATAGCAGATCCGACTTCCGCTTAAGGACTTGTCTTCGGACTTGTTGCCTAGGGTCGGTTGCCGGCTCAGCAACATTGGACATACAGTCCAAGGTAGGAGGCGTTAAGATGGTGCGGTAGGATCACCTAAATCCTAAATTATAAGATAAGTTGCTTATTCAACCAATGGAGTTAATAGCTCATTGGCTAGGGTTGCTTTTGACCCGACAAAAATAAGCATTGAGGTAAGATACAATCATTTCTATTTAAAGAGTGGTTTGTATTCTAAGATTAAGATAAGGTTTGAGATAAGTTGCAACCATTCCTTTTAAAGAATGGTTTGTATTATAAGACTAAGATAAGCTACATCCATTCCTTTTTAAAGGTTGGTTGTTTCTAAGACTAATAAGACTAAGATTGAGGTAAGATAAAGATGGACTAAGATTAAGAGGAAACATAACTTAAGGAGTTAAATAACTAACTCTCTAATTAAGGGAACACATTTAAGTCGTTCAATTGGTTGAACTTTGATTGTTCATATTTGGATTTTTTTTTTATTGCACTTTCTATTATGTTGTGCATCTAATCAACCTCCATGCTATCGACAATTAGTCGTCGTAGCCACGTTAGCTTGGGGGCCATGAGAGGATCGTACCAGCATTCGTGCTGACCCCCTTTGGGGGCTGTTTTTTTACTACACAGGTGAACGTCAGGAGGCGGCCGTCGCGAGAGTAAGATGGGGTACAAGCGTTACGGGTTAAGTGTGGCCTACGAGTTGTGCATGTACACTCGTATGGCAATTTAAGTTAGTAAGATGTATAGGATGAGAGGGGATTGTAAGAAGGATATGTACTTGGTTAAGATTTGTATGTTCTAATGTTCGGTATATTCTGTAGTCAGACCGTGGCAAGGTCCTGGAATGTATTTGAATCCGCTGCAGAGTTGTATATGGTGATAAGTTTGCGATAACCACGATTGGATCGAGATGGGGGTGTTACACCTGGCCTTGTCTTTTAACCAATCACTTAAAACTTTTCCAATTAATTTTCACCTTAGGCGTCATGTCAAGACACCCTTAAACTTATCAATGGACAGTAGTCCCCTGGGTTCCAATGGAACGTTACCAGCTGACCTTATGGCCCTGGATAATATATTGACCGATCCAGTCGAACCTGTGCACCAACGGCAGTGCCCTCCGCCATCGTCGAGTGTGGACAATGGATTCCCTTGAGTGACTCCCCATTGAAAGTCCCTCGAAGTGATCACGATGCGCAACTAGAAAGTCGAAACAGTCTGGATTCCTCTCTTATAAGTTAGCCCTTTTGTCAATGATACAATATTCAATCCTTGAGTTAAGACTATAACAGTTGACCATCAGTTAGGTTTTAATAACCTAAAGGTCAGTTAGTCTTTTTTTTTCCAGTTTAGATGTATAAACTTCCAGTCATAAGACGTTCGCGTAGAATAAACGCAACAGTGTATGAGCAATACCGTATACAAAATAATATACATAAAATCAAGATATCGTTCTTTAACAATTAAGCATACACGTGTGGACCTTAGGGAAAATCCTTAGGACATTCAGACCACACAATTAAACATACCGTTCACCGTAGTAACAGCTAGCTTGACAGTTCACCCTCTAGAATTCTTTCCCGTACGCTGTTATTTATACATGCAATCGGTAATATTAATACACTGTTCACTAAATGTTCAGTACTGTCACTGTAGAACTAATACTTGTATATATTAATCATGTATGTTCTTTATTTCCCCCTGTTATTTTACAGTGACTCTAGGTAGTTCAATAGTTCGTTATTTTATGTGATATCCACATGTGATAATGAATTTCTACCTTGTAGTATATTTCTATTTCCTTAATTATTTATTCATAATTGTTTCCACTTATTCTTATATTATATGATTTGGTTATTTTTATTATAACCACATTTATTTTGTAAACTTTATATTTATCCCATAATGTATCATAGTTCATAGTTTTAATTCCTTTCTTTATTAAATTACAAAACCAACCATAATAATTTGGTATTATACTTTATACCCAACAATTTTATAAATTACCAAATAACCATATAACTTTATTATTTACTAATTAACCACTTTAACATTTCGGTAATTATCAAAATAATATTCTAATCTTTATAAATTACCAATTGACCACAAGTACTTTTCGGTTTTAATATTAACTTTCACATAATTACATTTTAACCCTTAAAGCTTTATATATGTTACATATTAACTTATAAACTATAGTTTTAACATTTAAATATCTTAAAATACTGAGAAGACCCATACCTTTTATTATTTATGCTTTCGCCCCTAATCATTTCGGTTTTTTTTTAAACTTTCATAAATTATATAATCACCCCAAAACTTTTATAAACTTAATATTTTATGTCATAAATCATTTTAACCCAAAGTTTTTGGTCAACACTTTGACCAAGACTTAATTTCATAATTAATACTTTAATATACCCATAAAATCATGTATATTCTCAGTTATATCCCAAACTTCTCAATAATCACAAAATAGCCCCAACACTTTTATAATGTTATTTAAATACTTAAACACTTATTTAAATTCACCGAAATTCATAATATTAACTCCTACCTTATATATATCATAATTATGCCAAATAACCCCTTATGTTCTCGGCAATTATTATTTGTACACTAAAACTTTTCAAAATTACATTTTAGCCACATAACTTATTAAACTAGCCATTTAAATACTTGTAGCTATTTTTAATGTTCACAAAATTTATAATATAAGTTAATACACTTATATATATTTCAAAATTTACCAATGTCACATATTGTTCCCGGCTTTAATTATATTTTACCATATGGTTTTAAAACTTGATTTAAATTTTATAATATGTATATATAATGTATATAAGTCATATAACACTTCTATAAATTATGCTAATGACTTAGAATGATTATAAACTTAAAATAGAACATTAAATCCCTAGACCATTCGGTTTAGTTTTTGTGTAACATAATTAATTTTTGTGACACAAATATATACCTTAAGGTAATAATCTTACCTTATATGTTATAAATTATTTTCTTGACAATATAACCCATAGTTTTCGGCCTTAATTTATTAAGGTTTATACATGATTTTTATACCAAAGTTTGAAGCTTAAATTAAACTTAAACTTAAGAAACCTTAATTGTATAAGCTTACTCCTTAAATCAGACAATTCTTGTACTTGATTTCTCCTTGAATTCCAAGCTCTTCAAATGCTATTTTGATGAAGGTATTTCGGCCTCCTTGTACATATGTAGGAGATCCATTTGTTAGACTTCTAACAAGAATTTACAAATAATATTTGTAGTAATTTTGCAAGGGTTTACCTTAGGAATTTACCAAGGTATTTTTGGTACACCTTGGGATGATTGTAGATCCAAGTTTCCTTCATGAAATAATGAAGAGAATATGGATTTAGAAACTCTTAATTTTTGAAAATTGCTCAAGGTAATTTACTAGGATTTTCAACACAAAAATATACCTTAACTTGATCTTGTTGTTCCTTGTGTTGTATTGAATCTAGGAACCTCCTTGGAACATTTATGCTTGGCGAAAATTGTAGAAGTTGCTAGGATGATTTCTTGCTTCAAGACTTAGGAGATTTAACTAGGAAATTACATTAAAATGGTGTTAGAACTTAGACACCATTAATGGAGCTTAAAGCTCTAAGGAATTAAATTAGCAAAGGAAGAAGGAATGAGAGGAGGGAAGAATGCTTACCAACGGTTGGTGTGGGCAAGGAAATGAATGAGCCTCATGTATGGTATTAAGGCAGAATGAAAGGAATCAAATTTGGAAATTATTGGCATGTCACATGCATTATTCTATGACATGTTTTTGATTATTTTGATTACAAAATTGGCTACAATAGCCTCTTGATTGCACTAGACTTACGGCTGCTATAAGGAAATAATGGAGCTTGTTTTGACAATTTGAAAGAAGAAGACAAAGAGTATGATAGGTAGGTATTTCTTTTGTTTTTTTTATATGACTAACATGCTATAATTGCCTTCTTTTCCCTTGTAAAAATCTGCAACATGGACTGAATGGAGCACTTGATTTTTGCTTTTTAATAAGGCATATACACCTCTTTTTTCTTTGTTGAAATCGGCCACCATGTGCCATAAGAGACAAGTTGATTTTTGTTTGTTTTGAACAAGAGATAATGCTAGTTAGGTACATGTTCCCTTTGATTAATTTAGTAGCAAATCATACTCCCCTTTTCCTGATTCAAATCGGCAGCCACATGCCAATGGAGCCACTTTTTTTCTTTGTTTAATTGCCTAGTCAAAAGTATGACTAGATTTGTATTTTATCCCATTATCTTAATATAAGCTAGTCTTCATTGTTTTCTTGCAGGGGAATCGGCCATGGAGGTCCATTTGATGATTTAGATTGACATATTATTACATGGTACATGCTAAGGTGAGTCACCATTCCATAAGTCAATTTACAACTAAAAACTAGCCAAAATCACCTAAAAATGGCGCCTACATTGTGGACCAATTGGGATTTATTTTTGATTTGATTTTTGTCACACTATATTGTACTAAGACCATACTAATATGTGTAATAGGTTCCAGCTTTTAATTGGTACATTTATACTATGGTAAAGGTGAAAGTTTTAAGTAAAAATGCTGATTTTAGGTACCTTTTTGATCCAAAAATCTCCCCCACTTGTACAATGAATTTAGTACTGGCATTAATTGATTTATATGATCAATTTATCCCCTTTTAATATTATCAAATCGTGGCTCCTCAAAAATGTAACACCCCAACCGCTAATCCTTCCATTATCCTCTAATCACTCCCATACTTACCTTACTCGCAGCGGAATACTTACTTACTCCCGGCGGGTGATACAACATCGTTAACCATCCAATGGTTAAACAAGGGTACTACTACTTACCGTGTCGGTCTGATGATTAGAATAAACCAAATACATACTACTTACTGTACAATACCAAGTACTTACTTACATTTGATTCACCGAGTATACTGAATATATGAATTATATTCCTTAACTACTTCCCAAAAATGAAGAGTTTATACATCCTCTCCTTACCACCCAATCAAGAATTCAATGTCCAAAAAGGTGTACCACATGGTACACCGGCTACTCAAAATGGCCTAGCCGTGTACAACTCGGTACACTATTCCAATTCTACTACTACGTCAAAAGAATTACATCCGGTCCTTACTCTACCTTCATGCCTCGCGGGTACCTGTGGAGTAAAAACATTCCCCCGAGGGGGTCAGCTTACGCTGAATATGATAACCGCATACCCCGCGTACTAGCGAGGGTACGCCAACTAATTGGTCGAGTACATGCGGTTCGTTTCATTCATACATACATACATGCTTTATACAATACAATACAATACATTCCATACACAAGGCATACATACATACAATACATACAAGGAAGACAATTCAAGTCAACCATTCATACTTACCGAATACTCACCGCATTACGGAGATACAATTCTCCAATACATACAAAGGTCTTGTTAGCCTCATTACACACCCGGGTTAATCGGGTGTTCAATACTCTTTTGCTCCGGGTCAATGACTTACAATAGTCAAGACCAATACAAATACAATACTTATTTCTTACATACTTTACTTCCAGTTAAGTCGGTATGACCTCCGGCAGGGATTACTACATCCCACCACCGGGCTTTAGGGTGGCCCACTAATCCAGGATGCTACCCATTCATGGGAATTGGTCCATGGAAAAGATTATAGCCAGGATTCAGATCCAACCTCTTGTGTTTCCTTATCCTCACGCGTGGCCGAAACTATATCGGGCTTCTACTCATTCCATTTTACTCATTACTCATGTTAGGAGTTAGATCGTTAGGAATTAGTAGAAGTCCATACCTTCTTTCCATACATCAATACAATACACAAGTACTCATACTTACACTACACTTCATTCTCATTCATACATTTCATGAATTATACAAACTATTTGTTCAAGAAGATATAACAAGAACAATATAGTTCAAACACGATTAAGTGCAGTAAAAGTCCGATTCATGCGTTTATCTTGTTGGTGATCACATAAGCACACAAATCGGGGTAACCAAGTTAGGATACAGGGCATGAAGAAATCATACCGTTCACCGTCGTATACGTACTACCGGGTTCCTTCAAGGATCAACTATTTGATTCCTATACATACATGAAGTAGTATGATCAATGGTCTATTATTGATCTACTTACTCCTTCATTGATACTTTCAATATATACTTACTACTTTATTACCTTCTTACTTGGTTACAAAACCATTTTTCTTTACTACTTCTTAAACTTGTTTCCTTACTCATTCACTTACTTTCTTACCATTATTATTTCATTAATGGTGTATTACTACATATATGCTTACATGTGTATAGGCATATATACATACATACATATGATTACCACAGTCATATTATAAAAACATTTTTTTTGTCTATGTTTGGGCCGTCCGACCCACCGTCCGACCCAACATCTGGGTCGGACCATTCCAGTAAGTTTTCGTTCTCTGAGATTCATCCGTCCGACCCAGCACTGTTCTGTCCGACCCATACACCTCTGGGTCGGACCATTCCAGAAAGTTTCGGTTCTGTTACCCAAGCTATGTCCGACCCATGTCCGACCCAACCTCTGGGTCGGACGAAGTCAGAAACTTCGGCGCACAAAAGTTTTGCCTGTCCGACCCATGTCCGACTCACGGCCCTGGGTCGGACCATTCCAGAAGGTTTTATTCTCGTTACTCAAGCCTTGTCCGACCCAGCGTCCGATCCAGGCTGTGGGTCGGACAGTAGCAGAAGGCTTTGTTTTTCAATTCCTTTCTTACCCATCTCTTCCCCAATCTTCCTACATGTAATCCCACATGATATAATGCCATTTAGGCCTCCTAAAATACCTTAATCCATTCTCCAAATACATTACTCAATCCTAGTTATGCTTACACATTTTTCCTCCTTTCATTTCAACACTTATACTAGTTTCCTCACACTAATGCTACAGATTTTGGTTTTCCACATTATGCTACAGATTTTTAACCTATCCTTTGTCCTTCATTACTCTCTCAACTAATGCTACTCTTAGCATCCTAAAATACACTAGTTCACTTCTAGTTACATCCCATTAACCAACTCTTTTCCAAATCTGTTTCGAACCACAAAACTCCTCACTTCTCTCCTCTCTTTGAGCACTCAAACCTTCTCCAAATCCAACAAAAATTATACCATTGGAATCCTCTTGCAAAGGAGAACATTTTCATCCTTTCAAAAATCGAAAACGACCACTTTCATTTCGGTGGGTATTCTCCATTTGAAGATTCAAGTCCACCATTAGAAGCACCATCACCTCCTTGTTACTTTGAGGTAAAAAGAATTTTGAAAATACTTCATTTCTAGCTCTCATTAGCATTATAAGGATTTCCAGTTTTTGAACTCTTGGCCCTCTTTGTTCCAGCCGATTTTGGCTCTCTTGTTGGGCTAGAAATATTGTTCTCTTGCTAGTCAAGAACTTCATCCATCCATTGGAAGGTAATACTCTTTCCTAAACCCTAAAACATTTAAATTCTAGGGTTAGAGTAAAAATAAATGCTAAATGGTTAGTGTGTATTGGTATGGTGGTTGTAGTATTGTACATTGTGTGAAGAAGAACAAGGAGAAGGAAAAGAAAGGAAGAAAGGAAAACTAGCAAGACAAGGTGAATGCTCTTACCTTGGGTTAGCTTGTGTATTACATTGTAACAGATTTTTAAGTATCTAACAATGTGGAATGTATGTAGTATGAGTAGTAGTAATGTATTGGAGAAAGAATGTAACAATTTTTGAAGTTTTAAATGATGTTTAAAACTTGGGAAAACATTGGGTAGTGAATGTGTATGTGTGCAGGAAATTATGTTGTTGTAGTAGTGTGGGAATGTGTATAAGAAGTGTTGTGTAAACAGGTTGTGAGAAGGAGAATGTGTGAGCTGAAATAATGTGTGGAGAATGTTAAAAATATAGGGGAGACTATGTCCAATTTTACTTAGGAATGAGAGGACTTAAGTTGTTTAAGAAGAGGGAGTAACCTAGGTGATAACTAGGTGTATTTGGAGAGTATAATGGGAGTAGTTTTGTGGTTCGAAACAGATTTGGAAAAGAGTTGGTTAATGGGATGTAACTAGAAGTGAACTAGTGTATTTTAGGATGCTAAGAGTAGCATTAGTTGAGAGAGTAATGAAGGACAAAGGATAGGTTAAAAATCTGTAGCATAATGTGGAAAACCAAAATCTGTAGCATTAGTGTAAGGAAACTAGTATAAGTGTTGAAATGAAAGGAGGAAAAATGTGTAAGCATAACTAGGATTGAGTAATGTATTTGGAGAATGGATTAAGGTATTTTAGGAGGCCTAAATGGCATTATATCATGTGGGATTACATGTAGGAAGATTGGGGAAGAGATGGGTAAGAAAGGAATTGAAAAACAAAGCCTTCTGCTACTGTCCGACCCACAGCCTGGATCGGACGCTGGGTCGGACAAGGCTTGAGTAACGAGAAAAACCTTCTGGAATGGTCCGACCAGGGCCGTGAGTCGGACATGGGTCGGACAGGCAAAACTTTTGTGCGCTGAGTGAAGTTCTGACTTCGTCCGACCAGAGGTTGGGTCGGACATGGGTCGGACATAGCTTGGGTAACAGAACCGAAACTTTATGGAATGGTCCGACCCAGAGGTGTATGGGTCGGACAGAACAGTGCTGGGTCGGACGGATGAATTTCAGAGAACGAAAACTTACTGGAATGGTCCGACCCAGATGTTGGGTCGGACGGTGGGTCGGACGGCCCAAACATAGACAAAAAAAAATGTTTTTATAATATGACTGTAGTAATCATATGTATGTATGTATATATGCCTATACACATGTAAGCATATATATGTAGTAATACACCATTAATGAAATAATAATGGTAAGAAAGTAAGTGAATGAGTAAGGAAACAAGTTTAAGAAGTAGTAAAGAAAAGAATGGTTTTGTAACCAAGTAAGAAGGTAATAAAGTAGTAAGTATATATTGAAAGTATCAATGAAGGAGTAAGTAGATCAATAATAGACCATTGATCATACTACTTCATGTATGTATAGGAATCAAATAGTTGATCCTCGAAGGAACCCGGTAGTACGTATACGACGGTGAACGGTATGATTTCTTCATGCCCTGTATCCTAACTTGGTTACCCCGATTTGTGTGCTTATGTGATCACCAACAAGATAAACGCATGAATCGGACTTTTACTGCACTTAATCGTGTTTGAACTATATTGTTCTTGTTATATCTTCTTGAACAAATAGTTTGTATAATTCATGAAATGTATGAATGGGAATGAAGTGTATGTGTAAGTATGAGTACTTGTGTATTGTATTGATGTATGGAAAGAAGGTATGGACTTCTACTAATTCCTAACGATCTAACTCCTAACATGAGTAATGAGTAAAATGGAATGAGTAGAAGCCCGATATAGTTTTGGCCACGCGTGAGGATAAGGAAACACAAGAGGTTGGATCCGAATCCTGGCTATAATCATTTCCATGGACCAATTCCCTTGAATGGGTAGCATCCTGGATTAGTGGGCCACCCTAAAGTCCGGTGGTGGGATGTAGTAATCCCTACCCGGAGGTCATACCGACTTAACTGGAAGTAAAGTATGTAGGAAGTAAGTATTGTATTTGTATTGGTCTTGACTATTGTAAGTCATTGACTCGGAGCAAAAGAGTATTGAACACCCGATTAACCCGGGTGTGTAATGAGGCTAACAAGACCTTTGTATGTATTGGAGAATTGTATCTCAGTAATGCGGTGAGTATTCGGTAAGTATGAATGGTTGACTTGAATTGTCTTCCTGTATGTATTGTATGTTGTATGCCTTATGTATGGAATGTATTGTATTGTATAAAGCATGCATGTATGTATGAATGAAACGAACCGCATGTACTCGACCAATTAGTTGGCGTACCCTCGCTAGTACGCGGGGTATGCGGTTATCATATTCAGCGTAAGCTGACCCCCTCGGGGGAATGTTTTTACTCCACAGGTACCCGCGAGGCATGAAGGTAGAGTAAGGACCGGATGTAATTCTTTTGACGTAGTAGTAGAATTGGAATAGTGTACCGAGTTGTACACGGCTAGGCCATTTTGAGTAGCCGGTGTACCATGTGGTACACCTTTTTGGACATTGAATTCTTGATTGGGTGGTAAGGAGAGGATGTATAAACTCTTCATTTTTGGGAAGTAGTCAAGGAATATAATTCATATATTCAGTATACTCGGTAATCAAATGTAAGTAAGTACTTGGTATTGTACAGTAAGTAGTATGTATTTGGTTTATTCTAATCATCAGACCGACACGGTAAGTAGTAGTAGCCTTGTTAACCATTGGATGGTTAACGACGTTGTATCACCCGCCGGGAGTAAGTAAGTATTCCGCTGCGAGTAAGGTAAGTATGGGAGTGATTAGAGGATAATGGAAGGATTAGCGGTTGGGGTGTTACAAAAAGTGGTATCAGAGCTAAGTCTCGCTCTGATGATTAGAATCCTAAAAGTAGTGATTACCGAGTTAGGATTTCAACCGTTTTAAAACGGATATTTAGAAACCTAACTAGGAATTACCGTTGTTAGCAACGGATACCCTTAACGTCTGCAAAGACGATACCATTGTTTGAATCAAGACCATGAGGTCATAGTATCACGACATCTAATGTAATCCACACTTGTTCAGATGTCAGGACGAGGTCCAGGTCGTCCCAGAGGAGGGACTAGTGACGGACCAAGCACGCAGACGATAGCTGAAATCGTCGCCGCCACGGTAGCACAGATGCTACCGGATGTAATCACTGCTGTACAGCAAACACAACAAACTCAACAACAGCAGCAGCAACAGCAGCAACCGACCCACCTCATCCCCGAGAAACAAATTGGGTAAAAGCAGTCGCCGACCTTCGACCTCCATGCTTTAGAGGCGAGAGCGACCCCGCCAAGCTCGAGGCTTATCTCTCTGAGATGGAGACGGCCTTCGAGACACTTGAGACTCCCGCTGGAGTTCGAGTGAGGATAGCTGCGTACTACCTCAAAGACGCGGCTATGGACTGGTGGAAGCTCATTAAGGCCGAGCACATAGCTGATCCCGCGTTCGGTTGGGAAGCATTCACCTCTCTCCTCCGATCTAAGTATTACCCCGAGCATGTCAAGACCAAGAAAAGGCTTGAGCTCGATGCACTGAAAATGACCGAGAAGATGACGGTTGATGAATATTACCGCACCTTCACCTCTCTTCTTAGACTTCTACCTGACCTTGGGTATACCGGCCAAGTCTTGGTCGACCGCTTCTACGGCGGATTGAGCCATCGACTCCGGTATGGCATGGGCTTCACACGGTTTACCTCCCTTCAGGAGTGTTACCATGCTGCCTCCCGAGTGGAGATCACACGCCAGCTGAGGGATGAAGATCAAGCGCTCAAGCGCAAGGCAAGCAACAAAAACACCTCCGATGATCAAAACCAATCCAAACCTTGGAAGAAAAGGAAGGGGAAGCATTCCCATCAGAAGAACACTTCTGGAGACGGCGGTGCCCATGCTGAGAAGGGCAAGGCAGCTGAGCCATTGCAGATTGCCTACATCGCGCTAGTGGCAGAGAAGCCACTGAGGTCTCAGCCCTACAGTGGTAAGAACCCGAAACTGAATTAGTACACTTGTGAATTTGCATGTATATGGAGTATTGTAAGTATACCGAACCTCGCTAACTTAGGAACTATAGGTTCTGGATTTGGCCAAGACAAGAACCAATCTGATGGCCGCAGTTACATATGCCGCAACTGCAACAAGGATCATCCCGGCACGGATTGCCAAGGAAGGGAGATCCGCTGACACTTGCCAGAAGCCGGGGCACCGTGCTAATGCATGCCCAGAAAACTCTAAGCCCAAGGGCAACTATCAGGGCTACAAGCAGCGTGAGGGCAAGGAAGTTGCATCTGGCGATGCTCATGCCCAGCATACCTCACAGGGACAGGGATCCCGAGGTCCGCAGAAGGGCGCACCGCAGAGGCAGCCGGCCTTACACATCATTGACCGTGATGGGACCGGGACTAAGTCCGGCCCAGGTAACTACCGTAACCTTTAATCCTTGAAGAGCATGACTAAGTATTGAAGTAATTGTATGAATGCGAACATGAATGCGTAAGTACTTGAAGCGTGAAGTCGAGCATGAGTAAGTAATATGGAAGTATGTATTGAGGATGAAATGAATTAGTAAGCCTAGAACTCACTCTAGATATAATTTACCACCTTAGGGAAATTCCTTATCTGTTACCCAATACCTTCGAACTCACCTCATGAAGAGACCGACATCGCCACTCACCACTTCAACAACAATCAGTGTCAGGTCATCCGCCCAGGTATGATCTTATTAAAAGGATACCTGACACCCGAAGCACAAGTTTCAATCATTCGACGATGCAACGAGTTAGGAATGGGTCCAGGAGGATTTTATACACCCGAATTCCCCGGTGGAGCTACAATGAAGCTGAAAATGATGTGCTTGGGAAAGGACTGGAACCCTTATACCAAGACATACCAAACAACACGAGCAGGAGATGGAGCAACACCTCCAGCAATACCCCCAGAATTCCAAATGCTTGTCACACAAGCCGTAGAAATTGCACAACAATGTGAAGATGAACCAATCCCTGCGCTTGAAGCAGACCTATGTATTGTCAACTTCTATGAGAAAGAAGGACGACTTGGCCTACACCAATACAAGGACGAGACAGTGGAATCTCTTAAACTAGGAGTGCCCGTAGTGTCTTGGTCCATTGGTGATGACGCCGTATTTTTGTATAGCGAGCAGAAGCGTGTGGACCTCGCAGAGAAATTGGTATTGAGATCAGGAGATGTCCTAATCATGGGTAGGAAATCAAGGTTGCTGTATCATGGGATCCAGAAGATCAAGTTGAATACGGCACCACCGGCAATAATCAATGCCACACACATGAAACCAGGACGCCTGAACCTTACCTTTAGAAAGTATTAATCTTGTAGTAGCATGTAATCCAGTAGTAACGTGTACTAGAGACACAGTATGTATGATGGTTGATTATTCAATAAAAGCAGCGTTGGTTATTAAATTCCACTTGCGTTCCACCATCTTTGCTTATAATCTCATGAACCAATAGGTTGTGGACTCGGTACCGAAGGTAACCTGAGCATCCTCACCGAAGAACAAGCCGGCAAAAGCGGCACCATTCTAACGGGAACATTCCCGGTAAACGGCATCGAAGCCTCAGTATTATTCGACTCCGGCGCCTCTCACACCTTTGTATCGCCATCATTCGCTACAAGGTTGGGGCTAGACGCAGATGAGTTACCCAATTTCCTGGTTACTCTTCCGTCGAAGGAGCGGGTAAAGTGTACTAAGTATTACCACACCGCCACAATTCAAATCAAAGGCGAAGCGTTTCCCATCTCATTCATTGAATTCAACGGGTTGGGATTCGACTTGATAATTGGAATGAACTGGTTGGAGCGGCACAAGGGGAGAATCCTATGCGCCGAGCATCGCTTGCTGCTCAAGGGCCCATCTGGGGTCACTGTTTCATACCGCCAGAGGCCGAGAGAGCCTTCAACTACAGTCATCTCCGCTATGGCAATGTATCGGGAGCTCAGAAAGGGACATGAAGTGTATTTATGCCATGTGCAAGATCTGGAGAGAGATCCAGAATTCAGTGATGATGTGACCGTAGTCTCAGAATTCCCCGATGTATTTCCGAAAGAGCTACCTGGTATGCCACCACAGAGAGCAGTAGAGTTTGAAATCGACCTCGTACCGGGTACTGGTCCCATTGCTAGGGCACCATACCGTATGACACCAGCAGAAATGACAGAGCTGAAAGAGCAACTACGTGATCTACTCGACAAAGGGTTTATACGCCCGAGCGTATCACCCTGGGGAGCACCGGTCCTCTTCGTGAAGAAGAAGGACGGTAGTCTCCGCCTCTGCATCGACTACCGTGAATTGAATGCGGTCACTGTAAAGAACAAGTATCCATTGCCACGCATCGACGACCTGTTCGATCAGTTGAAGGGAGCATCCGTCTTTTCTAAGATTGATCTCCGATCCGGATATCACCAAATTGCTATCAAAGAGCAAGACATTGAGAAAACAGCATTCCGAACAAGATATGGCCACTACGAATTCACAGTGATGCCATTCGGTTTGTCTAACGCACCAGCCAAATTCATGGACCTAATGAATCGGTTATTCAGTGATCAGCTGGACACTTCAGTAGTAGTATTTATCGACGACATTCTTGTGTATTCGAAGTCACCAGAAGAACATGAAAACCATTTGAGAAGAGTATTGAAACACTGCGGAGAACCAACTGTATGCGAAGTTCTCCAAATGCGAGTTTTGGCTAGATCAGGTATCATTCCTCGGTCATGTCATCTCGAGCGCGGGCATTTCAGTAGATCCATCCAAAATCGAAGCAGTGCGATCATGGCCTAGACCTAAGACTGTTACCGACATCCGGAGCTTTCTTGGTTTAGCCGGTTATTACCGGAGGTTTGTAAAGGACTTCTCAAAAGTCGCTAAGCCCATGACGTCATTGATGAAGAAAGATGCACCGTTTGTATGGACAAGCGAGTGCGAGGTATCCTTCCAGAACTAAAAGACTCATTGACCTCAGCGCCAATTCTCACACTTCCAGAGGGCACAGAGGGATTTGAGGTGTATTGTGATGCATCGGGCAAGGGCATGGGATGCGTACTCATGCAGCATGGCAAGGTAGTAGCATACGCCTCCCGCCAGCTGAAAAAGCATGAGGAGAATTACCCGACACATGATCTAGAGTTAGGAGCCATTGTCTTCGCCTTGAAGATATGGCGACACTATCTCTATGGGGTAAGCATCACCATCTACTCCGACCACAAAAGTTTGCAGTATGTATTCACAGAAGAATTGAATCTAAGACAGAGGAGGTGGATGGAGTTCCTCTCAGATTACGACATCAACCTCCAGTATAAAGAAGGGAAGGCAAACGTTGTAGCCGACGCCCTGAGTCGTCGAGCACACTCGCTCCATTCGCTACTCGCTTCTTCTAGCTTGGTTGACGAGGTGCGAGACGCTCAGTTGAGCGACCCTTACTTCACAGAGATCAGACAGAAAATCACAGATGGTACCTTCGAGAGCCGAAAGTACGACTTCAAATGCATGAAGATGGTCTGATCCGTTTGAATGGCAGATTATGCGTCCCCCGAAGCAATGCTGAGCTAAGGGATCGCATTCTGCGAGAGTCACATTGTTCGACATTGCATGTCCATCCGGGAGCCTCTAAAATGTACAAAGA
Organism: Limonium bicolor; assembly: GCA_023374045.1. Lineage (NCBI taxonomy): Eukaryota > Viridiplantae > Streptophyta > Magnoliopsida > Caryophyllales > Plumbaginaceae > Limonium > Limonium bicolor. Next base: position 116,860,086 of record CM041778.1, read on the forward strand.
CATGAAGAGGTACTTCTGGTGGTCAGGAATGAAATCAGACGTGACTGAGTATGTTCTAGGTGTCTCACATGCCAGAAGGTGAAGTTCGAGCACCGAAGACCGGGAGGAATGGTGCAATCCATGCCCATTCCGGAGTGGAAATTCCACGATATCTCTATGGATTTTGTTGTTGGACTCCCACCTGCTAGGGGAGGACTCAACATGATCTGGGTAGTAGTCGATCGTCTCACCAAGGTTGCCCGATTCATACCGATGAAGGACACCTGGAAGGTGGCGAAGCTCGCGGAGCTATTCGACAAGGAGATCATCCGACACCACGGAGTCCCGAAAACCATTGTATCTGACCGCGACACCAGATTTCTTTCGAGATACTGGAGAGCAACACGGGAAGCGCTTGGTACTGAGTTGAAGCTTAGCACCGCCTTCCATCCACAGACCGACGGTCAGACAGAAAGGACCATCCAAACACTAGAGGATATGCTAAGGGCATGTGCCTTAGACTTCCAGGGGAGCTGGATTGAGAAGCTTCATCTTATCGAGTTTTCGTATAACAATAGCTATCATGCTTCGATTAAGATGTCGCCGTTCCAAGCTTTGTATGGTAGACCTTGCCGTACCCCGTTGTGTTGGGATGAGTCAAGCGAAGCGGTCATCATAGGACCGGAGTATTTGGAACAAGTACAAGCTGAGGTACAACAAATCCGAGCAAATATGAAAGCAGCCCAAGATAGACAGAAATCCTATGCGGATGTGCGACGACGCGACCTTGAGTTCGCCGTGGGCGACCAAGTGTTCTTGCGTGTCTCACCTATGAAGGGTGTCTTTCGATTTGGCCAAAAGGGCAAGCTGAGCCCGAAATTTGTAGGCCCGTATACTATTACCGAGAGGATTGGAGCCGTAGCTTATAGGCTAGCATTGCCTGAAGAATTGGGGCGTGTTCATGATGTCTTTCATGTATCACAACTCAAGAAATACATAGCCGATCCCTCTCATGTATTAGAACCCGAACACTTATCCCTAGAGCCGACGATGAGATATGTCGAGACTCCATTGCGAATCCTTGATACAAAGACAAGAGACACTCGCCATAAATCTGTACGAATGGTGAAGGTCTTGTGGTCTAACCACGATGTCGAGGAAGCGACTTGGGAATTAGAGGACGCCATGAAGGCGAAGTACCCGAATCTATTTGTAGACTAGATGTCTAGTATCCGTATAGTACGGAGGGTACGGGGCGTACCCCTTTTAAGGGGGGTAGAGCCTTTTGCTTTTGCATTGCTTCGGGTTAGCATTGCGTAGTATGTATGTATTGTAATTGTATTTTGTTGGCACATGTAGTGCTAATTGTATTTATTGGCACAATAGTGCTAGTAGTATTCAGTATGTAGTACATGAGTATGGTATGTGTATGGTATGTATGTAATGAGTAATGCATTTGTTTACGGTATATGACACGAATGACATTGTGAAGTATTGTGAATGTATTGTGGAATGTGCGAATTGAATGGAGTATTGTGTATGGATTGAGTATTGTGTATGGAAATTGAACTGAGTATGATGTATGGTATCTGAATTGTGTATGCTGGTAGTGTAAGAATTGTGAACACCTTGTAAGGTGGTAGTAGAATGTATTGTGGCAATTGGCTTGCCAAATGAGTAGAAATGTAAACCGTAACCTTGAGCAACTTTGAGGGCAAAGTTTCTTAAGGGGGGTAGATTGAAATACCCCGTAATTAAAAACAGTGATTAATTAGGCTAATTATATTTTAAAGGCTTAATTACACTTAAATAAATGAGGGAACAAATCCCGAAGAAAACGGACCTTTAAAATGGGTTAAAAGCATAAACGAACCTTAAAGCGCGTTTTTCGAGGAAACCGGGAAAACGTGACTTTAAGCGGGTCAAATAGACTCGTAACAATTTTGGTCAACTAAATAGTCACTAATAATATTAGTGAAGCTTGAACCAATAAAATTAATTAAACGAGAAAATTCCGGAAAACGGGTCTCCGTTAGCGAATACCGGAAAAACGAGAACATACGGGGTACAAACTGCAATAACAACAAGTTGTTGTGTCCCAATTGTAAATAAAGAAATTAAAAATCTGTGTGTGAGGGGGGTATGGACCGATTTCCCCTCCCTCTCTCATTTATTTAATAGCTCCTAATACACTAGAAGACAAAAACTATAAACTAGGAAAGAGGAAAAAGAGAGAAATTACAAAAGTAAAAAAATAGTCTCTCTCCTCACTTTTCCCTCTTCCTCTCACGTACCCATCTCCCTCTCTTTCTCTATTCTCTTTATTTTCCTCTTGCACCTGCGACATCCATGGAGAAAGGAGAAGACTCACAAACTCCTCACTTCTCTCCTCTCTTTGAGCACTCAAACCTCTCCAAATCCAACAAAAATTATACCATTGGAATCCTCTTGCAAAGGATAACATTTTCATCCTTTCAAAAATCGAAAACGACCACTTTCATTTCGGTGGGTATTCTCCATTTGAAGATTCAAGTCCACCATTAGAAGCACCTTCACCTCCTTGTTACTTTGAGGTAAAAAGAATTTGAAAATCCTTCATTTCTAGCTCTCATTAGCATTATACGGATTTCCAGTTTTTGAAATCTTGGCCCTCTTTGTTCCAGCCGATTTTGGCTCTCTTGTTGGGCTAGAAATATTGTTCTCTTGCTAGTCAAGAACTTCATCCATCCATTGGAAGGTAATACTCTTTCCTAAACCCTAAAACATTTAAATTCTAGGGTTAGAGTAAAAATAAATGCTAAATGGTTAGTGTGTATTGGTATGGTGGTTGTAGTATTGTACATTGTGTGAAGAAGAACAAGGAGAAGGAAAAGAAAGGAAGAAAGGAAAACTAGCAAGACAAGGTGAATGCTCTTACCTTGGGTTAGCTTGTGTATTACATTGTAACAGATTTTTAAGTATCTAACAATGTGGAATGTATGTAGTATGAGTAGTTAATGTAGTAATGATTGGAGAAAAGAATGTAATAGTTTTGAAGTTTTAAATGAGTTTAAAACTTGGGAAAACATTGGGTAGTGAATGTGTATGTGTGCAGGAAATTATGTTGTTGTAGTAGTGTGGGAATGTGTATAAGAAGTGTTGTGTAAACAGGTTGTGAGAAGGAGAATGTGTGAGCTGAAATAATGTGTGGAGAATGTTAAAATATAGGGGAGACTATGTCCAATTTTACTTAGGAATGAGAGGACTTAAGTTGTTTAAGAAGAGGGAGTAACCTAGGTGATAACTAGGTGTATTTGGAGAGTATAATGGGAGTAGTTTTGTGGTTCGAAACAGATTTGGAAAAGAGTTGGTTAATGGGATGTAACTAGAAGTGAACTAGTGTATTTTATGCTAAGAGTAGCATTAGTTGAGAGAGTAATGAAGGACAAAGGATAGGTTAAAAATCTGTAGCATAATGTGGAAAACTAAAATCTGTAGCATTAGTGTAAGGAAACTAGTATAAGTGTTGAAATGAAAGGAGGAAAAATGTGTAAGCATAACTAGATTGAGTAATGTATTTGGAGAATGGATTAAGGTATTTTAGGATGCCTAAATGGCATTATATCATGTGGGATTACATGTAGGAAGATTGGGGAAGAGATGGGTAAGAAAGGAATTGAAAACAAAGCCTTCGCTATTGTCCGACCCACAGCCTGGATCGGACGCTGGGTCGGACAAGGCTTGAGTAACGAGAATAAAAACCTTCTGGAATGGTCCGACCCAGGGCAGTGAGTCGGACATGGGTCGGACAGGCAAATTTTTGTGCGCCGAAGTTTCTTACTTCGTCCGACCCAGAGGTTGGGTCGGACATGGGTCGGACATAGCTTGGGTAACAGAACCGAAACTTTCTGGAATGGTCCGACCCAGAGGTGTATGGGTCGGACAGAACAGTGCTGGGTCGGACAGATGAATTTAGAGAACGAAAACTTACTGGAATGGTCCGACCAGATGTTGGGTCGGACGGTGGGTCGGACGGCCCAAACATAGACAAAAAAAAATGTTTTTATAATATGACTGTAGTAATCATATGTATGTATATATATATATGCCTATACACATGTAAGCATATATATGTAGTAATACACCATTAATGAAATAATAATGGTAAGAAAGTAAGTGAATGAGTAAGGAAACGAGTTTAAGAAGTAGTAAAGAAAAGAATGGTTTTGTAACCAAGTAAGAAGGTAATAAAGTAGTAAGTATATATTGAAAGTATCAATGAAGGAGTAAGTAGATCAATAATAGACCATTGATCATACTACTTCATGTATGTATAGGAATCAAATAGTTGATCCTCGAAGGAACCCGGTAGTACGTATACGACGGTGAACGGTATGATTTCTTCATGCCCTGTATCCTAACTTGGTTACCCCGATTTGTGTGCTTATGTGATCACCAACAAGATAAACGCATGAATCGGACTTTTACTGCACTTAATCGTGTTTGAACTATATTGTTCTTGTTATATCTTCTTGAACAAATAGTTTGTATAATTCATGAAATGTATGAATGGGAATGAAGTGTATGTGTAAGTATGAGTACTTGTGTATTGTTGATGTATGGAAAGAAGGTATGGACTTCTACTAATTCCTAACGATCTAACTCCTAACATGAGTAATGAGTAAAATGGAATGAGTAGAAGCCCGATATAGTTTCGGCCACGCGTGAGGATAAGGAAACACAAGAGGTTGGATCCGAATCCTGGCTATAATCTTTTCCATGGACCAATTCCCTTGAATGGGTAGCATCCTGGATTAGTGGGCCACCCTAAAGCCCGGTGGTGGGATGTAGTAATCCCTGCCCGGAGGTCATACCGACTTAACTGGAAGTAAAGTATGTAAGAAGTAAGTATTGTATTTGTATTGGTCTTGACTATTGTAAGTCATTGACCCGGAGCAAAAGAGTATTGAACACCCGATTAACCCGGGTGTGTAATGAGGCTAACAAGACCTTTGTATGTATTGGAGAATTGTATCTCCGTAATGCGGTGAGTATTCGGTAAGTATGAATGGTTGACTTGAATTGTCTTCCTTGTATGTATTGTATGTATGTATGCCTTGTGTATGGAAAGTATTGTATTGTATTGTATAAAGCATGTATGTATGTATGAATGAAACGAACCGCATGTACTCGACCAATTAGTTGGCGTACCCTCGCTAGTACGCGGGTATGCGGTTATCATATTCAGCGTAAGCTGACCCCTCGGGGGAATGTTTTACTCCACAGGTACCCGCGAGGCATGAAGGTAGAGTAAGGACCGGATGTAATTCTTTTGACGTAGTAGTAGAATTGGAATAGTGTACCGAGTTGTACACGGCTAGGCCATTTTGAGTAGCCGGTGTACCATGTGGTACACTTTTTTGGACATTGAATCTTGATTGGGTGGTAAGGAGAGGATGTATAAACTCTTCATTTTTGGGAAGTAGTCAAGGAATATAATTCATATATTCAGTATACTCGGTAATCAAATGTAAGTAAGTACTTGGTATTGTACAGTAAGTAGTATGTATTTGGTTTATTCTAATCATCAGACCGACACGGTAAGTAGTTGTAGCCTTGTTAACCATTGGATGGTTAACGGCGTTGTATCACCCGTCGGGAGTAAGTAAGTATTCCGCTGCGAGTAAGGTAAGTATGGGAGTGATTAGAGGATAATGGAAGGATTAGCGGTTGGGGTGTTACAAAAAGTGGTATCAGAGCTAAGTCTCGCTCTGATGATTAGAATCCTAAAAGTAGTGATTACTGAGTTAGGATTTCAACCGTTTTAAAACGGATATTTAGAAACCTAACTAGGAATTACCGTTGTTAACAACGGATACCCTTAACGTCTGCAAAGACGATACCATTGTTTGAATCAAGACCATGAGGTCATAGTATCACGACATCTAATGTAATCCACACTTGTTCAGATGTCAGGACGAGGTCCAGGTCGTCCCAGAGGAGGACTAGTGACGGACCAAGCGCGCAGACGATAGCTGAAATCGTCGCCGCCACGGTAGCACAGATGCTACCGGATGTAATCACTGCTGTACAGCAAACACAACAAACTCAACAACAGCAGCAGCAACAGCAGCAACCCGACCCACCTCATCCCCGAGAAACAAATTGGGTAAAAGCAGTCGCCGACCTTCGACCTCCATGCTTTAGAGGCGAGAGCGACCCCGCCAAGCTCGAGGCTTATCTCTCTGAGATGGAGGCGGCCTTCGAGACACTTGAGACTCCCGCTGGAGTTCGAGTGAGGATAGCTGCGTACTACCTCAAAGACGCGGCTATGGACTGGTGGAAGCTCATTAAGGCCGAGCACATAGCTGATCCCGGGTTCGGTTGGGAAGCATTCACCTCTCTCCTCCGATCTAAGTATTACCCTGAGCATGTCAAGACCAAGAAAAGGCTTGAGCTCGATGCACTGAAAATGACCGAGAAGATGACGGTTGATGAATATTACCGCACCTTCACCTCTCTTCCCAGACTTCTACCCGACCTGGTTATACCGGCCAAGTCTTGGACGACCGCTTCTACGGCGGATTGAGCCATCGACTCCGGTATGGCATGGGCTTCACACGGTTTACCTCCCTTCAGGAGTGTTTACCATGCTGCCTCCCGAGTGGAGATCACACGCCAGCTGAGGGATGAAGATCAAGCGCTCAAGCGCAAGGCAAGCAACAAAAACCCTCCGATGATCAAAACCATCCAAACCTTGGAAGAAAAGGAAGGGGAAGCATTCCCATCAGAAGAACACTTCCGGAGATGGCGGTGCCCATGCTGAGAAGGGCAAGGCAGCTGAGCCATTACGATTGCCTACACCGCGCCAGTGGCAGCGAAGCCACTGAGGTCTCAGCCCTACAGGGTAAGAACCCGAAACTGAATTAGTACACTTGTGAATTTGCATGTATATGGAGTATTGTAAGTATACCGAACCTCTCTAACTTAGGAGCTATAGGTTCTGGATTTTGGCAAGGCAAGAACAATCTGATGGCCGCAGTTACATATGCCGCAACTGCAACAAGGATCATCCCGGCATGGATTGCCAAGGAAGGGAGATCCGCTGCTACACTTGCCAGAAGCCGGGGCACCGTGCTAATGCATGCCCAGAAAACTCTAAGCCTAAGGGCAACGTTAGGGCTACAAGCAGCGTGAGGGCAAGGAAGTTGCATCTGGCGATGCTCATGCCCAGCATACCTCACAGGGACAGGGATCCCGAGGTCCGCAGAAGGGCGCACCGCAGAGGCAGCGGCCTTACACATCATTGACCGTGATGGACCGGGACTAAGTCCGGCCCAGGTAACTACCGTAACCTTTAATCCTTGAAGAGCGATGACTAAGTATTGAAGTAATGTATGAATGCGAACATGAATGCGTAAGTACTTGAAGAGCGCGAAGTCGAGCATGAGTAAGTATAGGAAGTATGTATTGAGGATGAAATGAATTAGTAAGCCTAGAGCTCACTCTAGATTAATTTACCACCTTAGGAAATTCCTTATCTGTTAGCAATACTTTGAACTCACCTCATGAAGAGACCGACATCGCCACTCACCACTTCACAACAATCAGTGAGGTTCATCCGCCCGGTATGATCTTATTAAAAGGATACCTGACACCCGAAGCACAAGTTTCAATCATTCGACGATGCAACGAGTTAGGAATGGGTCCAGGAGGATTTATACACCTGAATTCCCCGGTGGAGCTACAATGAAGCTGAAAAATGATGTGCTTGGGAAAGGACTGGAACCCTTATACCAAGACATACCAAACAACGCGAGCAGGAGATGGAGCAACACCTCCAGCAATACCCCAGAATTCCAAATGCTTGTCACACAAGCCGTAGAAATTGCACAACAATGTGAAGATGAACCAATCCTGCGCTTGAAGCAGACCTATGTATTGTCAACTTCTATGAGAAAGAAGGACGACTTGGCCTACACCAAGACAAGGACGAGACAGCGGAATCTCTTGAACTAGGAGTGCCCGTAGTGTCTTGGTCCATGGTGATGACGCTGTTTTTTGTATAGCGAGCAGAACCGTGTGGGACCTCGTAGAGAAATTGGTATTGAGATCAGGGAGATGTCCTAATCATGGGTAGGAATCAAGGTTGCTGTATCTTGGGATCCAGAAGATCAGTTGCATACGGCACCACGGCAATAATCAATGCACACACATGAAACCAGGACGCCTGAACCTTACCTTAGAAAGATTATCTTGTAGTAGCATTGTAATCCAGTAGTAAGGTACTAGAGACACAGTATGTATGATGGGGGATATTCAATAAAAGCAGCGTTGGTTATTAAATTCCACTTGCGTTCCACCATCTTTGGCTTATAATTCAGGAACCAATAGGTTGTGGGACTCGGTACCGAAGGTAACCAGAGCTCTCCCGAAGAACAAGCCGGCAAAAGCGGCACCAATTCTAACGGGAACATTCCCGGTAAACGGCATCGAAGCCTGATTATTCGACTCCGGCGCCTCTCACACCTTGTATCGCATCATTCACTATAAGGTGGGGCTAGACGCAGATGAGTTACCCAATTCCTGGTTACTCTTCGTCGAAGGAGCTGGTGTAAAGTGTACTAAGTATTACCACACCGCCACAATTCAAATCAAAGCGAAGCGTTTCCCATCTCATTCATTGAATTCAACGGGTTGGGATTCGACTGATAATTGGAAATTGAACTGGTTGGAGCGGCACAAGGGGGAATCCTATGCGCCGAGCATCGCTTGCTGCTCAAGGGCCCATCTGGGGTCACTGTTTCATACCGCCAGAGAGCCGAGAGAGCCTTCAACTACAATCATCTCCGCTATGGCAAGTCGGGAGCTCAGAAAGGGACATGAAGTGTATTTATGCCATGTGCAAGATCTGGAGAGAGATCCAGAATTCAGTGATGATGTGACCGTAGTCTCAGAATTCCCCGATGTATTTCCGAAAGAGCTACCTGGTATGCCACTGTGGAGGTGATTTTTCGGTATGAGGGGGGGTCTATATAAATATGATCTGACTGAAAAGCCGAGATCCTAGAAAATGCCATTCTGTGGAGGGTGAAAACCCGTTATCCGGCATCCCTCAAATACCTATTAAATCGTCCGTCTTTCCCAGAAAGCATAAGGGGAATGCTAGTGAGCACTACATTCGCTCTCGATGGGCTCCACGCGGACTTATGCCCTAAGGGCGGAAATTGACTAGTGTCGCCACCTAGTTTGACCTAAGGAACTAGGAAGGGATGAGAAGGGTTCTTAGAACCGTTAGTTGACTCTGAGATTGTTCCTATGGATAGGACTTATCTGGTCATGTCAGAGATTCTGTGTTGGGTTCGCATTGGGTTACACCCCTCAGAAGTGGCAACGACCACGACTTCGGATTGGTGCCCGAGGAAACCTCGGTCTCCAATTGTCGGGATTGCCTTCTTTCAAAACCTTATTAGAGAGATTCAGTTAAAGCCAAACGATAGGATTAGGACAGTAGGAGAGAAAGAGAGTGGATGAGGCGAGCTTTTCTGCCAAGCTAGCGCCAAGAAGAAGAATTGATGAATTTGAATGAGTATAGAATGAAAGATTAGGAGTCTGATTTTGAGAGTTGAAGAAGTCGGGAGTTTGTGGGAGTCAGAGGGATTTGAATGTTTGAAAGACATGAATATCACCTTGGAGTTGGGAAAGAGGTTTTTTGGATTGGAATGGGGTCGCACCCTAGATGGGCTGCCTACGTACTCAACTCCCTGTCGAGATCAGACCTTACGTAGTTCACTGTTTTTTTTTTGAGATTTGGGAGTTTTAAGGTTTTGAAGGAATTGGGCTTTTGACCTTTTGGGTCTTTGAAGGGTCAAAGAGGTTTTGTGGTCATTTTTGTGAGGTTTGACAGATTGTCTGGTTTGTTTTGGAGTTTTAGGTGTGAGAGTCTGTGAGATGTTCAAAATCTTAAAAGATGATGCCTGTGAGACGCTTGGGTCTGTGAGACGTTCGAGGCTCGAAAGGGTTATCAAATTTCAAGAGGTTCGGCTTTTTGAGGGGCTGAGAGTTTTCAAGGTGTTTGAATTTGATGAGTCTATTGAACTATTGAGACTTTTAAATCTGTTGAGCTGTTGAGACCTTCGAGTCTGTTGAGCTGCTGAGACGTTCGAGTCTGTTGAGCTGTTGAGACGTTCGAGTCTGTTGAGCTGCTGAGACGTTCGATTCTGTTGGGCTGTTGAGACGTTCGAGTTTGTTGAGCTGCTAAGACGTTCGAGTCTGTTGAGCTGTTGAGACATTCGGAGGTTCGAGATGCTTAAGTTCTAAGGAGTTTGGAGTCCCAAGGAGTTTGAGATTTATGATGTTTGGAATTGTTCGGGATTGAAATGAGGTTGAATTAAATTGGGAATGAAAAGAATGTTGAATTGAATTGGATTGAAATCGAATTGATTCTGGATCGGAATTGGATTGAATTGGATTGAGATTGAATTTGAATTGGAATTGAAGTTGAATTGGATTTGAAACTAAACCGGGATCGAATGGAGGTTATGAGCCGGATTTGAGCCTTGAAATGTGGGCCGGATTGGACCTTTGAAATTGGGCCGGGTTGGACCCTATGAATGAGCTGGATTTGGGGCTTAGAATTGGGCTTGGTAGGTCTTTGAAATTGAGATTGGAAGATGATTTGAATCTATGAGATAATTGGAGTTTGGAAGGAGTTTGAAGTTTGATCTTAGAACTTTTGGGAGCATTTCAAATGCTTTGTGAGGTTGAAGTGTGTCTAATGAGTGTATGAAGAGTATTTAATGTTGAGTGTAAAGAGCTTTGATTCCAAAGAATTCATGAAGGATATCTGGTTTTGGAGTATGAAAGGATTGATTTTGGAGAGCGTATGATGAGTGAGTATGAAAGGGATTGATTTTGAAGTGTGTTTGATGAGAGAGTGATTTGAAATTGAATTTTTGGGCTGAATTTGGAAATGAATTTCGGTTTTGAAATGGATTTTATTGGTTGAAACGAATCATTGATTGTGAGTTTTATTGTGACATTTAAGGATTGTTTGGAAAGTTTTTTTTAGTAGAGATGTTTCCCACAAACAGGTACTACGACCCTCGGGTACTACGACCTTAATGTGGGCAACATCTATGAATGGTCCTAGGGCTTTTCTAAACCGGACTTGATTTGTCCAGTAATTAAGTGGGTAGACCTGAAGGCTATGCTATGGCTACATGTACTAAACCAATCTAGCAATTTATAAGATGAAACTAACAAATAAAACGCCCAATGTATAATAGAACCAAAAATGTATAAACACATTCAAAAATATGTACGAAAGATAGACAGAGTAAAAACGATCAAGCCGACAAATACAGAGAATTATGAAATCCAAGACTATGCTAGGCAACACAACCAATTGGCAAATTACAACTCATGATAACAAAATTAAAGTGTTGAATTGAAATGCTGAATTAAAAGAGCTGCTATGGGGGGTCGCATCGACGCCGCCTCACTCGAGCTGAAGGGGATCAGCAAGAAGTACACCAACCGTTACATAGTTTGAAGGAGAGACCCCGGTAGTCCAAGCCACGATCCCGTTCCTTAGTCTTAGAGTAGTTTCCCGTTCCACGAGCGTTATGTACATGCCAAAACACAACCAAGAGAGGCAAAATGCATTAGTCAAAGAACGGGAGAGGGTTGGGATGTGTGCAATGGGATCATACGGCCCCTCTCAATGGCAGGAAAGGGGGCAATCTAATCATCTCCCACACCCCAACCGAGAACATAGAAAAGAGTTACAAGCTGCCAACAGATGCTAAGATTGTAGGATAAATCAAGTATTGGGGTTGCTACTCAAATTAATTCATCATCTTAGATTATAACTCAACCAAAGTGTAGTATCAAAAATAGGGGTTGTGAGTCATGTGGGATCCCTAGAAGGGTTTATATCATTTCCCATCTAAGATAAAAAAATTAATAAGGACCAACCAGCCAACAAGTGAATTATCTTAGCAATCATAGCATAGGGCAACGATAACTCCAGTCATGTTCATATCTGAGCGCAAGAGGACAAATACATGCTGGTTTCAAATCAATTTCCAAACCATATCAATGCGCAAGTGACAATTAAATATCAAAGGCAATTGAATCATAGTGCAAGTCAAAAGATAGAATTTCCAAACCCATAGAAGTCTGTGAGATCAATCTGTTTAATCCAAGGTCCAAGCAACGCAGCCGAAGCTAAGGAAACCCATCTGTACCTCAGTCAAAATTCAAAGAATAAGGAGCGAGTGGAATTGTACAAGTAACACGAGCAAAGTGAAGTCAAGCCTAAATCTCAAAGTTATATTAGAAAGCTAAGGAGAGCCATTTAGGTTCAACTAAAATTCAGATATTAAATGACCCAGTTTCACCGGTGGGCCTGAAGCTGGACAACCGAGACACACCAACATCTATAATGGGCCCGCCCCATCATGATCAATAAGAGGATAAAGTGGGCCACAATTGACCGCCCCAAATCGGGGCATTGAGCAACAAGCCTTGCGATGAATAATTTATACTCTGCACAAAGATGAATCGGTAAACATATACACCGACAGACACGGACCTCAAACACCCAAAAGGCCGGAAAAGGGGTGAGAGCCCAAAGTTCATATCAGTACATTGGAATCCAACAACAGTGCTAAATTCAGACCCAAATGATCGGCCAGCACAAAGAACATCAATCAGCCCAAACGAAAGGAATCGGTCATTAACAGTCCAACAAATGTATTAGGTAATTAGCGAAAGAAATCCCAAACATATTTCCAGACCTCAAATGCGCAAAGGGTGTAACAGCAGATTAAGCAAAAGCTGTCAAATGAAACTTCCAAACCCAAGAAGGCGACGCCCAGGATGAAGATTCACAAGCTCAGTCCACTTCCGAGGTGCAGGAGTCGTGGAAATCAGGATAAACACCAGTAGTGTAATGATCGAAACTCCCTCACTCGTAGATGGGCACCAGAAGTTTGTAAACAAGTTCGGCAGTAGTATCAGTCAGAGGTGAAATCACGCTATCACAGCCAAGGATCATCACAGGCCCAACCAAGACGAATTACAACAGATAATGGCGGATGAATACCTAAGTGGGCATCATCGACCTAGAATTGAACAAGATCGACAATCAACAAAATGCAACAGTGAAGAAACTACCAATACACAACGAGCTGGCAAGTCCAAGTCGATTCGCAACCAGGGGAGTATTTTAGGACGGACGAAATACGAACACCGTCTTGACGAGTCAGAGAATGACTCAAGGAGAAGAAGGATATTCGATCCTCTTTCACTTTTCGGACATCAAAGGAGGCAAAACCGAGTTCTGGCCCTTCTGGGTAGAGAGGAAAGGTGTGATGGCTGGTTGGTTTTCTGTCGATGAACAAAGGACAGCCAGGCCGATGGAAGAGAACTCAGAGGCGGCTAGTAGTTGGAAATAGTGTCGGTGACTTCTTCGGTTAGGACATGGCCGTGTTGTAGAAGATTAATTGAGGCTTTGGGAGAATGAAAATGTGTGAAAGAGGAAGATGGGGGTTAAGGCGTTTGGGAACGACGACTAAAGATAAACGGGAGTAGGGGTTGAGCATTTTTTGAAGAGGAAGAAGGTCTATCCAGAAGAGGATCGAGAGTGCGGCTGGCTCTGTGTTTTCTTCTCGATTTCAGAGGGAAGCAGAAGAATTAGAGGGTGACGATGGAGATAGGATTTCTAGGGTTTTCTGGTTTCTTCAGATCGACCAAGATGGAGGCAGGTTAAGCAGCAGCCGAGGGAATCGAAAGCACTGGTGAAGTAAAAGCGTGCGAGGATTTTCAGAGGAGATCCGATTTTGGGTACGGTGTATTTCCGATGGGATGGGGGTGATGGGGATTTCCAGGTTGATGAAGAATGAAGCAGTGTTAGCTGGGTTGAAGGTATCTAGAATCGATGGACTGAAGGAGTGGCTGGGCATGGACGTTCCTGGTTTTCAGAGTTTTGAGAAGATGAGTGTTAAAGGAAAGGAGAACGGTTTGTTCTGGGTCGAAAAAGGAAGGAAACCGAAAATGTGTGTTCCCCGTTCTGGATCTAGAGAATGGAAGATTGACTTATTATTGAGGAGGAGGTAGTGGGTTTTCATTCATTTTTTATGTCAAGATTTGAGAGCTCGGAGGAAGGGGATGGTGTTTCTGTTTTTTTTTTTTTGTCGAAAATCTGGAGGAAGAAGATGATTGAGTGGCTAGGAGAATGACGGCTACAGTGAAAAACCGCATGATGGACTCCCCCTTCTACTGTAGGGTTTTCTTGTTGTCTTATAATGAGAAAGGCTTCATTTCAGGTTTAGGAGATGGGTTGGGTTTTAATGTGGGCTTAGGCTTGGGTGTGGGTTTTGGGCTGCTGGGTCTGATTGAAGAATGGGTTAAGATCAAGTTTTGGTCTGCCGAAAAATAAAAAGGAAAAGGCTCACCACAATAGAGCTTCATATAAAAATGACGGAAAGAAAACAAAAGTTATAACTTGACTCGATGAAAATCATTAGAAACGTTAATGTTTTTTTTTTTTGAAATGCTTTGAAAAAGATTATAAAATGATGGTTTCGTCTTAGCACGCACGCTAATATGTTTTGAAAAAGAAAGGTGATGACCTCTCTTATTATTTCAGAATTTGCTTTATGGGGTGAGAATTTTTGGTGTCTACAGATGGCTCCCCTTGATTCACTTCTGCAAGCCCTTGCAGAATTGGATCAAGGTTGACGGGGCGCCAAAAATTCTCACAACGGTTTATGGTGCATTGGGATGCGGCCGCGAGTGTATGAAGACGATTGAAAGTACGAGGACTTATGACGAGCCTCAGTTAGACCTCTTGATATCTAACCCTAGGACTTATGACGAGCCTAGGATACTGACAATAGGGTTGGCTTAGGGTGCACGAGGACTTATGACGAGCCTCAACTAGACCTCTTGACATCTAGCTATAGGACTTATGACGAGCCTATAATGCAATTGAAAGTACGAGGACTTATGACGAGCCTCAACTAGACCTCTTGATATCTAGTCATAGGACTTATGACGAGCCTATGATACTAACAATTTGATTGATTGGGCTGCACGAGGACTTATGACGAGCCTCAACTAGACCTCTTGACATCTAGCTATAGGACTTATGACGAGCCTATAATGCAATTGAAAGTACGAGGACTTATGACGAGCCTCAACTAGACCTCTTGACATCTAGCCATAGGACTTATGACGAGCCTATGATACTAACAATTTGATTGATTGGGCTGCACAAGGACTTATGACGAGCCTCAACTAGACCTCTTGACATCTAGCTATAGGACTTATGACGAGCCTATAATGCAATTGAAAGTACGAGGACTTATGACGAGCCTCAACTAGACCTCTTGACATCTAGCCATAGGACTTATGACGAGCCATGATACTAACAATTAGATTGATTGGGGTGCACGAGGACTTATGACGAGCCTCAACTAGACCTCTTGACATCTAGCTATAGGACTTATGACGAGCCTATAATGCAATTGAAAGTACGAGGACTTATGACGAGCCTCAACTAGACCTCTTGACATCTAGCTATAGGACTTATGACGAGCCTATGATACTAACAATTAGATTGATTGGGGTGCACGAGGACTTATGACGAGCCTCAACTAGACCTCTTGACATCTAGCTATAGGACTTATGACGAGCCTATAATGCAATTGAAAGTACGAGGACATATGACGAGCCTCAACTAGACCTCTTGATATCTAGCCATAGGACTTATGACGAGCCTATGATACTTTGTGGGGTTGTACGAAACCCGCTGCTTCGAGTGGTTGATTGTGGATTGATTTGGGCGGGGATGCTTTCCGGTCGCTTCCGTATGGGATGTGACGGTCGAGTGGTTTTTATTGATGTCGCCCTTAACTTTGTCAGTGTGGGTCTCATGTTTCGATCTTGTTTTTGGTGGTCTTGGCCCAATGTGCACTATAGTTTCGGGATCTGGTATGACTCTTGGCTCCAGAGTTTCGAGACGGCTCCGGTTTGATATGTGACTCCTTTGTGAGCAACGACTCTGGGATGGTTGATGGGTTCGGGTTCGATATGATCTAAGGACTCCGGTATGACCGGATGGCTCCATTTTGATCTGTGGCTCCCTTGCGAGCAACGACTCTGGGATGGTAGATGTGTTTGGCTTCGATATGATCCGAGGCTCCGGTATGATTGGATGGCTCCATTGCGGTCAGGTGGTTCCGGCGCGGTCAGATGGCTCCGGTTTGATATGTGACTCCCTTGTGAGCAACGATTCTGGGATGGTTGGTGGGTTTTGATTCAAATGGGGATTTTCGGGATCGTTTGTGCATTTCGATTTGGGTGGAGATTCTCGGGATGGTTGGTGGGTTTTGATTTAGTTAGAGTTGTTCGGGATGGCTGGTGGATTTTGCTTTGCTTCGGGATTTTCTGGGTGGTGTGGGGACTCCAACAATGGATTTATCGTGGTTTGATGAGGTTTTTGATGGCTCCAGAAATGGAATGACTGTGATTTGAAGGGTTTGTTGTGGAATTTGTAGTGGGTGAATGGTTTTACAAGGGTAGGTGAATGGCTAAACACGGTTTTAGGGCTTTAGGGTAGTCCCCATCATGGTTCCAGGATCTTCAGGGATGGCTCCGGGATGACTTTGTGTCGGTTAAGCATGACGATGCATTAGCTGGAACGAGGGGGAAAGGGAGATTTCGTCTTTGAGGTGGTCGCACCCTGGGCGGGCTGCCTACGTACTTAATTCCATATTGAGATCAGACCATACGTAGTTCGAAACTCTGTAGGCAAGACCCTGGTGACGAAATGGCCTCGGTATGAATTTGAGGTGGCTCCCGTATTGTTCTCGGACTGTTGGGATGACCCCTGTGTAGTTTCAAGGATGGTTTCAATGTCGGATGATGGCTCTAGCTTGGGTTTGGGAGGGGTGCCAATGAGACTCGAGTATGACAGTGGATGGCTTCGGGATTGTCTTCGTACGCCTTTGGATGGCTTTAGTTTGATTCGATGTAGCTTGAGGATAGCCCATGATGGCTCCGATTGTCATCTTTTGATCGAAAGTTATGCTTCAACAACCGCAACTGAAGTCGACTTTCAGCGAGACTAGGCAGAGTTCTTACCAGTCGGATGTTGAAAATGAAGTGGTTATGATGCATGCAAATACTAAATGCTAGAAGAGATGCAAAATGCATATGCAGTTTTTTTGAAGAGAAGGTACGATTCTATCTCTATTACTATGAGGTTTACGAATATAAGGCATCTTCGTTTTGATCTTGAGTGATTGTTGAACTAGAATGTGTGAATCATTTTCCTCTCATGGAGGGATGCGGGTTAATCTCTCGTGAGTATGGCCGTGTGTGCTAATGTCGTGATGATACTCTTGATGCTCAGAACAGTATTTTCCTTAGAATTCCTTTTGAGGTTCTGGACTTTCTGATCCTTACAAATTTCTCACCTGCAATGGGGTAGGCTGTTTATGATTTGGTCCTTCGATCAAAGAGTCACTCGCACTCGAAAAACCTTGTAAGGTAAGGTTGCGCTCATTCGCTCATGGTCCCTTTGGTATGACGGGACATGTTGATAACAAGTACAAAGCTTATGATTCATGTTTCAGATCCGATACTTTCAGTTAACGCTCATCAACTAACGAGTCAGAGGTCTTTTATTGGGTTATAACGAGGCTGAGAGGAATGATGTATGTCACATGGGATTGGAGGATTTGTTTGGAAGTTGTGGAGCTTTTGTGCAATAGAGGACATGTTTCACCTTTGCCATGGGTGGAATGATTAGATGGGTTTTGATAACCCCTTATCGGTTTCTTTAGGACATCATTGGTCCTTTTGGTTTGGATTTCTCCTCTTGCCTCTTCTAGCGTACGATTTGAACTTTCTTCTCATTTGGGTGTTTTGGAAATTGCGTTTGGCTCATCAACTTTCTCAAACATTCTCTGCTTTGTATTTTGGCTTTCATCTTTAGAGTTGCATTGACTCATCGATCTTCTTGAACATTTTCGTTTGTTGTTCTTGTGAAAGATGGTGGGGAGGGGCCACGGCTCTGGCTCTTTTGAGATCCTCTATTGCAAGGGTAGGTAAGTGTATGTGTAGATTGGCATATTGTGGAGTTCGCACAAAAAGGTTTATCTTGGAAGGTCAGCGGGGCTCACTAAAGATTACGTGCAGGGCAGTCAAGCTTTTGGTTTTGTGGAGATTTTGTTCCTAAGTGCCTCGTCATTCACATTAGTCAATGATTGTTTTCTTACTATTCTCAAATCTTCGCATGAATCACCGTTCATATCTTGTTTATCGACATCGATCTCACTACGAGTTGTGCCTCTCAATGTGCTGAAGGAATACACATGTCGCTCGTGGTTTTACCTCCATGGGATCTCTTTACCTTCCCTTATCGCTCATCGGATTGTCCAACACCCTCATTTGAAATTCAAGGGAAAATACCGCTTTTCGCACGCTACTCACTTTGTTGTGGTGCTGATTTTGATCAAACCTTTGTGAAATGACGGGTCGAGAGTTCAGTGATTCAAGCATTTTGTTTAATTAATCTCTTAAGATTTTCTCGAAGATGTCATTTCGATATGGGAGTATGCAAATGCGATTGTCTACCATGCGATGTATTGTGGTAATATGGAATTACTACGTATAGGATGCATGAGATGCTGAAAATGATGAATGGGGATGGTTGACGGAATGTTTTTTTTTTTGATGCAATGCATGAGTGGTAAGGCTACACCTAGTCTCGCTTGAGTCGAATTCAGCTCATCCCATTACTATTGGCCTTGAAGATGGTCTAGCTGTTGGGGTCATTGTCGGGGTAGTGATTCTCAAGTGAGGTTGGGTTAGTGATTGGCTCCTGAATTTTGGTACTTTTAGGGAGTGGCAACTCCCGCATGGTGACCCTACGATATGGAAAGGACTGCTTCTTTCTTCTCGGGCACTGATGCACATGGTAGAGGTTTAAACTCCCTGGTGTTTTCTACTATCCCTTCGAAGATCAGGCGTTGGATATTGAGGTGTTGGGATGAAAGCTGATATGTGATGAGGTGAGGATGGAACACGCGATAGTGCAATATTTTTTTATGGTAGACAGGACTCGTACATGACAGATGTTTTTGAATGGACTAAACGTGCTTGTGACTTTTTTGACATGAATGCAATGCATGTGTTTTGCTTTGTGCTCAGTTGCATTTGTTGGTGTTGTTTATTTAGGGGATGCCTCCTGTAGACCGTGAATTTCCACCCCATAAAGCAAAATTGATGAATGATATATAACTGTGAGGAGTCGTTCCTTATTCATTCTTCTCTTTATTCGTGCATGCCAAAAGAAACCAAGTTTTGGAAAACAGTTTTGAAAACGTGTGCTTTCAAAGTGGTGGATTTTCTCAATATGAATTTTGACGCCTGGTCATTCGCAAAGAAAGTAGGGAGTGGGGAACCCTATACACATTGATCTAAACAAACTCAAAGGGAATGTATAAACCTATACACAAAGTCTATTCAGAAATTGACAAGAGAGAAAAGAATGCTAGGGAAAACCTATACATCAATTCTAAAAGTCATTAAATGGGGGAGTTTGAGCTTACAAACTTCTCTCGAATTCTTCTGCTCCGTCTTCGAGCTTCAGAATGACTACTCATTCATGCTCTGGCTGTTGAATAAATGCTCACTCGTCTTCGGGCTCTTGATTGGCCGCTTGCTCGTCTTCAGGCTCTTGCTTCGAAGTGGTACTGTGATCATACAGAACGGGTTGGTGCTCTTCTGACTCTCAATAGTTTGAACTCGAATAGGTGTTCCTAATCTTCATGTCGCTTGATCCGGATTGGTACACCTCTGATTTTGTATTTGAACAGTTGGTGTTGGTCTTCATTTCGCTCGGCTAGCTTCACGGGCTGGTGTGCCTCTGGCCTTCAGCTCGATCCGCATAGTCGATCTTTATGTTGCTTCACTTGCTCCGTTGAGGGGAATGCGGGATATTTTTGAGAAAGGAAAGATGAATAATCGAGCACAAAATCTTATGTGAAAATCCACCACTTTTGTGAAAGCACGAAATGATTAGTACGCTCCACAGTAATGACCGCTGCTCATGAAGGTGGATTAAACTTCAAAATAGCGGGTCACAACATGGGGACTAGATCATTTATTTTGAAATACATTTGTGGAAATCAATTTGAAAAGTGTTTTCAAAAACAAGTTTGAGATAATATCCGTGAAAAAAGTTGTTTGAAATTTGTTGGTAAAAGTAGGTTTTTGAAATTTGTTTTTGAAAATAGTTTTTGAAGTAACATCTGTGAGAAGAAGTGTTTGAAAATCATTTGTAAACAGCGGATTTTTGAAATCTGTTCTTTGCAAACCGTTTGATAAAGTTGTTTTCCGGAAGACTTTGATTGAAACCGTTTTTGAAAACTGTTTTGGAAATAACAACTTTGAAATCATTAGAGATGAACGATTTTGAAGATATTTCATTAGAGTGTTTGACATGATTCATTTTATGATTTTTGCTCATTTTTTAAATGCGATCACACATAGATGTAAGTACAAAATAAAAATTGTGGCTGATTTTAATGAGGAGCTGAGTGCGAATGATTGGGATAATCACCTTCCAGGTCAATCAGTGCTTCCATACCACCGGGGGAACCGTCGTTCCTTCACTGTTCATCTCTCGGGATTTATCTCTGTTATGCCTTGTGGGGCACGTCATCAAGAAAGTCCGGAGTGCTTAAGTTCGAAAGGTCAGGATACCCGAAGTGATACAGTCACACGAGCCACGGCCGGGGATTATCATAACATACTCACTTTTGGGAAACTTGGGGAAGTACTGCATGGGATCGGGTCTCTCCGTCATCTGCACGGTCAGGTGTGTCTAAAGTCCAAATTATTCACTGACTACGTTGTGCCATGTATGGGTATCCGGTAAATACGGGATCCTCTATGGACGTGTAGCGTGACATCAGGCTTTAGAGACACCCGTGGTGCAGGGGACACTTGGAGAACTGAGCCCATGCAATCTTCAGGGTAATGCAAAGGGTGGTCAGACAGGCGGCATACAAGGGGGTGACTACCCATAAACCCATCTTAGACACGGGACCGGGCAGCTGGACACTGAAGGCTCAGAGTTCACTATATGCTGGCTTTGACTCGAAAAGGTAAGTGTTGAAGGATCATGAGTTTTCAAGGCGTAGATACTACGATCATACCGCCTCGTGTGCATCTGCTCACGGGGAATCAATTGTGGACCAATATTTATCCTGACCGCAAATATCAAGGGTGACACAGAGGAATGCATGTCCTAAGCTACCCTATGCACCCACCTCAGGACTATTCCTAACAGTTCAATATCACAACCAAAAAGCGGTAAATAAATGCGCAGGCAAAGAGAGGGAAGAAGTTAGACCCCTAATGGGCCCACCTACCTAAAGTTCCTGCAAGTTAGTCTAGCATAATCACGCAATGATGTAGCAAGCAAAGCGCAGATGGCAAGCAAAGTCAAGTATAAGCTACCACACTCTCATCCTAACTATCCTCACCAATCACACTCTGAGTGTGGAGCAGAGTAATCCTAATGGCTTTCGAGATGAATCTCTTGAAGGTTTTGAAAGAAGTGGGGAAGTCCCGACAATTTTGAATGGAGTTCAGTCTTCCTTGAGTTTGAGAAAAACTTACTCAAGTTTTCCCCAGCAGAGTCGCCATTTTGTGGAGGGTGATTTTTTGGTATGAGGGGGGGTCTATAAATATGATCTGACTGAAAAGCCAAGATCCTAGAAAATGCCATTCTGTGGAGGGGTGAAAACCCGTTATCCGGCATCCCTCAAATACCTATTAAATCGTCCGTCTTTCCCAGAAAGCATAAGGGGAATGCTAGTGAGCACTACATTCGCTCTCGATGGGCTCCACGCGGACTTATGCCCTAAGGGCGGAAATTGACTAGAGTCGCCACCTAGTTTGACCTAAGGAACTAGGAAGGGATGAGAAGGGTTCTTAGAACCGTTAGTTGACTCTGAGATTGTTGCCTATGGATAGGACTTATCTGGTCATGTCAGAGATTCTGTGTTGGGTTCGCACCCTAGATGGGCTGCCTACGTACTCAACTCCCTGTCGAGATCAGACCTTACGTAGTTCACTGTTTTTTTTTTTTTGGAGATTTGGGAGTTTTAAGGTTTTGAAGGAATTGGGCTTTTGACCTTTTGGGTCTTTGAAGGGTCAAAGAGGTTTTGTGGTCATTTTTGTGAGGTTTGACAGATTGTCTGGTTGTTTTGGAGTTTTAGGTGTGAGAGTCTGTGAGATGTTCAAAATCTTAAAAAGATGATGCCTGTGAGACGCTTGGGTCTGTGAGACGTTTGAGGCTCGAAAGGGTTATCAAATTTCAAGAGGTTCGGCTTTTTGAGGAGCTGAGAGTTTTCAAAGTGTTTGAATTTGATGAGTCTATTGAACTATTGAGACTTTTAAATCCGTTGAGCTGTTGAGACCTTCGAGTCTGTTGAGCTGCTGAGACGTTCGAGTCTGTTGAGCTGTTGAGACATTCGAGTCTGTTGAGCTGCTGAGACGTTCGAGTCTGTTGGGCTGTTGAGACGTTCGAGTTTGTTGAGCTGCTAAGACGTTCGAGTCTGTTGAGACGTTCGGAGGTTCGAGATGCTTAAGTTCTAAGGAGTTTGGAGTCCCAAGGAGTTTGAGATTTATGATGTTTGGAATTGTTCGGGATTGAAATGAGGTTGAATTGAATTGGGAATGAAAAGAATGTTGAATTGAATTGGATTGAAATCGAATTGATTCTGGATCGGAATTGGATTGAAATTGAATTTGAATTGGAATTGAAGTTGAATTGGATTTGAAACTAAGCCGGGATCGAATGGAAGTTATGAGCCGGATTTGAGCCTTGAAATGTGGGCCGGATTGGACCTTTGAAATTGGGCCGGGTTGGACCCTATGAATGAGCTGGATTTGGGGCTTAGAATTGGGCTTGGTAGGTCTTTGAAATTGAGATTGGAAGATGATTTGAATCTATGAGATAATTGGAGTTTGGAAGGAGTTTGAAGTTTGATATTAGAACTTTTGGGAGCATTTCAAATGCTTTGTGAGGTTGAAGTGTGTCTAATGAGTGTATGAAGAGTATTTAATGTTGAGTGTAAAGAGCTTTGATTCCAAAGAATTCATGAAGGATATCTGGTTTTGGAGTATGAGAGGATTGATTTTGGAGAGCGTATGATGAGTGAGTATGAAAGGGATTGATTTTGAAGTGTGTTTGATGAGAGAATGATTTGAAATTGAATTTTTGGGCTGAATTTGGAAATGAATTTCGGTTTTGAAATGGATTTTTATTGGTTGAAACAAATCATTGATTGTGAGTTTTATTGTGACATTTAAGGATTGTTTGGAAAGTTTTTTTTTAGTAGAGATGTTTCCCACAAACAGGTACTACGACCCTCGGGTACTACGACCTTAATGTGGGCAACATCTATGAATGGTCCTAGGGCTTTTCTAAACCGGACTTGATTTGTCCAGTAATTAAGTGGGTAGACCTGAAGGCTATGCTATGGCTACATGTACTAAACCAATCTAGCAATTTATAAGATGAAACTAACAAATAAAACGCCCAATGTATAATAGAACCAAAAATGTATAAACAAGCATTCAAAAATATGTACGAAAGATAGACAGAGTAAAAACGATCAAGCCGACAAATACAGAGAATTATGAAATCCAAGACTATGCTAGGCAACACAACCAATTGGCAAATTACAACTCATGATAACAAAATTAAAGTGTTGAATTGAAATGTTGAATTAAAAGAGCTGCTATGGGGGGTCGCATCGACGCCGCCTCACTCGAGCTGAAGGGGATTAGCAAGAAGTACACCAACCGTTACATAGTTTGAAGGAGAGACCCCGGTAGTCCAAGCCACGATCCCGTTCCTTAGTCTTAGAGTAGTTTCCCGTTCCACGAGCGTTATGTACATGTCAAAACACAACCAAGAGAGGAAAAATGCATTAGTCAAAGAACGGGAGAGGGTTGGGATGTGTGCAATGGGATCATACGGCCCCTCTCAATGGCAGGAAAGGGGGCAATCTAATCATCTCCCACACCCCAACCGAGAACATAGAAAAGAGTTACAAGCTGCCAACAGATGCTAAGATTGTAGGATAAATCAAGTATTGGGGTTGCTACTCAAATTAATTCATCATCTTAGATTATAACTCAACCAAAGTGTAGTATCAAAATAGGGGTTGTGAGTCATGTGGGATCATACCTAGAAGGGTTTATATCATTTCCCATCTAAGATAAAAAAATTAATAAGGACCAACCAGCCAACAAGTGAATTATCTTAGCAATCATAGCATAGGGCAACGATAACTCCAGTCATGTTCATATCTGAGCGCGAGAGGACAAATACATGCTGGTTTCAAATCAATTTCCAAACCAATCAATGCGCAAGGGACAATTAAATATCAAAGGCAATTGAATCATAGTGCAAGTCAAAAGATAGAATTTCCAAACCCATAGAAGTTAAGCCCAAAGCGCATCTGTGAGATCAATCTGTTTAATCCAGGTCCAAGCAGCGCAGCCGAAGCGTAAGGAAACCCATCTGTACCTCAGTCAAAATTCAAAGAATAAGGAGCGAGTGGAATTGTACAAGTAACACGAGCAAAGTGAAGTCAAGCCCAAATCTCAAAGTTATATTAGAAAGCTAAGGAGAGCCATATTAGGTTCAACTAAAATTCAGATATTAAATGACCCAGTTTCACGGTGGGCCTGAAGCTGGACAACCGAGACCACCAACATCTATAATGGGCCCGGCCCATCATGATCAATAAGAGGATAAAGTGGGCCACAATTGACCGCCCCAAATCGGGGCATTGAGCAACAAGCCTTGCGATGAATAATTTATACTCTGCACAAAGATGAATCGGTAAACATATACACCGACAGACACGGACCTCAAACACCCAAAAGGCCGGAAAAGGGGTGAGAGCCCAAAGTTCATATCAGTACATTGGAATCCAACAACAGTGCTAAATTCAGACCCAAATGATCGGCCAGCACAAAGAACATCAATCAGCCCAAACGAAAGGAATCGGTCATTAACAGTCCAACAAATGTATTAGGTAATTAGCGAAAGAAATCCCAAACATATTTCCAGACCTCAAATGCGCAAAGGGTGTAACAGCAGATTAAGCAAAAGCTGTCAAATGAAACTTCCAAACCCAAGAAGGCGACGCCCAGGATGAAGATTCACAAGCTCAGTCCATTTCCGAGGTAGGAGTCGTGGAAATCAGGATAAACACCAGTAGTGTAATGATCGAAACTCCCTCACTCGTAGATGGGCACCAGAAGTTTGTAAACAAGTTCGGCAGTAGTATCAGTCAGAGGTGAAATCACGCTATCACAGCCAAGGATCATCACAGGCCCAACCAAGACGAATTACAACAGATAATGGCGGATGAATACCTAAGTGGGCATCATCGACCTAGAATTGAACAAGATCGACAATCAACAAAATGCAACAGTGAAGAAACTACCAATACACAACGAGCTGGCAAGTCCAAGTCGATTCGCAACCAGGGGAGTATTTTAGGACGGACGAAATACGAACACCGTCTTGACGAGTCAGAGAATGACTCAAGGAGAAGAAGGATATTCGATCCTCTTTCACTTTTCGGACATCGAAGGAGGCAAAACCGAGTTCTGGCCCTTCTGGGTAGAGAGGAAAGGTGTGATGGCTGGTTGGTTTTCTGTCGATGAACAAAGGATAGCCAGGCCGGTGGAAGAGAACTCAGAGGCGGCTAGTAGTTGGAAATGGTGTCGGTGACTTCTTCGGTTAGGACATGGCCGTGTTGTAGAAGATTAATTGAGGCTTTGGGAGAATGAAAATGTGTGAAAGAGGAAGATGGGGGTTAAGGCGTTTGGGAACGACGACTAAAGATAAACGGGAGTAGGGGTTGAGCATTTTTTGAAGAGGAAGAAGGTCTATCCAGAAGAGGATCGAGAGTGCGGCTGGCTCTGTGTTTTCTTCTCGATTTCAGAGGGAAGCAGAAAGAATTAGAGGGTGACGATGGAGATAGGATTTCTAGGGTTTTCTGGTTTCTTCAGATCGACCAAGATGGAGGCGGGTTAAGCAGCAGCCGAGAATCGAAAGCACTGGTGAAGTAAAAGCGTGAGAGGATTTTCAGAGGAGATCCGATTTTGGGTATGGTGTATTTCCGATGGGATGGGGGTGATGGGGATTTCCAGGTTGATGAAGAATGAAGCAGTGTTGGCTGGGTTGAAGGTATCTAGAATCGATGGACTGAAGGAGTGGCTGGGCATGGACGTTCCTGGTTTTCAGAGTTTTGAGAAGATGCGTGTTAAAGGAAAGGAGAACGGCTTGTTCTGGGTCGAGAAAAGGAAGGAAACCGAAAATGTGTGTTCCCCGTTCTGGATCTAGAGAATGGAAGATTGACTTATTATTGAGGAGGAGGTAGTGGGTTTTCATTCATTTTTGATGTCGAGATTCGAGAGCTCGGAGGAAGGGGATGGTGTTTCTGTTTTTTTTTTGTGTCGGAAATCTGGAGGAAGAAGATGATTGAGTGGCTAGGAGAATGACGGCTACAGTGAAAAACCGCATGATGGACTCCCCCTTCTACTGTAGGGTTTTCTTGTTGTCTTATAATGAGAAAGGCTTCATTTCAGGTTTAGGAGATGGGTTGGGTTTTAATGTGGGCTTAGGCTTGGGTGTGGGTTTTGGGCTGCTGGGTCTGATTGAAGAATGGGTTAAGATCAAGTTTTGGTCTGCCGAAAAATAAAAAGGAAAAGGCTCACCACAATAGAGCTTCATATAAAAATGACGGAAAGAAAACAAAAGCTATAACTTGACTCGAGGAAAATCATCAGAAACGTTAATGTTTTTTTTTTTTGAAATGCTTTGAAAAAGATTATAAAATGATGGTTTCGTCTTAGCACGCACGCTAATATGTTTTGAAAAAGAAAGGTGATGACCTCTCTTATTATTTCAGAATTTGCTTTATGGGGTGAGAATTTTTGGTGTCTACAGCCACCACAGAGAGCAGTAGAGTAGAGTTTGAAATCGACCTCGTACCGGGTACTGGTCCCATTGCTAGGGCACCATACCGTATGGCACCAGCAGAAATGACAGAGCTGAGAGAGCAGCTACGTGATCAACTCGACAAAGGTTTATACGCCCGAGCGTATCACCCTGGGGAGCACCGGTCCTCTTCGTGAAGAAGAAGGATGGTAGTCTCCGCCTCTGCATCAACTACCACGAATTGAATGCGGTCACTGTAAAGAACAAGTATCCATTGCCACGCATCGATGACCTGTTCGATCAGTTGAAGGGAGCATCCGTCTTTTCTAAGATTGATCTCCGATCCGGATATCACCAAATTGCTATCAAAGAGCAAGACATTGAGAAAACAACATTCTGAACAAGATATGGCCACTATGAATTCACAGTGATGCCATTCGGTTTGTCTAACGCACTAGCCAAATTCATGGACCTAATGAATCGGTTATTCAGTGATCAGCTGGACACTTCAGTAGTAGTATTTATCGACGACATTCTTGTGTATTCGAAGTCACCAGAAGAACATGAAAACCATTTGAGAAGAGTACTTGAAACACTGCGCGAGAACCAGCTGTATGCGAAGTTCTCCAAATGCGAGTTTTGGCTAGATCAGGTATCATTCCTCGGTCATGATAACTAAAGAAAGAATAAGTTGCATATTATTACTCTGAAAACGTTTTATTCTACATTTCAAACAAGTTTTACTATTTAATATTATATGTTATATATATATATATTCTCAGTCGTTCTATCTCAAATAAATTATTATATTTAGAAATTTTGTTTTTTAAATTCATCAGCAATATAAAAAATTATTTACTTTGAAGAAATAAATAATCTAAATCTATATAAAATAATAATTAAAAAGGTATGATAAAAATTATGGTACTTATTTGGTATAAATTATGGTACTAAATTAGTAGAAAAATTATTATAAATTATTTGTTTAGAAGTCAATATTCTTTTATGGTATTGAATAATAAATTTTAAAAGGAGATATTTATTTTTAAAATATTTAATGATATTTTCATTTTTTTAAATATTTTTATTATATTATAAATTTTTATAATTTTTTTAATAATTTTTATTGTATTTTGATTTTTGTTAATTTTTAACATTTAAGGGCATATTGTGAACTTTAAAAGTACTTCGTTAACTAGTAGGGGTATTTTTTTTCTTTTTTCCATCTATACTGGCATTTCATGGACTTTTTGGAAAATATAGTGACATTTCGTGACTTTCTTTTTTTTAGTGGCATTTCGTGAATTAGTCAAAAATATAGTGGCATTTCATGAAATTTCCCAATTTTTATAATGTTGTAGTTTATTAATATAATTCGAAATAATATAAATTTTATACCATTGTTTATCATGATTCAAGCTCTATAAAATAATATCCAATATGAATATATTTTGATAAATTTATATTTTTTGTATGTACAAACATTTTACAATTCACTTTAAAAATAAACAAAAATACATAAATTTTATATGTTTTGACGGTGCTAGCTTTTTCATAGTTTTAGCCAGCCTAGGGTTGTATAGGGATAGAGTTATCTTTTTTTTTGAGTAAATTACTCAGAACCCCCTTGAGGATTTGAGATATTACAGTTAACCCCCTTGTGTTTATCATAATTACTGGTAACCACCTCAAGGTTAAGGTATCTTTGACTACGAGCCCCCAAACTATATCTTTGTTATTAGGAAGTTAACTACGTGTTGACCTATCAGCTTAATCACATTAATAATGTCAAACTGGACAAAAAACACTACTTAATATGTGTTTTTATTTTCCTAAAAATGTCAACCTTGTCTCGAAAATGCATCAAAAGTGGGATGAGAGATAGTTAGTTGATGTTGATTAAGCAGTTTTGTTGTCCAGCATGGCATTATTTATGTGATTAAGTTGATAGATCAACACGTAGTTAACTTTCTAATAACAAAGTTATAGTTTGAGGGCTCGTAGTCAAAGATACCTTAACCTTGAGGTGGTTACCAATAATTATGATAAACACAAGGGGGCTAACTGTAATATCCCAAATCCTCAAGGGGGTTTGAGTAATTTACTCTTTTTTTTGTGTGGTGGATAGTAACCGAACCACATTAGGCTACTTCAGCGGTTTAGCTACTTCGATGGTTCTTAGCTTCTTTGATGATGTTAGTTTCTTCAACGGTGTTAGGTTCTTTGACAATGTTATCGTCCTAGAGTTATATATACGGGGTGGGGTTATCTTTTTTTCTTTAGTGGTGGTAAATAACCGAACCAAGGTTTGATTGTCTTAGAGTAAGATTGGGGTTTAGGGTACCTTTTGATGTTCATTTATCGAAAAGTAAATCTTATGTTTAAGGAAAGTGAATCTTACTACTAACTTATGCGAGAACAATATGAACCTTTCATTTATTGAAAAGTGAATCTTTCGTTATGAAAAGTGAATATTATGTTAAAAAAATGAATCTTATGTTTAAAAAAGTGAATCTTATGTTTAAGAGTGAACCTTTCCCATTAGACAATTGTGAATCCTTTGATTTATAAAAATGAATCTTATATGAGAACAATATGAACCTTTGGTTTAAGAAAATTGAATCTTACCACAAACGTAAACGAGAATAATATGAACCTTTCATTTATTGAAAAGTTTATATTTCGTTTACAAAAAATGAATCAACTGTTTAAGAAAAGTGAATCTTATATATAAGAAAAGTGAATCTTACATTTAAGAAAAGTAAATTTTATGTTTAAGAAAAGTAAATCTTATGTTTAAGAAAAATGAATATTTCCATAAACTTATGCGAGAACAATATGAATCTTTTGTCTAAGAAAAGTGAATTTTTTGTTTTAAAAAGTGAATCAAATGTTTAAGAAAAGTGAACCTTTTACATTGAACGATATGAATCCTTTGTTTTACTAAAAGTGAATTTTTATTTTAAGAAAAGTAAATCTTAAAGAAGATTCATTTTATTAATAAATAAGGTTCATTTTATTATTAAAGAAGATTCATTTTGTTAATAAATAAGATTTACTTTTAAAATACGTAATATATAATCATTCCAAAAACATAAAATTTTAAGTTTACCAAAATATACTTATGATGTATCTTGTTTTAAAGAGCACAAAATTATGGCGAACAATGGTATAATTATTTTTATTTTTGCACTTATATTTTGTAAGTTATAACACTTTGAATTTTTTTTTGTTTCTCTCTCCAAATGAAAATGACCACATCACACATAGAGAAAAAACACATTCACACATCGGGGAAGATGCGCGTATTTGCAGAGAAAAAAGTATTATCTAATATCCTCTTTATTCATTTTTTTATTTCTTCGATAGATGATCTTCATGGTGTCCTGAAGCCACCTTCTACCCTGTCACTAGCGCTAGGGTCTTCGTTTTGAAAATAAAATACCAATGTTCATTCTTTACTAACTATTTTGAAATTATTATCTAAAAAACAAAAAAACTATTTTGAAATTGTCTCTTCAGCCCCAAACGCCTACACTTGAGGATTTACAGTTTTGACTTTTATGGTATGGTTATTGAAAAGGTTAAGATCCCTTCCCTAGCTATCTATGTTGCCTAATCCTTTCGATCCGAGATTCTCACTAGTATTTCCATCAAATTACCTGGTCACTGGGAAAAATCACACTTAAAGAGAGAGTCTGTAGCAAGATAAGAATATTATACAAGAGAAGCACTTAAGTATTGATAGCGTGTCTATTTCCAATGGAGTGAACCCATATATATAGTTTTTTCCTTACAATCCCTACTGTTGCCAGTGTAACGCCCCTATTTAAAATAAATACTGCGGGATAAAATCTCTAATGACGATTACAGATCATCGGGTTCCAAACACCCGGTACAAAACCTCACCAATTACTACTTACAAATGTTACAGTCTGAACTCGAGAAAACATAACATAAGCAAAATACAACAACTCTCCACAAATCCTAATTCCCATCCCAATCACTCATACTCTTCATGGCCACCTGTATAACAATTCGTACCTACAAGATGAAACAAACAGCCCACCCCGGGAGGGGTGAGTCAGTTCCCTGGAATGGAACTGGTACGATTCTCCAAAGCAAATATTTAAAGCATAACTCTTAAAATAAACAATAATTTGAAACCAAACTCTTAAAACAAAAACAGTAGAACAATGCACAACAAAATCACCAAGTCGAAGGTAATAAGTCAAAAATAGAGATAAATGCAGGAAGGCAAAGTTAGTCAGTTAAAAGAAACCACACCGCAAGTTAGTGAACATCCATTGCTTGTGTTAGATTCAGTTCCAATTAGGAGTAGAAAGACCCTAGTAGTCACAAGGACTAGGAATGAAAGAAGAGATCCAAGAACCAACAACTCAAGAGTGGAATAAAACCAACTGGGAGAGATGGCCCCCACCACCAAGTACGTCGTTTTAGGACAGGGGATATACAGCCCCTCACTGTTTACAACGTCCTTTTAGGACAGGGGCTATACAGCCCCTCACTGTTTACAACGTCCTTTTAGGACAGTGGATATACAACCCCTCACTGTTTACAACGTCCTTTTAGGACAGGGATATACAACCCCTCATTGTTACCGATGAAGACGCGCGCACGTCACAATAAAAGACTCAGCTCATGGATGAAATGATATCCAAAGTCAAAGGAAGAATTTACCAAGATTGACATTTTCCCATATTCCCACTAGATTATTAACTGCACAAGTGCAATACCAAAACACTCAGTTCTACAGAGTGCAGAGGCGTAAACCCTTGACAAATTAATATCTAATGAAACAACCAGATAGGAGGAACCAATAATCATGTAAGTTGTACATTCAAGGCTCTGTTAGTCACATCAAGCTGAGTTAGTCACACAAACAGTTTTCCTTTAGAAATCCATTTAAGAACAGTTGGCGTTTTCCAAAATATTCCATAAAGTCCGTTAGCAAAAGTATCTGAGTACGAGAAATCGTACCTGGTTAACGTTGTAGCAGTTCTAGTCGACTTGTGCAAATATTCAACAATACTCTGAGGAATATTAAAGGTAGTCTATCATCAATAACTTGTAGCCTAAGTTAAACTTAAATAAATTCTTCACTCTTATTCCTAAGTCTCAGTTGTCTTTTAAGCCCTCACTTATATGTTATGTATAACCTTTGACTTATCTTAGAATGTTGTATAGCTCAAGGTTATAAGACCAAGGAATGTCTTTTATTAACACTTGTTAATTGTTCCACTCTTATCCACTTTACTAGTACTTAACCATAATTCTCACATTCAAGACTTTTGAGACCTTTATAACATAAGTGCATTTTATGTTATTCAATCAATCTTAGAATTCCAATAACAATTCTTAAGCACAATACTTTTATTCTTAGTTTAGAATAAACATTGTATTATGACCTATGATAGGTTTATCTTAGAATACTATACTATTATTTCACAATGTAATGATTATGTATTTTATTAATATCACTAGATAATCCATTATGATTAAGTTTTCCCCTTAACTTAATTAAGATATACATCTTGTATATTGGGATCATAGTGTTGTAGATACATTTTATTATAACTTAATTGAGTCACTAAACTCAATTATCATATCCTTAGTTCAGAATGACTTTTTATTACAACCATCTAATAATCTTGTCATAAGATGTTGAATTACTTCTCATCTTGAAATAACTATATTATAATTAACTTAGACTTATCGAACTCTTACATTTAGTATTCACAAGATATATTATTTGCTTTATTATTACCTATATAATGAGGTGTTTTAATATAACCTTTTATGTATCCTTACTCACATTTAATTTCCTAACTGTTTTATTTTTACATACATTCTCTCTATAAACTATGTATACTCCTTTTGTACTAAATTTTAATAAACTTATGTCTTAAATACATTTTAGATTGTTTACAAAACCTAAGGTTTCCAAAGAATAACTTAATAAATTAATTCCCTTTATTATGTTTTAGGATAAGCATTATATCTTAACATAAGGTAAAATTTATCTAAAAATTAAACTTTCATTCATAAGTGAAATTGTCAATTATTTAATAAGATCATCCATTCTGAAAAATCCTCATACCTTATATTCAAATGACATATTAATATTTTCAGTGTCGTAAAGTAGATTAATATAATCTCCTATGTAACTTAGTTTCATCAAAATAAAGGTTCAAAGGTTTTAAGTATCTAATTTATATTTGCAAACCTTTTTTTTATAAGTTCTGGCTATTAATTACAACACTTATTTATAAACTCACATTCTGAATATTGGTAATTAATGTTATAAATGTATTTTATATGGCTTATCTAATTCTAAGAAACTTAAACTTTATTATTTTAGAATAATTTCCTAATCATAGTTTAATATAGCTTTATACCATAACCTTTTAATGATTGTATCGTAAAACATTAAGTTATTGTTCAATACTATAAATGTTATGAAATGATTAAATCTAGACTTATTAATCCACTTCACATTTAGATGTAAAAGTATTTCATTATATAATAAGATTTATCTGTGTCACAACTTATGTAATCAAATTACGAATGTTCCTAAGTCTTAACTTATTAATTACCTAATCAAATTATCGATTTACATTCTAGTCAATGACAAATAATATTATATACGTATTTTATTATGGTTTATATAAATCTTAAATTCAAAGGTAACTCTTTAAGATAAATTTCATAACCATAATTTAATACCACCTCATATAATATTCTTTTATTAGTATTATGTATAGGTTTAGTTTAACTTATTAATTCCTTCATATTCTATTTTCTATAAGGTATTTTATTTCTTTTATTTATTAATTTTTTGCTATCTATAAATATTAGGATGTATTTCAAACATTCTTTACGTAGTTTTATTGTATTTAATTACCTCTATTAACTTTTACACATATCCACATCTAATATATGGTTTATAAAATAAAGTATTTTCCTTAGTTTCAATTAAGTACATTAACTTCCATATTACATAATTAATATAAATGTACATTAATTTAATTCCTTGGTTTAACCTAAGTTACTATTTTTTCTTTTATATATATATATATATATATTTCTCACCTAAAAGTTTATACCCAAAAATATTTATTAACATTCTGTATTACATGTTAGTTTAGTCTTCTTATATTCTTTTCAACCTATAAAGTTTATTAACTAGTTATACTTTAATTTTCGTTACATTAAAAATCATATATTATAAGATAACTTATGAAAAATTCATAAACACAAATTTTAGACCCATTTACTCTTTTCTAAAAATTCCCAAATTTAATATATAGTAACTATGATATTTTAAACATATTATAAAATTTTAATTTCATAAAATTATATTTTAAAATTATCTAAATAATTCCATAATACTCAGAATTTACAAAAATTATAACTTACGTTTAAAAACTCAAAAACCATATTAATTTACATGAAAATAAACTAGATTTTATAAGGAATCCATGGTTAAAATTTCGTGTCAAAATACATTAGGGAAGGCCATTAAATAAATACAACAAGTTATAGTTTTATTCTGGAACTTATAACACTTAATGCACTACTAATTACCCACGTTATAATCTCGGCCGCCCATTTCTCCTAACTACGATCGGACGGCCCAGATCTGTTGAGTTCATCAGGAATCCCCAAATCGCCACGAACAGAGATTGATCAAATTCTCTCAATCCACAGAACGAAATTCGATGATTCTTGTTTCATTGGATTCGAAATTTAAAGCCGGTTGCAATGGTACCAATTTCGTGAATTATAATGCAACGATCAGGGATTTCGAATCTGGGTAATTCGAGTTAGGGTTTATACCGGTATCGAATTGATTTCGACAAATTCTCTCGTTATAGAGTATAATTGGTCAAATTGATAGTTGGGTATGACCGATAATGCAATAACGAAAGTCAATATCGGAGTAATTTGATCGAAAACATACCGAAGATGCGCCGGTGATGAAATCGAAATCAATTTATGGAAAAATCGTTTTTTATGTGCAGTTCGACTAGCCTACTTCACGGATCAACCGTGCTAATTGAGGAACATTCGATCCACGAAACCTATCACATTTTAAAGTAGACATGTAACTCTAGAAATGAGTGGAATAATCATTGATTTTGATGAACTAGGGATAAAGTTACAAATCCATAAAGATCTGAGTTTACCTAGTCGTTTTCTGGAAAAATCTGGGCAAAAACCCGACGTGATCGAGTTGGGAACTTTAGACGCTTATATCTCC
Organism: Limonium bicolor; assembly: GCA_023374045.1. NCBI lineage: Eukaryota > Viridiplantae > Streptophyta > Magnoliopsida > Caryophyllales > Plumbaginaceae > Limonium > Limonium bicolor. The sequence continues at coordinate 116,895,386 of CM041778.1, forward strand.
CATAATATTGAGAATCATCCTTGGGTGTAAACATGAAAGTTATAGAAGGATTAGAGATCTACAAAACGACCTATAGAACTCGAATTTTCATTTACAGATGAAAGAGATATGATTAGACGAAGTTACCTTACCAGATCGGTTTTCTGGAAAATCTGGCTTACAGATTTTCGGGGAGGCAATTTCAGATCAACTTTGCAGCGTATGTAGAAGGAATTAGGTTATTTATGAGTAATGGTTAGTAAGAGAGTTTGTAGGATAAGAGAATGAAAAAGACGACATTCAAAAATACTCAAGGACGGAGGAGATATTGAAGTCACAAGATAGGGCAACGATCAGGTGGTTGCTGAGAAGACTTAGCCATTTTTTGTTGAAACTGGCAATTTTGGCGTGGCACGGAAACCGAGGCGCGTGGATGAGTCAGCAGGACTTGGACACGTCAGCTTTCTTCAAAATTTTGGCTCTAAACTTCATTTCATCATAACTTTGGCTAGGATGATCCGTTTTTAACGTTCTTATTATCAATCTTCTTGGTTTTCCATAACCTTTTTATTGGTATAGATTTCATGGGCTGGTTTGACCATTCTCAAAAAGTCAATCCTAGCAAGGCCTAAGAAACTCTAAGGTTTCTATGATTTTATATTGACTTTTATGATTCAAATCAATGCTCCAAATATTTCTAAATCTTTATAATATAATTGGAGTGTCTCAAATATTTTCCAAGATTTATTGACTCATAAATCTTATTATTAAAATCATAATACCATATAATAATTTAGTTTTACTTATATTATTTAGGATTTAATAAAAGAAATCCCCTAAATTAATTTAGATTAATTTAGGGGTATTTCAGTATACCCCCCTGTAACACCCCTAATCCTAACTTGTTTAAAAACGTCGCAAGTCGTAGCAAAATACATAACGTCGCAGCGGAAAATGAAAACTATCTAACCTTGGTGTTACACGCCGTTACTCACCCTTGAGAGTAACAAGGCATTCTTACTTCATCCAACAACCTTACCTCCTCACGCTGTGATGAACAGATACTGAGCACTCTAATTATTACAGACCAAATCCAAACTAAATGAGCAACTAACTGTATACAACAAACTCTTTATTACAATACCAAATAAAACTTAAGAGTGTTTAAAAACATAGCATCTACCCTGCTCCCCGCACTCCGGCTTGAGTCTTCTTCAGTAACCTGAAATGTTTTGCCCATTGAAGGGCTCAGCAATCGAAATGCTGGTATGCTAAATGTAGTCCTGAGTCATCTAGATTCCTTAAGTCGTTTTAGCCATCTTGATATTAGATTTTTACAAGATATGCCGGGTTATAATAATAACAGAGATAATTGCAATATCAAACAATCACACAATAGTCCACCTGAAACATCAGTGCAAAATAATAACCACAACCAATATTCAAGCACCAGCAATCCACAACAGTAATAAACAGGATACACGTATTAAACTGTACTGGTTAGTTGGCCACCTGGTGAAATACCCCAAACCTAAGTATGTTAAGTAAACATCAATATATGATGTAGTAAGGCTAAAATATGCCTTAGAGAGATTGGTAGACAATTTAAACCAAGGAAAACACAAGAAAATGCCTTAAGGGCAATTTGGGCAAAAACGTGCTCTAAGCTTGGAGTGACTTTGATTAGCACCCAAATACCATTATAAGACTTTATTAATATGCTAATGGACATTTTAAATCTATTACCAAAGAAAACCAAGCTCAAAAACAAGCTTAAACACAAAATGTGCTTTAAGACTCCTTAAAGCACCTTTTTGAGAAATTGTCTTAGGAATGAGTTTTGAGTGGCTAAATGCCCATGATTACACCTTAATCAACATGTGTACTAATTAGTATCACATTAGGAAGCCTAAATCAATGGGAAACCAAAAATTTCACGAATGTGTGCACTAATTAGTGAATAGTGCCAAAAAGTGACTAGTTTAAGTTTTAGTCAACATAAGTCAATTGGTTGGTCAACCAAGACCATAAATATCTTGGTTATTAAGGGGGTGGCCGGTTTTGATGTGGGGAGTCACCACATGACTAAGCAAATAAAGGAAAAGAAGAGTAAAATAGAGAATAGTACTATTTGCTTTATAAAAGCAAAATACCTTATATTATCCTACCTCTCTCCTCTCTTCTTCATTTCTTCTTCCTCCACGGTTTTCTTCTTCTTCTTCTCTCTTTCCAAACCGTCCCAAGCAGCCTCCATGGTTTCCTCATCTTCAAATGTCCATAGCTTGCTCATTTTAGCTCCAAATCAAAAACTAAACATATATTATTCTTAGTTAGCTCAAGCTCTAGCTTTCTATCTTTTCAAATCCTTCAAAGCTCCATTTCGGTGCCAAGGGAAAACTCCATTGATGGAGGAAGATCAAGTTTGAAGAGCCCATTTGGTTCTCCATTCTCTTAAGGTAAAGAATATGTAAGAAAAACCATGTTTCCACCACTTCTTCTTCATGACCGAAAATTACCTTCTCATGGAGCCTTGTTTTATCCATTGTTCTAGCTTGATTCTATTCTCCAAGGGCTAGAGGAGGTCCTACTAGATTCATATCCAAGCTTGTTTTGAGAATCCAAGGTAAAGCATTCAATTTAATACCTTAAAACACATTTTCAACCTAGGGTTTACTCCTTAAGGTTAGTGTATTATTTAGCACTCATGAGAGTCATTGTGTATTGATTAGAACATTGGCAAGGGAAGTTAAGATGGTGGCCGAGATTCCCAAGGGAAAAAGGCCTAAGGAGAAAGTTAAGATAAGCTTGAGAAAACAAGGTAAATTGCTTACCTAATGGTGGTTTAAGGTTTAAGGAATGAGTTCTAGATGAGTACCAATGTAGCCTAGGGCTTACATGAGGTAATGGGTTATATAACCTAGGAAAAAGAATTCAAACTAGCTTATGAACTTGTGATTAAGGAGCCAATGGAAATAAGTTAGTAAGATAAGTATAAGGTGAATTAAGAGAACACTTATATTGCTATGGGAGCATTATTGTGTGTATTTGCAGGTTGAAAGCTTTTATATGTGGGAAATTCAGTGTTTAAGTTTAAGTCATTTAAGGGCCTAAGAGCCATGTTATTTAAGAGCCTTAGTGCTATGCAATTTAAGATCATTGCAATATATTGAGTTTGTTGTGAATGAGTTGGTTTGGGTGATAAAATATGATGAGAAAGAACTTGATGTGTGTGAGATGGTTGAATGAGGAAAACAATGCATTTGGGCATGATAATGTACTAGAGAAGCTATGGCGAAATTTGAGTAGAAAACAAAGTGTTTAAGTGGTAGTGGTGAGTTAAGATGCCCTAGGATTCACTTGGGATCATTAAAAGGAATTTGAGTGGAAATGAGTTAACTAAGGAGTTCTTGAGGATGAGAATGACCTAGAGTTGTCTAGGAAGAATTAGAGGATTGGTGGGTGTATTGAACACACCAAAGTCATGGTAAGAGGAATGGTAAGACTTGTGCAAAATTTGGAGGAGAAGGTGTATAATGCTTTAAGGTGATTTAGGTATGAACTAGGGAATATATCAATGAAAGTTTTGGGAAGCTTGTGTAAGTAGTGATGATGCTAGTAGTGGAACAATAAGGTTTTAGTTTAGATGGTAATAAGTGGACTTAGGTGATGGAAGTGAAAATTGAAGGAGAATGTTGTCGATTGTCGAGGAAATCGACTAGGAATGTATAAGAGAGTAAGATCACGAGAATGGTGAGTAAATTGAGTAAAAGGGATTTAGGTGTCCAAGGAGGGTGTAGGAAGGTCAAGGTAAAGAAGAACAAGGTTAAGGTGCTAAGAGGATGGGAAGAAATGTTTGGGTACGTCCAAGAGTTTAGGAATGATGAGTAACAAATGGAAAAGAGAGGAATTTGTGCATGGATATGTAAGATGACTTGAGGAAGTTTTGGTAAATGAACTGAAGATGGAAAAGATGATGTCTATGAAGTGCTCAAACTGTTAAGGAGGGAGCACTTGGGTTGGTTGAAGTTTTGGTAAGGTTACAAGTTGGAAATGTAAGGAAATAAGTCCTAAGTGTTAGGAGTTTTAAAAGGATTGAGTGAATGTTTAAGAAGATCTATGGAAATTGTTTGGGAGAGTTTGGTGGAAGTTCTAAGGTTAGTTTAAGTGCCTAAGTAGTATTAGGACACATGGGGGAACTTGTGGAGAAGTTTGGAGTCAAATGGGAATTTAAAACAAGGTTCTGGAGCCGACCGACCTTAGGGACCGGACCTGCAAGGTCGGTCGAGCTCAGTTTACACTACCGGAAAGAGTTTCTGGAATCGACCGAACTTGGGGACCGGACTTACAAGTCCGGTCGGGCTTGTATTTTGTGTACGAATTGAGTCTCTGGAATCGACCGAACTTGGGACCGACCTTGGCAAAGTCGGTCGGGCTTAAATTTTCCACGGGAAAAACTCTCGGGAATGGACCGACCTTGGGGACCGGACTTGCAAGGTCGGTCGGGGTAAAATTTTCAAACGGTAATAAGTTCTGGAATGGACCGACCTTGGGTAAGGTCGGTCGGTAAGGTCGGTCGACCCTAAAGATAAAAAAAAAAGAAAGAAACCCTAAGAAAGTTTAGAGGTATAAATGGTACCCCATTAAGAGGGCATTGATGATTAGAGGTATAAAGACCTAAGGGATTAAGTTAAGTATAAACTTAAAAGTTTAAGTTTAGGTTGTAAGAATAAGTTGTAAAACTTAAGAGGTGTTAGGTGGAGAATCATTATGGGTTAAGTAAGTTAAATAAGTTTAATTAAGTTAAGTGATTAACAACCTAAAACTGAATGAATGTTTTAGGGCTTGAGTATTTGGACTCCGGAAGAGAGTAAGCAACCGAATGACCCACGGTGAACGGTACAGTTCTTCTTGTGACCTGCTTGCTAACGAGGTGTCCCTCGGCTTGTGTGCTATTTGTTTTTGTGTGCTCACTAAACAAGATAAAGCATGCAACCGGAACATTATGTTTATTGTATTGTCGTGTGATGTTTGAAAACTAACACAACTTATCGTGGGAACTTACTAACCAACATTTAGTAAGGAATTGAGTGAGACTAAGGAACGCTCCCTAATATTAGTTTGTTATAAACCGAAAGAGGTTAACAAACAAACATTGTCTTGAGACTTCTACTAACTGGAACTTACGGGGGGAGTGAGGAACCCGGGACTGACTCCGGTCATGCATGCTAAGGAAAAAGGGGGTCGGTATCTATAGCAGATCCGACTTCCGCTTAAGGACTTGTCTTCGGACTTGTTGCCTAGGGTCGGTTGCCGGCTCAGCAACATTGGACATACAGTCCAAGGTAGGAGGCGTTAAGATGGTGCAGTAGGATCACCTAAATCCTAAATTATAAGATAAGTTGCTTATTCAACCAATGGAGTTAATAGCTCATTGGCTAGGGTTGCTTTTGACCCGACAAAAATAAGCATTGAGGTAAGATACAATCATTTCTATTTAAAGAGTGGTTTGTATTCTAAGATTAAGATAAGGTTTGAGATAAGTTGCAACCATTCCTTTTTAAAGAATGGTTTGTATTATAAGACTAAGATAAGCTACATCCATTCCTTTTTAAAGGTTGGTTGTTTCTAAGACTAAGATAAGACTAAGATTGAGGTAAGATAAGGATGGACTAAGATTAAGAGGAAACATAACTTAAGGAGTTAAATAACTAACTCTCTAATTAAGGGAACACATTTAAGTCGTTCAATTGGTTGAACTTTGATTGTTCATATTTGGATTGTTGTTTATTGCACTTTCTATTATGTTGTGCATCTAATCAACCTCCATGCTATCGACAATTAGTCGTCGTAGCCACGTTAGCTTGGGGGCCATGAGAGGATCGTACCAGCATTCGTGCTGACCCCCTTTGGGGGCTGTTTTTTTACTACACAGGTGAACGTCAGGAGGCGGCCGTCGCGAGAGTAAGATGGGGTACAAGCGTTACGGGTTAAGTGTGGCCTACGAGTTGTGCATGTACACTCGTATGGCAATTTAAGTTAGTAAGATGTATAGGATGAGAGGGGATTGTAAGAAGGATATGTACTTGGTTAAGATTTGTATGTACTAATGTTCGGTATATTCTGTAGTCAGACCGTGGCAAGGTCCTGGAATGTATTTGAATCCACTGCAGAGTTGTATATATGGTGATAAGTTTGCGATAACCACGATTGGATCGAGATGGGGTGTTACACCTGGCCCTTGTCTTTTAACCAATCACTTAAACTTTTCCAATTAATTTTCACCTTAGGCGTCATGTCAAGACAATGGATTCCCTTGAGTGACTCCCCATTGAAGTCCCTCGAAGTGATCACGATGTGCAACTAGAAACTCGAAACAGTCTGGATTCCTCTCTTTATAAGTTAGCCCTTTTGTCAATGATACAATATTCAATCCTTGAGTTAAGACTATAACAGTTGACCATCAGTTAGGTTTAATAATACCTAAAGGTCAGTTAGTCTTTTTTTTTCCAGTTTAGATGTATAAACTTCCAGTCATAAGACGTTCGCGTAGAATAAACGCAACAGTGTATGAGCAATACCGTATACAAAATAATATACATAAAATCAAGATATCGTTCTTTAACAATTAAGCATACACGTGTGGACCTTAGGGAAAATCCTTAGGACATTCAGACCACACAATTAACTACTGTTCACCGTAGTAACAACTAGCTTGACAGTTCACCCTCTAGAAATTCTTTCCCGTACGCTGTATTTATACATGCAATAACGGATAATATTAATACACTGTTCACTAAATGTTACTGTCACTGTAGAACTAATACTTGGAATATATTAATCATGTATGTTCTTTATTTCCCCCTGTTATTTTACAGTGACTCTAGGTAGTTCAATAGTTCGTTATTTTATGTGATATCCACATGTGATAATGATTTCTACCTTGTAGTATATTTCTATTTCCTTAATTATTTATTCATAATTGTTTCCACTTTTCTTTATTTTATATGATTTGGTTATTTTATTATAACCACATTTATTTGTAAACTTTATATTATACTCCATAATGTATCATAGTTCATAGTTTTAATTCCTTTCTTTATTAAATTACAAAACCAACCATAATAATTCAGTATACATTATACCCAACAATTTTATAAATTACCAAATAACCATATAACTTTATTATTTACTAATTAACCACTTTAACATTTCGGTAATTATCAAAATAAATATTCTAATCTTTATAAATTACCAATTGACCACAAGTACTTTTCGGTTTTAATATTAACTTTCACATAATTACATTTTAACCCTTAAAGCTTTATATATGTTACATATTAACTTATAAACTATAGTTTTAACATTTAAATATCTTAAAATACTGAGAAGACCCATACCTTTTTATTATTTATGCTTTCGCCCCTAATTCATTTCGGTTTTATTTTTAAACTTTCATAAATTATATAATCACCCCAAAACTTTTATAAACTTAATATTTTATGTCATAAATCATTTTAACCCAAAGTTTTTGGTCAACACTTTGATCAAGACTTAATTTCATAATTAATACTTTAATATACCCATAAAATCATGTATATTCTCGGTTATATCCCAAACTTCTCAATAATCACAAAATAGCCCCAAAACTTTATAAAATGTTATTTAAATACTTAATCACTTATTTAAATTCACCGAAATTCATAATATTAACTCCTACCTTATATTATATCATAATTATGCCAAATAACCCCTTATGTTCTCGGCAATTATTATTTGTACACTAAACTTTTCAAAATTTACATTTTAGCCACATAACTTATTAAACTAGCCATTTAAAAACTTGTAGCTATTTTTAATGTTCACAAAATTTATAATATAAGTTAATACACTTATATATATTTCAAAATTTACCAAATGTCACATATTGTTCTTGGCTTTAATTATATTTTACCATATGGTTTTAAAACTTGATTTAAATTTTATAATATGTATATGTAAATGTATATAAGTCATATAACACTTCTAAAAATTATGCTAATGACTTAGAATGATTATAAACTTAAAATAGAACATTAAATCCCTAGACCATTCGGTTTAGTTATTTGTCTAACATAATTAATTTTGTGACACAATATATACCTTAAGGTAATAATCTTACCTTTTATGTTATAAATTATTTTCTTGACAATATAACCCATAGTTTTCGGCCTTAATTTATTTAAGGGTTATACATGATTTTTATACCAAAGTTTGAAGCTTAAATCAAACTTAAACTTAAGAAACCTTAATTGTATAAGCTTACTCCTTAAATCAAGACAATTCTTGTACTTGATTTCTCCTTGAATTCCAAGCTCTTCAAATGCTATTTTGATGAAGGTATTTCGGCCTCCTTGTACATATGTAGGAGATCCATTTGTTAGACTTCTAACAAGAATTTACAAATAATATTTGTAGTAATTTTGCAAGGGTTTACCTTAGGAATTTATCAAGGTATTTTTGGTACACCTTGGGATGATTGTAGATCCAAGTTTCCTTCATGAAATAATGAAGAGAATATGGATTTAGAAACTCTTAATTTTCGAAAATTGCTTAAGGTAATTTACTAGGATTTTCAACACAAAATATACCTTAACTTGATCTTGTTGTTCCTTGTGTTGTTGTTGAATCTAGGAACCTCCTTGGAACATTTATGCTTGGCGAAAATTGTAGAAGTTGCTAGGATGATTTCTTGCTTCAAGACTTAGGAGATTTAACTAGGAAATTACATTAAAATGGTGTTAGAACTTAGAACACCATTAATGGAGCTTAAAGCTCTAAGGAATTAAATTAGCAAAGGAAGAAGGAATGAGAGGAGGGAAGAATGCTTACCATACGGTTGGTGTGGGCAAGGAAATGAATGAGCCTCACGTATGGTATTAAGGCAAGAATGAAAGGAATCAAATTTGGAATTTATTGGCATGTCACATGGCATTATTCTATGACATGTTTTGATTATTTTGATTACAAAATTGGCTACAATAGCCTCTTGATTGCACTAGACTTATGGCTGCTATAAGGAAATAATGGAGCTTGTTTTGACAATTTGAAAGAAGAAGACAAAGAGTATGATAGGTAGGTATTTCTTTTGTTTTTCTTAGATGACTAACATGCTATAATTGCCTTCTTTTCCCTTGTAAAAATCTGCAACATGGACTGAATGGAGCACTTGATTTTTGCTTGATTTAATAAGGCATATACACCTCTTTTTTCTTTGTTGAAATCGGCCACCATGTGCCATAAGAGACAAGTTGATTTTTGTTTGTTTTGAACAAGAGATAATGCTAGTTAGGTACATGTTCCCTTTGATTAATTTAGTAGCAAATCATACTCCCCTTTCCTGATTCAAATCGGCAGCCACATGCCAATGGAGCCACTTGTTTCTTTGTTTAATTGCCTAGTCAAAAGTATGACTAGATTTGTATTTTAATCCCATTATCTTAATATAAGCTAGTCTTCATTGTTTTCTTGCAGGGGAATCGGCCATGGAGGTCCATTTGACTGATTTAGATTGACATATTATCACATGGTACATGCTAAGGTGAGTCACCATTCCATAAGTCAATTTACAACTAAAAACTGGCCAAAAATCACCTAAAATGGTGCCTACATTGTGGACCAATTAGGATTTATTTTTGAAATACCCCGTAATTAAAAACAGTGATTAATTAGGCTAATTATATGTTTAAATGCTTAATTACACTTAAATAAATACGAGGGAACAAATCCCAAAGAAAACGGACCTTTAAAATGGGTTAAAAGCATAAACGAACCTTAAAGCGCGTTTTTCGAGGAACCGGGAAAACGTGACTTTAAGCGGTTCAAATAGACTCGTAACAGTTTTTGAAATACCCCGACCTTAAATATGGCGATTAAATTATCCTAATAGGTATTTAAGAGCCTAAAAATGGTTAAGAAGTATTTGTAACGGAAATAAATCCAAAGAAATAAAGAAACGCTTTAAAAGCGAAAAACGCTAAATAAGCGTTAAATAACCATAGGAGGTGTGAGACCTCGGTTAGCGTATTATAAGTATTCTAAAGGCTTAATTAAGTCTAAATAAATATGAGGGAACAAATCCTGAAGAAACGGATCCTCAAAATGGATTAAAAACACTAATGAACATTAAAGCGCGTTTTCGAGGTAACCGGGAAAACGTGACTTTAAGTGGGTCAAATAGACTCGTAACAATTTTGGTCAACTAAATGATCATCAATAAATATTAGGGAAGCTTTAGGACCAATAAAATCAAATAAAACGAGAGATTAGTAAAAACTGTCAGAAACGGGAAGTTGTGGGGTAGAAACATAAATAACCAAGAGTTATGTGTCCACTTTGAAAACAAAAAAAAATAAGTAAAAGTGTTATGTGTGTGTGTGTCCGATCGGACCCTCCCCTCACACTCCCCTCTATTTACAAAAGACAAAAATAATTAAGTAAACACTCACCTCACCTTATTTCCTCTCTCCTACCCTCACCTTCTTCACGTACAGCACCTCCTTCCCCTCTCTGATTTTCCTTTCTTTCTTTCTCTGGTTGCTTCCACCGAACAGCCATGGAGAATTAGAAACCCTCACAAAATACCACCTTCTCTCCTTTGTACTCCCTCAAAACTCTTCCAAAAATTACAAAAATTACACCATTGTAATCCTCTCACCAAGGGCTACGTTTCTATCTTTCCAAAATTCGAAAACACACATTTTCATTTTCATGGGTATACCCCATTTGGAGCTTCAAGACTACCATTAGAAGGCCCTCCTTCTCCTTGTTCTTGTAAGGTAAAAACATTCTCAAAAACCCATTTTTTTCTAGCCTCAAAGGCAAAACGAAATTTAAGCTAAAACTCTTGTTTACTCCTTGTGTTCTAGCCGATTTTTGCCTCATTGGTGGAGTTGGAATCTTGTTCTTGAACCGCTCCAAGCTTTGTTTGAACCCTTGAGAGGTAAAGGGAATTCTAAACCTTAAACCCTACATTTAAACGTAAATAATGTTAGGGTTAGTTTTTGGTATTGAATTTGTGGGTATGTATGGGTTATGATATTAGATTTGTGAAGTACTATAACCGGGGAGAAAGAGAGGAAGGAAGAAGAAAGAAAGGAAGGAAGGAAAACAAAACAGAAGCAAGAACAAGGTAAGGATTCACTCTGTTCAGCTGTGAGCAATGCGTGCGTGTGTATGTATAGGTATATTGTTAACAAATGAAAACCTACTGTAACCGTATAAACAGATGAGCATAATGGTATTGATAACATTAGTTGTGTAGATAAGTTGAAATCTGTCAAAACATAAAGGAAAGAGCTGCTGCTGTGAACGTGAGTGAACTGATGCATATATATACTTGTAAACTGTCAAATGCATATATACAAACTGATGCAGGTTGAAACTGATTTGGTTTGTGAACAACTAGTGTGAGGATAATGCAAGTTTTGGGGGAAGCTATGGCAAATTTTACCTAGAAACTATGTCACTTAGGAGCTGTTGGCATTTGTGAAGAAGAATGAAAATGAATCAGAAGTAGCAGCAGCAACTCGGTAGAACTGCAATGGAAAGGAAAGAAATGAAATAGTGGAAATGGTGGTGAGATAGCAGTAGGTTGGGGGAATTGAGTTTCGGTGGTAGATTTAGGTAGGTTAGACATCAAATGAGTAGTTAAGCATGTAATATCAAGATTAGAAACCATTAGGAAGTGATTAGAGGAAGAAGAGAATGAAACAGAGCATGGAAAACATTTCCGTTCGTAGCAGACCATTGTTGGTCCGGGACTTAGGTCTTGTATTAAGTCCCGGACCAACCATTCAAAACTAACCGAGAGTTGCAATTCACTAAGGGTCCGGGACTATCCTGGTATAAGGTCCGGACCACTAGACAAAAATCATTCGAGAGTTCAGCTACTCATGGTCCGGGACTACCTTGTGTACAAGGTCCCGGACCAACACCAAATTTCACCCGAGAGGATTTTTAAGTGGGCTGTAAGTTAAGGCTTTGTTTGGGGATGGTTGTATAAGTTGCTTAAGACTTAAGTAATCATAAGTAAGAGTCATTAGGAGTATAACACTAGAATGAGAATGAGAAGTAAGTAAAGAATGGAAATGAAATGGTACAAGTAAGAATTAGTAAAGTAAAGTGGATGAACTAAGGCAATTTGAAGGGCCTAGGGTAGTGTTTAAACATGTGAGATTACTTGCAGGAAGATTGGAGAAAACATGGGTAAAGTATGGGACTGAAAACAGAAGAAAAATGCAAATGCTGGGCCGGACCGAACTTGCGACCGGACTTGCAAGTTCGGTCGAGCCCAGATTTACAAAGACGGGAAAGCTTCTGGAATCGACCGGACTTGCGACCGGACTTGCAAGTTCGGTCGGACCAGAAAAATTCTCCCGTCTGTAACCTACTGGAATCGACCGGACTGGACTTCGGACATGCAAGTTCGGTCGGCCAGAAAAATTTCCGTCGAGTAAGCTACTGGAATGGACCGACCTTGCGACCGGACTTGCAAGGTCGGTCGGGCTAAAATTTCTCCGTTAAGTAACTTACTGGAATGGACCGACCTTGGGACCGGACTTGCAAGGTCGGTCGGCCCTGGAATTTTCACCCGATGTAACCTACTGACTCGGACCGAACTTGCAAGGTCGGTCGCAAGTTCGGTCGGGTCAAAACTTACAAAAAAAAAAACTATAAGGCTATAGTTAGTATATGTATGTATGTATATGTATACCCACCTATACATACGTGCATACATAGGTAAGTAAACCATCGTTAATTAAGTAATTAAAAGTAAGTAAATAAAATGTAAGTATAGGAATGTGAAAGACCTAGTAAGTATGAGTTAGGAAGCGTAAGGATAACCGAATTAAGTTAATGATAGTTAGATTAATTATTCGGTTGTATGTATATCATGATTTGAATTGTGAATACCGGAGGAACGTTGGGATACAAGTACAACGGTGAGAGGTATGATTTCTTCATGCCCTGTATCCTAATCTGGTTACCCCGATTTGTGTGCTTATTTGACCACCTAAATAAGATAAATGCATGAATCGGACTATTTTGCACTTACCTGTGCTTGACTTATTGTGCTTGATATTTATTGTCTTGAGCACTAGTTTGTATAATTCATGAAATATATGAATGATGATGAATGGTATTCGAACCTCGTATTGTACTTGTGTAATGTATTGTACCTCGTATGTATGTGTATATGTGTATTGTATGATCGTGGCTTGGATGTTGACTTGTGCTAATTCCTAACTATCTAACTCCTAACTTAAGTGAGTAAATTGGAATGAGTACAAGTCCAATATAGCTTGGGCCACGCGTGAGGATGCGGAGTCACAAGAGGTTGGCTGCAAATCCTGACTCTTAAACTGGTCCGCGGCCCAAATCCCTTAAATGGGTAGCATCCCGGATTGGTGAGTCAAGTAAATCCCGGAGGTGGGACGGTGTAGTCCCCAGGGCCGGAGGTCCCGACGACTTAACTTGAGTAAGAGTAAGAGTAAGTAAGTATGGATCCGTAAGCAAGAATGAGTATGAGTATGTATGTGTATGAAGTAACGAGTAAAAGAGTAATCTTCACCCGATAAAACCGGGTGGGTGGACCAATGAAGCTAACAAGAATTGTATATTGTGTATGTAATGAGTATGTGTATTTCGGAAGAAGGTAAGTATGTATTGGATGGTTTATTGTATTCCTTGTATGTAATGTAGTGTATGTATGTATGCCTTGCGTAAGTATTGTTGTATTGTGTATAAGAGCATGTATGCATGTATGTTTGAATGAAATCAACCGCATGTATTCGACCAAGTGGTCGGCGTACCTCACTAGTACGCGGGGTATGCGGTTATCATGCTCGGCGAAAGCTGACCCCTTCGGGGGACATTTTTTAGTGTGCAGGTACCCGAAGCGAATATGGTCAAGGAAGAGACCGGAGGCACACCCTTGTACTTAGAAAGTAAGTAGTTGTGAGAAAAGGGTAGATGTAGACTCTTAGAGAGTATGTATGAACTTGGAAGAGGCATTATAAATGTATAAGGATCCTAGTAGACTCGGTTAAGTATATTGTATTGTATGGATTATGGAGGAGTAAGTATTGAATGGAGCATTGTTGTATTTGTTGATGAATGAAGTATGTATTTTAGATGTGTAGTACTCGGGATTCCGGTCCATCAGACCGATGCTGTATATAGATGTAGTAGCCTTGTTAGTCACGTAGGTGACTAACGGCATTGTATCACCCATTGTAGTAAGTATATATCCGCTGCGTGATGATATGTAAGGAGATTGGACGGTAAGCACTGTATTAATGGTAGGGGTGTTACAGTTTTGGTCAACTAAATAATCATTAATAAATATTAGTGAAGCTTTAGAACCAAGAAAATTAATTAAACGAGAAAATTCCGGAAAACGGGTTCCGGTTAGTGAGTGAGAACTGTAAAACCGGGAAGTTGTGGGGTGAGAGTGCAAATAAACAAACTAAGTGTGTCCACTTTGCAAATAAAAATAAAAATTGTGAGTGTGTGTGTGGGTAGGGGCGGCCAGCTCTCTCTCCCCTTTCTCTTTATTTCTCCCTTATTTGCTAAAGGACAAGACTATTAAGTAAAGAGCAAAAAAAAAAAAAACTCTCTCTCCTCACTCCCCTCTTCCTCTCACGCATCCCCCTCCCTCCCTTTCTCTATTTCTCTGAATCCTCTCCTTGCTCCTGCGACAGCCATGGAGAACTAGAGGAGCTCACCCAACTTCTTCCTTCTCTTCTCTCTTTGAGCACTCAAACCTTCTCCAAATCCAATAAAAATTATACCATTGCAACCCCCTTGCAAAGGAGAACATTTCCATCCTTTCAAAAATCGAAAACAACCACTTTCATTTCGGTGGGTATTCTCCATTTGAAGATTCAAGTCCACCATTAGAAGCACCTTCACCTCCTTATCATCTTGAGGTAAAAAGAAATTCAAAAACCCATCATTTCTAGCCCTTGCTTGCATTATAAGAATTTCCATGTTTTGAACTCTTGGTTCTTCTTGCTCCAGCCGATTTTGGCTTCTCCATTGGGCTAGGAATATTGTTCTCTTGCTAGTCAAGAACTTCATTCACCCATTGAAAGGTAATACCCTTGTCTAAACCCTAAAACATTAAATTCTAGGGTTAGTGCAACCATGAATGTTAAATGGTGTTGTGTATTGGTATGGGTTGTAGAACTTGGGTGAGAACCCCATTCAAAACTAAGAACAAGAAATAAGGAAGATGAGAAGGAAAGGAAAGAAAGAAAAACTAGCAAGACAAGGTAATTGCTCTTACCTTAAACTAGTTTTGTATGTAGTAGTGTAACAGATTTTAAGTAGTAAAATGAGTAATGTATTTGAGTAATGAGTAGTGGTAATGTAGTAGTGTATTGGAGAAGAGAATGTAATAGTTTTTGAAGTTTTTAAATGAAGTTTAAAAGCTTGGGAAAACATTGGGTATTGATTGAGTATGTGCAGGAATTTTATGTTGTTGTAGTAGTGTCGAATTGTGAGTATAATGTATTGCATAAACAGGTTATGGGAATGAGAAAATGTGAGCTGAAATAATGTGTGGAGAATGTTAAAAATATAGGGGAGACTATGTCAAATTTTGTGTAGGGAATGAGAGGACTTAAGTGCTTAAGAAGAGGAAGTAACCTAGGTGGTAACTAGGTGTATTGGGAGAAGTGTAATGGAAGTGTTTAGTGTCTTGAAATAGATTTTGGAATGAGTTTGTAAATGGGATGAAACTAGAGTGTAAGGTAATGTATTTTGGATGCTAGGAATGGCATTAGTTGAGGAAGTAATGGAGGTTAGAAGTGGGAGTGAAAATCTGTAGCATAAGAAGTAAAACCAAAATCTGTAACATTAGTGTGGAGAAAAAAATAGTGCAAGTGTTGAAAGGAGAAGATGAAAATTTATGTAAGTTGTGTAGGAATTGGGTAGTAAGTTGGAGAATGAATTAAGGTGAGTTAGAGCATCTAAATGAGTGGTAAACAGTAGGGAAGTATTGGTAAAGATTGGGGAAACAATGGGTAAAGAAAACACCCAAAAACAGATTTTAAAACTGAAGTACTGGGCCGGACCGGACTTGCGACCGGACTTGCAAGTTCGGTCGAGCCCAGATTTACAAGACGGGAAACCTTCTGGAATCGATCGGACTTACGACCGGACATGCAAGTTCGGTCGGACCAGAAAATTCTCCCGTCTAAAACCTTCTGGAATGGACCGAACTTGCGACCGGACTTGCAAGTTCGGTCGGCCAGAAAAATTCCTCAGATGAAAGCTTCTGGAATAGACCGAACTTGCGACCGGACTTGCAAGTTCGGTCGGCCAGAAAAATTTCCGTAACACAGGCTACTGGAATGGACCGAACTTGCGACCGGACTTGCAAGTTCGGTCGAGCCAGAAATTTCCTGTACTGATAGCTACTGGAATGGACCGGACTTGCAAGGTCGGTCGCAAGTCCGGTCGAGTAAAAAAAAAATGTTTTAATTATATGATTATAGTAATCATATATACATGTATATATGCCTATATACACATATGCATATATATGTAGTAATACACCATTAATGAAGTAGTAATGGTAAGAAAGTAAGTAAATGAGTAAGGAAGCAAGCTTAAGAAGTAATAAGGAAGAGAATGGTTTTATAACCAAGTAAGAAAGTAATGAAGTAGTAAATATATATTGAAAGTATCAATGAAGGAGTAAGTAGATCAATAATAGATCATTGATCATACTACTTCATGTATGTATAGGAATCAAATAGTTGATCTCCAAAGGAACCAGTAGTACGAAAACGACGGTGTACGGTATGATTTCTTCATGCCCTGTATCCAAACTTGGTTACCCCGATTTGTGTGCTTATGTGATCACCAATAAGATAAATGCACGAATCGGACTTATATTGCACTTAACTGTGTTTGAACTATTTTGTCCTTGTCGAATCTTCTTGAACATTTAGTTTGTATAATTCATGAAATGTATGAATGGAAATGAAGTGTATGTGTAAGTATGAGTACTTGTGTATGTATGTATGTATGGAAGTAAGTATGGACTTCTACTAATTCCTAACAATCTAACTCCTAACATGAGTAATGAATAAAATGGAATGAGTAGATGCCCGATATAGTTTCGGCCACGCGTGAGGATAAGGAAACACAAGAGGTTGGATCCGAATCCTAGCTATAATCTTTTCCATGGACCAAATCCCTTGAATGGGTAGCATCCTGGATTAGTGGGCCACCCTAAAGCCCGGTGGTGGGATGTAGTAATCCCTGCCCGGAGGTCATACCGACTTAACTGGAAGTAAAGTATGTAAGAAGTAAGTATTGTATCTGTATTGGTCTTGACTATTGTAAGTCATTGACCCGGAGTAAAAAGTATTGAACACCCGATTAACCCGGGTGTGTAATGAGGCTAACAAGACCTTTGTATGTATTGGAGAATTGTATCTCCGTAATGCGGTGGGTATGGTAAGTATGAATGGATGACTTGTATTGTACTTCTTGTATGTATTGTATGTATGTATGCTTGGTGAAATGAATGTATTGAATTGTATTGTAATAAGCATGTATGTATGTATGAATGAAACGAACCGCATGTATTCGACCAATTAGTTGGCGTACCCTCGCTAGTACGCGGGGTATGCGGTTATCATATTCAGCGTAAGCTGACCCCCTCGGGGGAATGTTTTTACTCCACAGGTACCCGCGAGGCATGAAGGTAGAGTAAGGACCGGATGTAATTCTTTTTGGTAGTTAGTAGGATTGGGATGGTGTACCGAGTTGTACACGGCTAAGGCCTTTTTGAGTAGCCGGTGTACCATGTGGTACACCTTTTTGGATATTGAATTCGTAATTGGATAGTAGGGAGAGGATGTATAAACTCTTCATTTTTGAGAAGTAACCTTGGGATGTAATTCGTAAAATTTAGATACTCGGTAATCAAATGTAAGTAAGTATTTGGTATTGTAAAGTAAGTAGTATGCATGCATTCTATTCTGATCATCAGACCGATACGGTAAGTAGTAGTAGCCTTGTTAACCTTGGATGGTTGACGGCGTTGTATCACCCGCCGGGAGTAGGTAAGTATTCCGCTGCGAGTAAGGCAATTATGGGAACGATCAGAGGATAATGAAAGGATTAGCGGTTGGGGTGTTACAATTTTTGATTTGATTTTTGTCACACTATATTTTACTAAGACCATACTAATATGTGTAATAGGTTCCAGCTTTTAATTGGTACATTTATACTATGGTAAAAGGTGAAAGTTTTAAGGTAAAAATGCTGATTTTAGGTACCTTTTTGATCCAAAAATCTCCCCCACTTGTACTATGAATTTAGTACTGGCATTAATTGATTTAGATGATCAATTTATCCCCTTTTAATATTATCAAATCGTGGCTCCTCAAAAATTTCAAGGTAATTTCGTAAAACGCATTTTTGTGACACCCGAAGGTGCGTTTTTGTGCTTTAAGGATTTTCTGGAAAATAATTAGTCGCTATGAGTTAAAAGTGTTTATTGACATTTTTTATAGTCAATAATAATATGTTAAGGTGTTAACATTGAGTTATATGGGGTTATATAAACTCGTAACTCAATTTTCGGGCTAACGGGACACTCCCGGGGCAAAAAGGAGCGTTAAGAAATTCGTCCAAGCACTTTGTTAATTTTTGAGAAAGTAGCTCGAGAACCCTCTTTGAAATAATTAATATTGATGATAGGAACTCTTAGAATGATTTATATTGGAGTTTGTGCCACTTCGGTACCTCTCCGGGGCACTCCCGGGGGTTTATGGGGCCTTCAACGGGAACCTCCGAGAACTTTGTCTTTAACTGAGAATTTATCTTGAGAACTTCATCTTAAATGTTCATTAAAGTGTTATTGTGTATTTAGAATGAAGTGTAATGCTTTACTTTATTTAATAAAGTATTTCCGGGACTTTCGAGCCTTAAGGGGCCCTTAAGGGAACTCTCGGGCATTTTGTATTTTAACTCAGTTATAACTGAGGACTTGTGTTTTAAAGGTCATAAAATGATCCTTGATTAACTTCATATGAGTTTTATAGCTCATATAACTTGGTTAGCTTAAGGTCGGGCTTTAACGCTCGTTTTTTACCTTAAGGAGTTTAGGTGCGTTTTAACGCCCAAGTGTTTATATACTTTTATTAGGGTTTAATAATCCCCTAAATAATACTTATTTATCATTATTTAATTATTTAAAGGTTAGGGGTATTTCAGTCTACCCCCCTTAAAAGGACTTCGTCCCGAAGTCATAACTTATACTTGTTCATCCTTTGGAATCAAGTTCCTCATATCTATTCTTGTATACTTATCATTCTTGGGTGTCCATACTATATTGACACTTCTATGTTCCATTTGTAATCTAAGTGTATGCAATTCATACAAGTATATTCTTACTCATGATAATCAATGTAATCACAGCACAAGTAACTTGATAAATACTGTAAAGCAAATAAGTGTACTCTTTTATTAACCATCCAAGTGTTACATAAAGCACACCAATAACCAAGTGTTACATAGAACACATCAATAACCATTCACTTAATACCAACCATCCAACCAATTGCACACATGCGCAACAATCACATGCAACAAACAACCAAACACAAACCAAGATAGACTGTAGATATGCAAGTCGCATGTGGTGCTCTACCCCCCTTAAAAAGGGTTACGCCCACGTACCCCCACAAGTATACACAAAACTAAGAGAAAAGTGCTGGATACTTGTCTCGCATGGAGTCTTCTAACTCCCATGTCGGCTCCTCAATGTCGTGGTTTGACCACAGAACCTTAACCATTCTAATGGTCTTGTTCCTGGTCTCCCTAGTTTTGGAGTCTAATATGCGAACTGGGGTCTCCTCATATCTAAGTGTAGGATCTAGCTCGAGTGTCTCGGGCTCTAAGATATGTGATGGGTGAGGTACATACTGCTTTAGTTGTGAAATGTGAAATACATTGTGCACTCTCCCAAGCTCAACAGGTAAATCTAATCTATAAGCTAATGGGCCCACTCACTCCGTAATCAGGTACAGTCTTACATACTTCGGGCTAAGCTTGCCCTTCTGCCCAAACCTAAAAACTCCCTTCATAGGCGAAACTCTAAGGAAAACTCGATCGCCTACTGTGAACTCGAGGTCTCTCCTACGGACATCAGCATATGACTTCTGTCTGTCCTAGGCTATCTTCATGTTCTTGCGTATTTGCACAATATCTTCCTTCATCTGGTCTAGGTACTCTGGCCCCAAGATGATGTTCTCACTGGGCTCGTCCCAACATAGTGGTGTCCTGCATGGCCTGCCGTACAATGCCTGAAATGGTGGCATCTGAATGGATGCATGATAGCTGTTGTTGTAGGCAAACTCAATCAGATGTAGTCGATCTATCCAGCTTTATTGGAAGTCTAAGGCACAAGCTCTGAGCATGTCCTCCAATGTTTGGATCGTTCTTTCACTCTGGCCATCTGTCTGTGGATGAAAGGCTGTACTTAGCTTCAGCTTCGTACCCAATACCTCCTGAACCTGCTGCCAGAATCTGGAAACAAACCTTGAATCTTTATCTGACACTATAGACTTAGGTACACCGTGGTGTCTTATGATCTCTCTCTGGAAAATATCCGCCAATTTGGGAACTTTCCATGTGTCCCTGATAGGAATGAACTTAGCTACCTTTGTCAGTCTGTCGATGATGACCCATATCATGTTAGCACCTCCTCTAGTCGGTGGAAGACCTACTACAAAATCCATGGATATATCCTCGAACTTCCAATATGGAATGGGCATCGGCTGTACTAAACCGCCCGGTCTCCGGTGCTCAAATTTCACTTTCTAACACGTCATACATCTGGCCACAAACTCTGCAACATCTTTCTTCATACCACTCCACCAGAAATGTAGTTTCAGATCCTTGTACATCTTCGATGACCCTGGGTGTACTGATAAGGATGAGCAATGAGCTTCCTGCAATATCTTTTCCTTCAAGTCTAGGCTGGACTCTGGAATGCACAAACGGCCTTTCCGTTTGATTAACCCATCTTCACGAGTACAAAATCATATTTCTGTCTCTCAAAGATACCGTCAGTCAACTGCTGCCTGATAGTCTTCATGTATTGGTCATTTTCCTGAGCACAACGTACCTCCTCGATGAGGCCGTTGTCTCCCGTCATGGCAAATAAAGAATGAACTCTACGGCTTAGGGCGTCAGCAACAACATTTGCCTTGCCCTCCTTGTACCTGAGGTCGATGTCGTAGTCCTTCTGAAACTCGACCCATCGCCTCTGTCTCATGTTCAGCTCCTTTTGCGTGAATAGATGTTGAAGGCTCTTGTGATCTGAGTAAACTATTACTGTAACTCCATATAAGTAGTGTCGCCAGATCTTCAGTGCAAAGACAACTACTCCCAATTCCAAATCATGAGTCGGGTAGTTTTCTTCATGCTTCTTCAACTGTCGTGACGCATAAGCAACAACCTTTCCATTCTGCATAAGTACACACCCTATCCCCGTGCCTGAGGTATCGCAATATACTTCAAATCCGTCGGTCCCCTCTGGAATGGTGGGTATTGGTGCCGACGTCAGTAGGTCCTTCAGTGTCTGAAAGGAACGCTCACAATCTGCTGTCCATACAAATGGAGAATCTTTCTTCATCAGGTTAGTCATAGGTTTCGCCAGTTTGGAGAAGTCTTGTACAAATCTGCGATAGTAACCAGCTAATCCCAAGAAACTCCGGATATCTGTCACTGTCTTCGGTCTCGGCCAAGTCTTAACTGCCTCAATCTTCGCAGGGTCTACAGATATACCGCTGGCTTATATTACATGCCCTAGAAAAGATACACTGTATAACCAAAAATCACACTTTGAAAGCTTGGCATACAATTGATTCTCCCTCATGGTCTGCAAAACTTGCCTCAGATGCGCCTCGTGCTCGTCCTTGGTCTTAGAATAAACTAGAATGTCGTCGATGAATACAACTACCGATGAGTCTAACTGCTCCCTGAACAAGCGGTTCATAAGATCCATGAATATTGTTGGGGCGTTCGACAATCCAAATGGCATAACTGTGAACTCGTAGTGCCCGTAGCGCGTTCGGAAAGCTGTCTTCTCTATGTCTTCGTCAGCTGTCCGTATTTGGTGGTATCCTGATCTTAGATCAATCTTCGAGAAAACTGTAGCGCCTCTTAACTGGTCAAATAGGTCGTCAATCCGTGGTAACGGGTACTTGTTCTTCACCGTGACTCCGTTAAGCTCCCTGTAGTCAATGCATAGTCGCATGCTACCATTCTTCTTTTTCACAAATAAAACTGGTGCTCCCCATGGTGATGCACTTGGTCTGATATAACCTTTGTCAAGCAGATCTTCTAACTGAATCTTCTGCTCTTTCATCTCTGCTGGTGCCATTCTGTATGGTGCTTTAGCAATAGGCCCTGTGCCTGGTAGTAAGTCGATGGAGAACTCCACATCTCTTTTGGGTGGCATCCCTGGTAACTCTTCTGGAAATAAATCTGGGAAATCTGAAACGACTGGTATGTTTGATTGTGTCCTCTCCTCCTGCCTCATGTCTTGGACATAGCATAAATAGACTGGCTGTCCCTTCTTCACCTTCTTCATCAATGTGATAGCAGATACTAGCTTGAAAGTAGGCTCCTTTGGAATACTGCGATATGAAACTGTCTTGCCCTTCGGGCTCTTCAGTAGTAATCTATGCTCTGCGCAATGTAGTCGTCCCTTGTACTTCTATAGCCAATCCATGCCCATGATGATGTCAAATCCTAAATTATCCATTTCAATCAAGTCCGCTTGAAACTCTTCATCCATGATGTTAATCTGAACTCCCTTGTGTAGTTTCGTGCACCTCACTCTCTCCTTCGTCGGTAATGTGACTAGGAAATTTGAGAGAGGTTCAGGGGTTGTCTCTAACTTCCTTGCTGATGTAGAGGATATAAAGGAGTGAGACGCTCCTGAATCGAACAGTACCAATGCACTCACGCCATTTACTGTAAAGGTTCCCATGATAACATTCCCCTTATCCTTGGCCTCGGTCTTGTCCAATACATTCAGCACTACTCCTCCATTAGACTCGAGGCCTGGGGTTAACAATTGTAAGATAGTGCATGTCTCAAAGGTATTAAAATGCCATTCATTAATTCAATGATTCTCACACATAAGCTCCATAATTACATCAATATTGCCTAAATGTCAAATTTAACCGTGGTATACTGATCTAGATTCTCCACCAAATATTAATACATCTCCTGACTTCAAGATAATCTTTCTCGCCTTGTCCATCCTCTTCTGATCACCGTACAAAAACTCAGCATCATCTCCAATGGAGAATGATACAACTGGTATCCCTCTGGTAATTGACTCTGATGTCTCATCTCGGTCCTGGTGTAATCCAAGTTTTCCCCTTTTTCGTAAAAGTTTGCAATACAAATATCTGTCTTCATGTCTGGTATAGGGTTGGTCTCTAATTGTTGTGCAACCTTGACCGCTTCTGTCACTAACATTTGAAAAATGTCGGGTATCCTAGGAACTCGTGTTCCATCTATTTTTCTTACTTCACTATACAACCTAGTTTGTGGATCACAATCCTTACCCATACACATCATATGTAATTTAAGTTTTGATCCACTACCATATCCCGGAGTGTAAAATCCTCCAAGGCCTATTCCCAAAGTTCTACATTCATTTACAATAGCTATTTATTCATCTAGAGTTAAATATTGCTTGAGTAGGATCATGCTGGGTCGAAGTACTTGGCATTCTCTCTCTGGATATTCCCGACCTTCGCTCACAGGCTCAGGTGATCTCGGTCTCACAGGTATGGGAAAACAAATGTCGAAGTACCCTATTAGGTGAGAGGTTTCCTAGTTAGGCCTCCCTAAATTTTGTTCCACACAAAAACACATACAAGTCTTAACGACTGAATAACTGTAAACACACATACATAGCATCATGCTTTTGGTCTAAGTTCTAGGCTTACCGCTTTCGCGCTGAGCGCTAGCCTCAGCGCCTGAAGTTCCCGCAGAGTACAAAGTATTCTACTTGGGAACTATTCTCCTTCCCCTTCTGACTCCCGGATGAGGATGGCTGTCCTCCCGGTCCCCTAGTATAGGTGTTAGCCTGTGGTGCCTGACCTCCTTTGGGTCCTCCAGTCTCTGTAGCTGGTGGCCTCTGTGAACCCCTAGCTCCCTTGTATACTCGGTTTGCTGGGTTGGAAAAACACTCATACTCCCTATGGCCTTCTTTCTTGTAATACCGACACTCCACCTTCCTTCCTGCGTAGTCTACTCCTGGATGATCATTCCCACAGCGCTTACAGTAGTAGTGGCGCTGGGTTGGCTTATTGCCTGTTGTTTGCACAACATGGTTTAGTAAAGGTATAGCTAATAAATATCTTGGTTAAGTAAGAGGTGGGTATCCTTACCCCTAGGTGGTGCCGATCTAAGTGGTTGTGCATCAATGGCTGGGCCGGTCAGACGAGGGACCTGCTCCTTCGTCTTCTGACCGTGGAAGTCCTTCCGCCCCTTCTTCTTGTCAAAGAATTTCCTACTACAGGTTTTAAGGTTAATGGCCAAAACTAAGTGTAGGCAATAATGGTAACTTATTCTCAATCAAAGGTTCCTTACTTTCCTTTCTTGTTGTAACCGCCAGAGGTTGTTCCCCCATCTTCTCCCTCAGGATTCTTCCTCTTCTTTCCCTGTGCTTCCTCCCTGGACTGAATCATTAACTCGGTTGCTGATGCAGCGTCATAACATTCTTGTAAGGTAGTGAAACGAATTGCTCCCATAGCGCCTTGGATGCGAAATTGCAAACTCCCCTAAATTTCTGAATCTTGACGGTGTCGGAGTAGTCGACTCCTGGTATATAATCTAGCAGGCTGATAAATCGTGCGTAGTACTGGTCGACTATTTGGCTCCCCTGGATTAAGGTTTTGAACTCTTGTCGCTTCCTCTACTTCAAGTGTTCGGGGTAGTATTTCTCTCGCAGCACCTCCACAAACGCTGTCCATCCAAAGTCCGGTGTAGCTCTATGGTGGCCCTCCACTGACCACCACCAAATATCAGCTGCGTCCTTCAGGTTGTAAGCGGCGATGTCGACCTTCTGATTTTCTGGTACTCTCACAGCTCTGAAGGCCTTCTGATGCTCTACAATGAACTTCTCCAGTGCGGCGGGGTCTGGTTCCCCTGAGTAAGTCGGCACCCTAGCGTCTGCAACGCTCTTCAACCAGTTGGTTTCCCTGGGCTGCGGCGGGTGGGGTATGGCTCCCGTAAGTTGTGCTCCTAGTTGCTGCGCGAAAGCTGCCATGGCCGCTGCTAGGCCTGGTACTTCTGGGACATCTGCCGGTGCTGCTCCACCTCGTCCTCTGCCGCCTCCACGTGGTCTTCCAACTCCAGACATCTATATTATAGTACACTATTATTAGTATTACTACTCGGTGTTACACCGTATTACAAACACAATCACAAACACATAAGGAAGCTAATTACTAGTAATAAAATATTCCTAGAATTTCGAGGTCACGAATCCTCACAACGTTTCCCGTATCCCAATATTCCTATGCTCATGTTCTTGACCCAGTATCCTTCATCAGAGCGGTACTCTGCTCTGATACCACTTTTTATAACACCCCTAATCCTAACTTGTTTAAAAACGTCGCAAGTCGTAGCAAAATAAATAACGTCGCAGCAGAAAATGAAAACTAACTAACCTTGGTGTTACACGCCGTTACTCATCCTTGAGAGTAACAAGGCATTCTTACTTCATCCAACAACCTTACCTCCTCACGCTATGATGAACAGATACTGAGCACTCTAATTATTACAGACCAAATCCAAACTAAATGAGTAACTAACTGTATACAACAAACTCTTTATTACAATACCAAATAAAACTTAAGAGTGTTTAAAAACACAGCAGCTACCCTCCTCCCCGCACTGGCTTGAGTCTTCTTCAGTAACCTGAAATGTTTTGCCCATTGAAGGGTTCAACAATCGAAATGCTGGTATGCTAAATGTAGTCCTAAGTCATCTAGATTCCTTAAGTCGTTTTAGCCATCTTGATATTAGATTCTTTACAAGATATGCCGGTTTACAATAATAACAGAGATAATTGCAATATCAAACAATCACACAATAGTCCACCTGCAACATCAGTGCAAAATAATAACCACAACCAATATTCAAGCACCAGCAATCCACAACAGTAATAAACAGGATACGCGTATTAAACTGCACTGGTTAGTTGGCCACCTGGCCCTTGTCTTTTAACCAATAACTTAAACTTTTCCAATTAATTTTCACCTTAGGCGTCATGTCAAGACAACCCTTAAACTTATAAATGGACAGTAGTCCCCTGGGTTCCAATGGAACCGTTACCAGCTGACCTTATGGCCCTGGATAATATATTGACCGATCCGGTCGAACCTGTGCACCAACGGCAGTGCCGTCCGCCATCGTCGAGTGTGGACAATGGATTCCCTTGAGTGACTCCCCATTGAAGTCTCTCGTAGTGATCACGATGCGCAACCAGAAAGTCGAAACAGTCTGGATTCCTCTCTTTATAAGTTAGCCCTTTTGTCAATGATACAATATTCAATCCTTGAGTTAAGACTATAACAGTTGACCATCAGTTAGGTTTAATAATACCTAAAGGTCAGTTAGTCTTTTTTTTTTAGTTTAGATGTACAAACTTCCAGTCATAAGACGTTCGCGTAGAATAAACGCAACAGTGTATGAGCAATACCGTATACAAAATAATATACATAAAATCAGATATCGTTCTTTAACAATTAAGCATACACGTCTGGACCTTAGGAAAATCCTTAGGACATTCAGCACCACATTAACATACCGTTCACCGTAGTAACAACTAGCTTGACAATTCACCTCTAGTAATTCTTTCCCGTACGCTGTTATTATACATGCAATAACGGGTAATATTAATACACTGTTCACTAAATATTACAGTACTGTCACTGTAGAACTAATACTTGTAATATATAATCATGTATGTTCTTTATTTCCCCCTGTTATTTTACAGTGACTCTAGGTAGTTCAATAGTTCGTTATTTTATGTGATATCCACATGTGATAATGAATTTCTACCTTGTAGTATATTTCTATTTCCTTAATTATTTATTCATAATTGTTTCCACTTATTCTTTATATTATATGATTTGGTTATTTTTATTATAACCACATTTATTTTGTAAACTTTATATTATACTCCATAATGTATCATAATTCATAGTTTTAATTCCTTTCTTTATTAAATTACAAACCAACCATAATAATTCGGTATTATACTTTATACCCAACAATTTTTAAATTACCAAATAACCATATAACTTTATTATTTACTAATTAACCACTTTAACATTTCGGTAATTACCAAAATAAATATTCTAATCTTTATAAATTACCAATTGACCACAAGTACTTTTCGGTTTTAATATTAACTTTCACATAATTACATTTTAACCCTTAAAACTTTATATATGTTACATATTAACTTATAAACTATAGTTTTAACATTTAAATATCTTAAAATACCGAGAAGACCCATACCTTTTTATTATTTATGCTTTCGCCCCTATTCATTTGGTTTTATTTTTAAACTTTCATAAATTATTTCACCACAAAACTTTTATAAACTTAATATTTTATGTCATAAATCATTTTAAAAAAGTTTTTGGTCAACACTTTGACCAAGACTTAATTTCATAATTAATACTTTAATATACCCATAAATCATGTATATTCTGGTTATATCCCAAACTTCTCAATAATCACAAAATAGCCCCAAACTTTATAAAATGTTATTTAAATACTTAACACTTATTTAAATTCACCAAAATTCATAATATTAATTCCTACCTTATATTATATCATAATTATGCCAAATAACCCCTTATGTTCTCGGCAATTATTATTTGTACACTAAACTTTTCAAAATTTACATTTTAGCCACATAACTTATTAAACTAGCCATTTAAATACTTGTAGCTATTTTTAATGTTCCCAAAATTTATAATATAAGTTAATACACTTATATATATTTCAAAATTTACCAAATGTCACATATTGTTCTCGGCTTTAATTATATTTTACCATATGGTTTTAAAACTTGATTTAAATTTATAATATGTATATTAAATGTATATAAGTCATATAACACTTCTAAAAATTATGCTAATGACTTAGAATGATTATAAACTTAAAATAGAACATTATCCCTAAGATTCGGTTTAGTTATTTGTGTAACATAATTTTTTGTGACACAAATATATACCTTAAGGTAATAATCTTACCTTTATGTTATAAATTATTTTCTTGACAATATAACCCATAGTTTTCGGCCTTAATTTATTTAAGGGTTATACATATTTTTATACCAAAGTTTGAAGCTTAAATCAAACTTAAACTTAATAAACTTAATTATAAACTTACTCCTTAAATCAAGACAATTCTTGTACTTGATTTCTCCTTGAATTCCAAGCTCTTCAAATGCTATTTTGATGAAGGTATTT
>CM041778.1:117609758-117659616 GCA_023374045.1 Limonium bicolor
TTTAGTTTTATAAATTATTTTGTCTTATATGTTTAATATTGAGGTGGAAAAACGTGCCAAAAAACAAACAGGACACTTATGACGGGACGGATGTAGTATTTACAACATAAAATAGCAGTTGTGCCACGGAAAATTTCCGGTCAAAGGTCATTTGACTAACTCAATTCCCTATCGCGTGTGTTTTTCACCATAATTCCCGGGCAGGTGCATTTTTTACTTTTCTCTGTTAAGGAAGTGCACAACAGAAATCAATCTGCCGGTTGACTTACTTCTATTGTGCGCCACCTTAACGGATAAAAAAATTTCGACAAGGAGGCGCACAACAGAAGACAACCCCTTAACAAAGCACAAATCGACCTTTTCCTTGTACGTTAGGAAGACTGTCAAAAAAGAGCTGTTATATACGTTAAAAAATGGTTGAATGTTAAGGAAGCGCACACTGCAGGTGCGCTTCCTTAATATTCAACTAGCTGACATTTTTGATTTCTTGAATGTTAAGGAGACGCATACTGTAGATCAGTCTCCCGGAGGCTGACTTGCAGTATGCGCCTCCTTAACATTCAAGAAATTTCTGTTAAGGTGACGCACAATAGAAGTAAGTCAGCCGACAGGCTGATTTCTGTTGTACGCTTCCTTAACAGAGAAAAGTAAAAAATACACCTACCCGGGAATTATGGTGAACAACGCACATGATAGGGAATTGAGTTGGTCAAACGACCTTTGACCGGAAATTTTCCGTTGTGCCACTACCGGTTCATACGAATCAACAAAATTATGGCATGGCGCTCTAAAATGCGCATTTTGTAGAGAAGTTAACAGAACACCAGTGCTGCTAGATATTGCTAAAAATGAAAGGCAGTGTATGATTAAGTTACTACAATTCACAAATGCCTTTCATCAACAAAAGAGAATTGTCAAAATTTTGACATCTTAAACTTTTTATTGATTGTGTGACGGCTTCTGATATCAGTCATGTATACAACCAGCCTGCCAGCCATGTATAACGTTATCTATGTATAAAACCTGGAACTCTGTTGCCACTGCGTTGTTTGTTTTTTAAAAAAAAAGAAAAAAAGAAAAAAACAGAAAGCTCTTTACTCCCTACTCTTTAAACCAGAAACTCTTTCGAGGATATCAAAGAAAAAAAAAAGAGAAAAGAACTATAGATATGGCAATTAAATATATATGAGAAGAGGATGGTATAAGTAACCAGGCAAGGGTCAGTTGGATGATGTTCTCCACTGCAGCTCAATTTGAATCCTACCATTCTTGGAATCAATAAGATGGTACTTCTCATTCATTCTTTTGTTATGAACAACATCTGCTAGAGCAATATCAATGTAACCCAATGATTCCTGATCCACATAACAAATAAAAGAGGTAAATTGTTAGCTGTACTACGCCTATCAAGATAGAATGATGCATGATGAATGACAGTATAGACTACTACTCTAACTAAATTGTTGGTAGTTGCTACCTTCTGATGCAGCAAATTTTTTGAAGTACTGTAAACTTCAACATGGATCTTATCGTTAGTCGGAGGTTCTTCAAGCACAAAGCGGAACTCTTCCTCCCATCTTGGGTCTCTGTTCTTCTTTAATGTCTGTATAACAACAAATTCCATCACTCACAATTGTATCTTTGTGACACAGGGTAGAAATCAAACGACATTGGTGAAAGAGATACAGATACCAAGACCTCTACTACCAAAGGTTAGGTACATACCTTGGTCTTCTTCTCATCACCCTTGAATATAACTCGAACATGAGGATTAGTGTGGTACTTCCCCTCCAAATCTTGTCCCTCATGAACAATAACAACAAGCACGCCTCCACCTTCAGGTGTACCTTCTGGTGCCTTCACCACATCACCACTAGTAACATTTCCACCAAATTCCTTCTTCATCTCCTCCTCACTGAATGGTTTGTAGGTTAGTTCCACCTATTTGACCCCTCGACTTCTCATTCTGGGCGTCCTCAGGGTTCATATTCTTTAGCAACTCCAATGTCATCATTTTTCGTTCATTGTGGGGAAGGTCTTTCAAATAAACTGTATTCATACCCATCTTATCATGCTTCCCAACCTAGATAGATGGCCAGCATATTTCATTCAGGATCAGCAGCCAGCTTAAACAACATTCATAAATGAAATCAAATCCAAGGAGACAGATGATTCAGCAGTTTTACCTGCTCCCAATCATAAACGTTAATCTCCAGAGCTTGGGTTTCCGGATCTCTAACAACCAGATTAAACTCCTCATTCCATTCAGGATTCAGGTTCTTATGCTTAACAGTGGTTTTCTTTGAAGGAGTTCTATCATCAGTGAGTCTGAGCTTCGCATACGGATCAGATGCGCCGAGGAGATCCTTCTTCTTCAGTTTTGTTGCCCTTACAACTTTCACATGAAGCATGCCCACTGGTTTCCTCAGCGCTCTGCTCATTTTATTTTAACACTAGATCAGCCATTATCACTTATCACTTTCTGAACAAAATGAAAAGTAGATCCAATCCAGTGATATCACTACATATTGTAGAAAGAAATTGACCATACTTTGCAGGATCCAGAATAGGAACTTCGAGGGTGCGGGGCCAAAGATACATGTTAGCAACTTGATCTTTAATTGTCTCCTGCAAATGCCATCCATGGATCGGTAAGTAACATATAATGAATTAATAAGACTTTGCGAAAAATCTCTGTCAAATTTGGCATCAAATGCTCAGGTATTGGAGAAGATAACAATTCTGTGTGAAAGGCAATTAGTCATCTCCTCACACACAGAGAAGAGGCTAAAACATATGGTGAAATACCTGCACAAATCTATAGAGACCAGGAATAGCCATAAGATCAGCTCCTATAAGCTTAAGTCCAAAGTCAACATGTGGCTGCCATAATAGGAAACAAATACGTTAAGATAATCAGATATATCATGACCGGTCAAAATGTGGTGTACCAACACAAATAGTATGCTACATATTTCCCAAAGTAACCAATTATTTCTTATACACTATAAAAGCAATGCAATTATATAGATAGTAGGATAAGCAAAGCAAGGGTTTGAGTTTCAATGCTGTAATAACCAATGAGATGGAATGCTCTATTGAACACCTTCTGTGTAACTGGTTATACTTGAAGCATAAATGGCAGTATATAACACAAAATGCTTTGGCATTAACGGCCAAGCCAATGGGAGGAGAATCAGTCTCGGGGGGTGGACAAGCACAACGGCTAAAACAAGGATCAAAAGGAAGTGGTTTGCCTAGACGTTTTGTAGGAAAGGATTGCTGGGGTATCCTGAAAGTTCAAAACACGGACCAGATAATAACAAGACTAAATAATCTTAGTTCATAGTTAATATGTTGTACCCAGCATGTGTCTTGCTCCATATATGTTCAGTAGTGAATAGCATAATTCTTGGTTGGCCTGGATGCCTATGCAGTAATATGATTAACTGGACAAGATACTATTTTTGCGCATCTTAATGCAGTGTTTCAGTGAAAAATAAGTGCGTACATGCCCAGATGAATTTATGTGAAAATCCTAACAACACCTTGAAGCCCACACAAGATGGCAAAATAACCTGAAAACTGAAAGTACATAATCAATACTCAAAGCGCCATTACCTTCTCCATAAGGGACACAAAGATATTGCAAAAGCAAGGAAAACTAGGGACAAGCGGCTTCAAAGTGATTCGAGGAGATGCAAACACTTGCAAATCTACCACCTGAAGTTTCAAAATTAAAAACACATTAGAATGTGTTCAATTCAGCAACTTGCCACTGTCAGGGCGGAGCCAGAATTTCAAATTTATGGGGGGAAATTTTTTTTAAACTATATATATATATATATATATAATATCAAAGCTAAATATATTTTGAAAAATAAATAATAAAATTTTAAAATAAAATACTTAAAATAGGTTTAAAAGTTTATATTTTAAATATAGATATAACTCTAAAATACTCTATCCTATTTTTAATAGATAATTTTTTAGTACAAAACACGGGAATTAAGGAGACAATTTTTGGACTATTTTACCATTACTTTTTATAAGGAATAGAGAAGTTATGAGTGAGAGAGAAAAATAAGGGGTAAATATGAAAATGGTAAAAAGATCCAGAACATCTTATATTTCGAAAAAATGGCAACTCCCAAAATATCATTTATTAAGAACAGAGGTAGTACATAGTGATAATTACAAGAACTCATTAACTTAACTTTAAACTAATTTTTGATAAACACAATTAATATTTTTTATATTTTAGAAGCAAGTTTCAGTTCAAATTATGGTTATAAAAATAATAATATATAAAATATAAGGCATTTAATAACATCCATTAATGTTTTAAGTGTAGTTTATTATTTCTATTTATAACACTAAATAAATTAAAATAGACTTATGTTTATTAAAAATAATAACTATAATAAAAAAATTTAGACAATTTTAATAAATTAAACTTAATTTATAACAAAATAAACTATATTATATAAAACTAATAATAAAAAATGTGATGTGATCGGAGAAATTGAGGGCCAGCCTCCCTAAGTAACTAGTAACCCTCACTGCAGAATATACGATCGTAACACCCAAATTAAATTATCAGATAGTGGTAACAAAAACTTTGGATATCATCTTATAAAATAAAAGATACATGCTATATGTGTCGGGAAAGAAAGCCACCTGAACAGTTGCCTTCAATCCAAATGCCTTTACTGCAACCAAAACGTTAGGATTTGCGGCCCACTTCAGTTGAAGTTCCATAATCAGCTCTTTCTCATCAGTGCCGTAGACCTTCATACCTAACAGGAATAGAGCAGACCCGATAAGGTAGGCCGGTTTTAGCAATATAAGGACTATACTCAAGACCCGGAGCTAAAGAGGGGAAGGAGAACATGATTTTCCACCGTCTTCTCTTGTAGATAGTTCACACTGATCAGGATTTAACATATAATTTTGTTCAGTTATATATCTGACCATAAAAGAAAACAGATCCACCTTGGAAAGTTGGGGGCAAGGTACCCAGGGTGAGTGCCTCAAATTCAACAGAATCAATCTTGTAATTTGGAATCTGCTCAGCAATAATTGGGCCTGCGATATTCTTTGCAGTTTTACATATTGCCTGGTCATACAGTTGTAACTAATTTCAGTATATATTTCTGTAAAAAAAAGTAAAACAAAAGATGTACGTCCTTTGCTCATACGCATATGAATAAGATCCTGCGAAGAACAAAATACCTTATCCAGATAAGGCCACATAAGTTGGACTAGTCTGTTCAGCCAATCAATCTGTTCACAGAGATAAAAGTAGAACAAGCAAGCTGTTAATATCAGGTAACACGAACATAAACAACAGTGGAAGTAAGTTAGAGCAACAAGACATACTCGTTCATAGTCTGGATTCTTCACCCAAAGGGGTATTTCGGGAAGCATTTGCTGCACAGCATCTGACTCTTGCTCAGCCATTGAAAGAATATCAGGACTCTGATCCACAAATTCCACCAATCAGGATTCATCAAGAAAAATAAGTATTTTGGATGTTTCACGGATTCATTCATGTAATGTCCTGTTCCATTATCAGATTGCACCCACTGAGTTGATACATCTGAGTAGGACGGTTAAATAAACCTTCTAAAAGGAAAGCCAGACAGGAAATTCATTCATCTGGTGACATTGCATTAGGGCAGTGAAGTTAAGGTAAGACAGAAAATTTTGAGCAAGACTAGTATCCACAACCATTAATTTGTATTAGTAACCAGTCTATTTTGGAGTGTGGGTGTATAATTTCATGTTAGGGAATTCCTAAAACTATATTGATACTTTTATATACCCTGAAAAGTGAAAACGAACTGATAAAGTTAACTGTTAATAACAGAGTAACTCAAAAAAAGTAAATCACCCATTTACTGCACATATATTTCAGATGTAAAACACGTACCGAGACATTCGGAGGGAGGGTAATATAATCTGACCCGTGTCATCACATTAAAATTAGCATCAAATAAGAGAGGCACATTATAGAAACTTCAAAAGGATGAATTTTTAAATTCTTGAGAAATGATATCAGTTATATATATGTCTCAGGGCAATTTCGATACCGACACTTATCATCCTTGAAAGACAAAGCTCCCCAAGTACTCCATACAGTATATGGTGTCTCAACTTCTTCTTTTCTTTTTCTGCATTAAGCTTCAGTCTAAATCCTATAACAGAGACGGAAAGCCACAAGCAGGCGGACTAAATATCCGAGATAGTTAAAAGGGTCAGACAGCTGTAATCTGTGTAGAGACAGAATTTTCCACGGGAAAGGCATTCATCTCGCTGCTGTTCAAGCAGCCATTTAATTTGATCTTGGAATATTGTAGCAAAGGTGACCCAGAGAATATACAGCAAGTCAATGCAAAAAGGAACTTCAAGAAGAATCATTTCTCAGTGATAAAGATAAGACATAAGGATTGAGCCCATGAGAATAAGGAAGCGTATAAGCACAATGTATACATCAAACACAGACCCATATCGTGAGACTAGCATACAAGCGCAATGTATAACATCCAACACAGACCCATATCGTGAGACAATTCCGGATCAAAGACAGCGGCCGACCAATATATTAGAATAAAACTTAGAGAGACGAACCTTTACATCCGTAGGCTGGACGTAGATGAAAAGAAAATACCCAACCACAAGGCCAATTGAGATCCCAATCCCAAATCCGAAAAAACCCAGTATCGTGCTGATGAAACCCATTCTAACTCAGACGAAAGCGACCCTTCCTGAACTGACTGAAATCTCTAGCTAGGCAACCTGTTTCTCAGATAAGAAACGACGAACAGCCGCATCTATGCCATCCTATCGATGTGTCTTTTCCTTCCTTCTCCAACTCGGCCCAAACGGAGATATTCAAAAACAAGAGGGAGACACGTCGAATAAGTTCCCTAATCCAAGGACAACGTATGACTCTTCACCGATGCAGAAATGATAGATATCCCCTTCTCATTGAATATCGCGCCATAAAGTGAATGGATAACTATTCCCAAATTCTGTCCGACCGATTCAGGATGTGCGAGAAAACAATGAAAAACTTCGGACAGGCACAGATCAAACCACCTTCACGTCGGTAACGTTACTCTCGTTTTGCGCGACAGTAGGAAGAGAGGAATGGGGAAGAGATCACGAGGACGTAAGCGGAGAGAGACAGGGGTCATGCGAAACTGAAGCCCACATCCAAACAATATTTTTGTCCACAATAAGAAATGTTTTTCAAACAGAAAAGAAAAGTTCCAAGTGAAGCGGGGGAGTGCAGGGGCGGTCTAGGTGTGTCCCAGATTTCGGACCACGTCGCGCGAAGTTTCTAACTAAGGGACAGGTTGACCATTTTCATCAATTCGTTTCATCAGTCGGGTTGACATCTGCTCATACCTGATCCGTTTACGAATCTCAATTTAACCCAAAAATAATGGGTCACGGTTGTAACACTGAATAGAAGAAGAGAAATTTCACGATATATCCCAGAAGTTTAAGCGAATTTTACAAGATACCCTCGAGATTTTATTTTTATTACGAGATACTTTTGAGGTTTCATTTTTTTTACGATATACCCCTGAGATTTCATTTTCATTACGGTATACCCCTGAAGTTTCAATTTTATTACAAGATGTCCCTCAATTCAGATTCGGATATATTATACTTGTAATCCTCATTTTACCCTCGCACCATATGCCCCGTAACACGGGTTTATGGTCAATTTTTTAAAAAATTTAAAATATGAACAAAATGCACATAAAAATTAAAGATCAATTAAAATTTTATTTCAATTTAAAAAAACATAAATAAAAGTATAAAAACAAATTTTAAAAAAATTAGAATCATAAAAGGTTTAAAATAAATAGTAATGACTAACCAACAAAAAAAAATCTATTTAAAAAACTTATATTGTTACATAATTAAAAACTATTATAGCGGTGGCTTAAAATCATATGCTCCGCAATAACCTCAGGGATATATGGTCAAAGTTTTGTTTGAATTTGAAACTGAAATAAAATGCTCATATAAATTAAAGTTCATATAAAATTTGAAATCAATATTAAAAATTTGAATATAATTAAATAAACAAAAAATAATAAATAATAAATAAAAATGACTAAAAAAAAATTAAATTATTTTGAAAAATAAACATAACTTGTTAAGGAGTTGCCTAGATATGTATTAAAATTATAAAAAGTATAACAATAATATGAAGAATATTAAAAGCAACAATTTCAATAGTACATAGAAAAATCATTATTTTAAATTAGAAAAATAAAGTATAAAAATCATTTTTTTGTTATTTAAATATAATTGCTATAATAGTTTTTAAATTATGTAACAATATAAGTTTTTTAAATAGTTTTTTTTGTTGTTTGGTCATTTATATTTATTTTAAACTTTTTATGATTCTAATTTTTTAATTTATTTTTATACTTTTATTTATTTTTTAAAAATTGAATTAAAATTTTAATTGATCTTTAATTTTTATGTGCATTTTGTTCATATTTTAAATTTTTAAAAATTTGACCATAAATCCATGTTGCGGGGCATATGGTGCGAGAGTAAAATGAGGATATGAAAAATATATATTAGAATCTGAACTGAGGGGCATCTCGTAATAAAATTGAAATCTAAGGGGTATATCGTAATGAAAATGAAACCCAGGGGTATATCGTAAAAAAATGAAACCTCGGGGGTATCTCGTAATGAAAATGAAAACTCGGGGGTATCTCGTAAAATTCGCTCAAACCTCGGGGGTATATCATGAAATTTCCCATAGAAGAAAGATAGAAGACAAGATAGACATAAATTGTTATCTCCCATTTCATCCCATTGTGTGTCTATATATAGTACATAATACATAACCGTTTACTGAACCTTTGCGTGGAAAGAATACGAAATATCAAAAGACTTCTAATGAAGAGTTTGGGAGGTTACGGGGTTACATAAATGAAGAGTCTAAGATAAACGAAACGGTGAGTAGATGTACATCCAATAATTACATTATTTATAACACTCCCCCTTGGATGTACATCCTACTGCCTCATTAAAACCTTGCCTGGAAAAACCCATTGGGATAAAAACCATGGTCAAGGAAAAAAGAGTACAGTCTAAATGTTTCTCTCCCCTCAATTTAACAGAATGTCTCTTCGATGTCGCATACCGATATCATGAACAAGCTTCTTCAAGACTCTTGAAGGAAGTGATTTGGTAAATAAATCAGCTAGATTCTCGTCAGTCCAAATCTTGCGAACATCGAGAATACCTTTGGTCTGAAGCTGATGAGTTGAAAAGAATTTTGGTGATATATGCTTGGTTCGATCAACGTTGATGTATCCTTCCTTTATTTGTGCAATGCATGCGGCATTATCCTCGTATATCACCGTCGGCGTCTCTTGATCTGACTGTACCACAAGAACTTAAAATATGGTGGATAACTGATCTGAGCCATACACATTCTCTTCCAGTTTCGTATAGAGCTATCAGCTCGGCTTGATTTGATGAAGTTGCCATTGTAGTTTGCTTCATTGCACACCATGAAATGGCAGTTCCACCATGTATATATCATAGCACTCCTCTTCGTATAGATCTCATGATAGAATCCTCATTAAAATTTTACTCAAGAAATCTGTGATGTAAAAACCAAAACAAAGGAGAAAACATAACCACATAAAGATTCTCCCCCTGAATTTGACATGTATGAATGTATGCCAACATTCATTTCATAAATATGTCATCAATCATCATCATCTTAAATTTGATGAAAAGAGAGAACAATGGTGATTTATGTTTATTAAGAATCATCACCTTACCAGATGGTAAGTCTTATATCACCATTAATCATTCACAGGTAAAACTATATAGTGTTTTCTTGACCCGAGCCTCACACATTTTTCTATCATATAAAGGATGATAAATTTGTGTGACCCAATTTGCTCCCAAGGTCTATTTGATATTTCCATAAGAGGAGTATCCTTTACTAGTCATGTATTATCAACTTGACTTTACAAAACTCATATATATGAGTCTAGTGCAAATAATGCACTCTTAAGTGTTTGAACTTAATATCCACATATATGCTCTCTTAGTGGCTTATGCCATACCTTGGCTCATTTGATATATCGATATACATATAATTTTATGAGATGTGACTTGATACCATTGTGGTTTAGATGGTTCTCATCCAAGTCACCATTGATCATATAAAAACATAAGGCCTTTAGAGAAAATCATTCTTAAGATTTTCTTCGAATACCAATTCCCAAGAATCCATATGTTCACATTATGCTCTCTTTAAGAGTTTAGATCCTCTTTCAAGGGCTACATATAAGTTAACATGGTGTACTATTTATCATTAACTTTCTTTGAAAGTTTATAGCTCCTTTTCCAAGGGATATACACCTTTTTCAAGGGTTTACTATTTTCCACCAAAGTTTATAGCTCCCTTTTTAAAGGGCTCGACACCTTTTTCAAGGGTCTACTATCTTCCACCCTTATGATATTACAACTTCTTTATCCACTATGAGGAACACGTTCATTTCTCATATCAGGGTGGATGATAACATCTCATATGTATAACTATGGTGCATTATTATGCTAGCATTACACGTTTTAGCGTGTTTATGATTTGTCTTTATCAACTATCGGAAGTCATATTCCGCACTTCCATTACTCTTGGAGTATATCATTTTGGCAGTTTTCCCCCTTTTGAGGGCCTGAACTCCTCTTTCGAGGGTTCGAATCTTGAAACTCCTAATTCCTTTTTCCTTATGTGTCATTTGGCATATCTGTCCCCCTTTCGAGAGACTAGACTCCTTTTCGAGGGTCTAAACTCCTCTTTCGAGGGTTAAAATCTTTCCTAATTTGCTTTTCCTTTTGTGTCATTTTGGCATATTCGTCCCCCTTTCGAAGGACTGAACTCCTCTTTCGAGGGTCCGAACTCCTCTTTCGAGGGTTCTTTGGATCCCAAGGGTCGACCACGCCTCCAGCGTACTTGGGATTCACTTGTCATAGCGGTTGTCTCCCACACTTCTAACCGAGCTAGAACATTCGCAACTAGTATATATGTGATCACGTTACTTTGTTCATATCTATGAACGCATCAAGTAGTTGCAACATTTTCCAAATGACTTATTCTTTAACCTCTGGTTCATTTTGCTTTGTCATGCATGACATAATTCATAGTCCATTAACATTTGGTTAAGGACATTCAAGTTAGAGACAACCGCTCTCTAATTGACATCTTAAAAATTCATAAGCATCTTGGAGACTCATACTTCCAGAAGCATGGTTGTAGCAACATTCAATATGTGCTTGCTTTTGTAATCTTTCAATAAGGCATAATTGATTTTACTGATAAGACTTTGTGTCAAATATCAAAACACATATCATTCTCCCCTTAAAGTTGAGAATGCTTAAGAACTAAAGAAGTTCATTATTCTCAACTTTCCTTTTTTTGTAACCCTTTTGATATTTTTTAATGGGGGAGGTATAGACACAAACCCAATTGTCTAACCTTTTTCTTTGCTATACAAAATTAACTACTTAATAAGGTCGTTCTTAGTGGGAGTATAAGTTACTCAATACCACTATTCTTTCAAGTTTTATATTATCCATCTTAATCTCAAATTCACATGGATAATTTCATTATAGCTAGATTTTTCTAAATCAATAGCCCAATGAATACAATACCTCATGTGACCATTATTTGATGTATCAAACATCATATATATGTCAAAGGTCCACATAGTAATTTTTTCCCGCCCATAATCAATCCATGATATTTCAAGGGAGTATAAAAATTCTCATCCACTTCCTTTGAATGATCTTGCTGTATCTTATGTGAACTATTGTCACCCGAGTAAGAGCCTGGAAGTTTTCGATAGTTTAGAAAACTAGTGATTCGGCATCACTTTTCTCATGGATGGCCCATTTTTCCGTTTCATATAAGAAATATTTTATTGTACACTAACCGCATATTAGTGACCCTTCCTTTTTCTTTTGGGCTTTATGGGATTGGATTTTACGTTATATCAACTTATATAACTTGGCACATTTTGTGCTTGTTTTCCCATCATACAAGCATACTTTGTCATTAAATAAGTGCATCTTTAATGTTTATTCTTATTCCCTCAAGGAACATAATGAAGAGCTTTTAAAATTCACGGCTCACAAGAGCAAGCTCTCATTCTTTATAGCCTCTTATAGACTATAGAGTTGTATATAAAACATTTTCAGTTGTGCATTATAGCACTATCAATAAATTATGACTCTTTGTCATTTAATCACTTACAACATGCTCGCAAATTTATTATAGATTTCAAAGATGGTTCAACGGACCATATTTTATTCCTTTTGAGTACCATGAATAACCAATACCCAAAGCATGGTTATAAAATATATCAAAATTCATGTACTTGACTGCGTCTTTTGCACTTTATAAATATGTACTAAGGATGATACCTTAACACTTTTTCATCAATAATAACATCATCTCAGCAATATCCTTCATGGAAATGTAGCGGTCTACCATCATGTCAATTGCACACAATTTCCTTTTTACATGGTCCAACCATGTACGGATGTACAATAATCTGTCATAGATTATAACATCTTTTACAGTCGACCTTTACAAGATAAAATGGTCATTTTCATAAGCTAACTCAGGCTTTTAGTTCCCATATCATCAATGATGTTACATATAGATCTTGCCAAAATCAACCTCAAGCTCAACTTCTTTCATAATCATGCATGATACACATTAGCATTTTAGAGCTTGAGTCAAAAATTAATTCATTGGGAAATCTCTTTAATTTTCCAATAATAATCCTTCAATGTAACTCCTCAATGAATACTTAGGAGACCATGTAACTTATAGCAAAGTTACTTTGTGTGGAGTTATTTATAACTCTTTAAAATCTATCTAGCTCTCCAAGAGCTTTTACAATTGGTCCAATTTTATATCAAATGTGGACCATGTTTAACATCCACCTCAAATGCCTAGTCATGCATGAGGGAAAAATAATAATTTATCATTCTCAATCTTCAATGTAATTTTCTTGCACGAGGGAGTATAAGGATCTTACAACTCTCAACCTCAAGAGCATGATTTCGCGAGAGAAAAATATTACACTCTAATGCTCAATCTCTAATGCTTGTATACATGATCCTTTTATTTTTTTTCCTCTAGTGCACTCATTTTTCATGAGGAAGTATTACAATCTTACCTCAAACGTTAGCATCTTACACGAGGTAGCATAATCATTAACCTCAAATGCACCGTCTTGCATGAGGTAATATTTACAATCTCCTTTTAATAATTACATAGGAGAATTATTAACATCTAGTGCAACATCTTGCACAAGGTTATCACCTTTTTTTGTTACTATCTCAAAAGAGATTTCCTCATAAATGGTAATTCAAACCCATCATATGGCAATACTGTTTTTCAATCATAAAATAAAATTGTACGGAATGAATTATACCATATTTGATGGTTCGCTTTTCAAAACAAAAATATATAACGTCAAATAATACTTTGAGAGAGTAGATATGCAACAATCATTATACCACAAAATATGTAGTTCTTCAGTGATTAAACTGATAGTTTAGTTCTTCAAAACTATAACAATATATTTTCATCGAAGATACCGCTTTCATTTAGTGATTTTTTTTTACTTAAAGTTTCTATTATTCAATAAATAAAAAGCTCCACCCCGCGGAATCTCACAAAAAAAAATTCTTTACCATTTTTCTTTGTTAAAAACTGTGAACTTTATTAACAAAATAAAAGAAGGATTTCACCTTTGATTTAAAAATACATATACACGTTTATATAAATTATTTTAAGTTGTGTCTAACTTACCTGCTTGTTAAAATGAATATGCTGGTAAAATTGATTAAACTTACTTACACCTTCTTGAATCGGTAGAGTACCCATCAAATGCGGCTTCTACATATAAACTTTTTGGCATCGCAGATTCTAGATAAAGCACAACGATTTCTAGTAGGATAAATAATAACCATCATCACATGGTGCATGACCGAACACCTCCTGCCAAGAAATCACAGAACATAAACAAACACTGTGAAACCATGATTTTACAGTTGAAATCAGAAACACAAAATAAATAGAATATTGAAAGTGGTGGGCGCTTGAGATTTGGATCTTCCCTCGAGAATGAAAGCGAAATGTCGGGGATAGATCTAACATAATGCTAGCTTGCGCAGACTACCGAGTTCATCCCTTCTTCAAGCCAGAGCCCGGGGAAGTCCTGATGAAGCCGAGATGATCTTTGTTGATGATGTATGGTAGAGAGAATAATACTTTTTTAGTAGAGTCTATCATGCTGATAACGTGTTGTAACACTGAGAGAATAGAAGAAAGATAGAAGACAAGATAGACGTAAATTGTTATGTCCCATTTCATCCCATTGTGTGTCTATATATAGTACATAATACATAACCGTTACTGAGCCTTTGGGTGGAAAGAATACGAAATATCAAAGGACTTCTAATGAACAGTTTGGGAGGTTACGGGGGTTACACAAATGAAGAGTCTAAGATAAACGAAAGGGTGATTAGACGTACATCCAATAATTACATTATTTATAACAGTCACAGAATTGTAATCTCAACCAGACTTATCATTAACCCAAAGTCAACTCAGACAATCCAAAAATTTCTTAAATACATCTTTTTTACAGTTTTCGATTCTTTGTCAATACGCTCAGTCGGGTTTTCACTTCGCACAGTCGGAAAAAGACTATTTTACCCCTATTTTAATAAATTTCAAAAATTACTATATTTACCCATAATTTGTGATATATTACTAGATAATCCCAAATTTCATTATATAAAGGAAGTGAATATGATATGAAATCATATTCAAATTCAGAAATCCTAAAGTTAGAGAGATAAAGAGAGGAAATGGTTTCTTTTGGAAGTTTAAAGAAAAAACTCTTCGGTAAGCAGAGTAAAAAAGGTGGAGGAAATGCCGAAGGTGGTGTTCCATAAATGCATGACGAGTATGCAGATGATGTTAACAACGAGGAGTACTCACGAGGGGCCCATTTTGAGGTACTTTTTGTTGTAAATTTAGCAATTTATGTACAAACATAACTAGATTTTATACAAAAATGAACGAAAAAAAGCAAAAAATGGGTTTCAAAGTAGCAAATGACGTCCGACTCT
The DNA here is from genome assembly GCA_023374045.1 of Limonium bicolor. Classification (NCBI taxonomy): domain Eukaryota; kingdom Viridiplantae; phylum Streptophyta; class Magnoliopsida; order Caryophyllales; family Plumbaginaceae; genus Limonium; species Limonium bicolor. The sequence continues at coordinate 117,624,975 of CM041778.1, forward strand.
GGAGCCGACCAGGTAAAGCAGGCGCCAGCGCCGCCCCCTTTATACCCGCGCCCACGCCGCCCCTGTCTAACACGCGCGCGCCTAGTTCCGTGGGCGCCGGTGCCGGCCACTTTCTGTCGCCGGTGCCCGTTTCTTCAAATCTGTATCTTCGTTATTGCTCCGTTTTTCTATCCGTTTGCGCTGTTGTGTATGTCTTTTTGTGTACTTTGTGATGATCTACTTTGTTGATTATTTGCATGCCTTATGTGTGATTTACTCTAAAGTACGTAGTATTAGGGTTTACAAGTAGCACTTCGTGATGAACGACGTTTTTCTGCTTAGGGTGAAAACGATGATGAATTCGAGGAAGTGAAGGTAGACACAAGTCATGTGTTTAGTACTAGCATAATGTTTGTCGATAAAGAGGATGCGGTAGTCATGCGCTTCGCATCGGACGGAATAATATATTTATCTAATCAGACAGACTAAGAGAGACGAAGTGAATTAGTACTAATGTGTGAGAGGTACGGCAAGCACGCCATGAGTTAGCACAGGAGAATTGTCATGATCTAGTCAAAGGCCGAGACGTGCCACGAAGAAATGCAACTGCCCGTTCCGCCTAAGCATCAGGGGTGGGGAACGTACGGGCTGGTCTATCCTGGTGATGGTCCCGACGCACAACCATGAGTTAGCTAGTAACCCGCAATCTCACTTTGTTCGGCCTCGCTTTAGTGTCGACGAAAGAGCAAGCATGAAGAGTTTGCATAGGAGTGGTGTTGCGCCAAGGCAGATGTGGGCCCATTTGCATGACAAGAACCCCGAAAGTACCGCAGACAAGACATCGATTCATAACCTAGTTGTGAAATTCATAAGAGAGGAGAAGGTGATGCACAATTTCCGTTTCTGCAACATTACCGTTTCTGTAGGATGGAAATCAGTTTACCAACGTAACAACAAGAAAGGAGAAGGTGATGCACAGATTATTTGTTTCAGTATGGTCAATCCTCAGAGGTGGTATAAGTGTGTGTTGGTTTAATATTAAAGCCAAGTCAGTACTAATACATTACCTAAGTTGGTATATTCATTTGAAAGGTTAGAAGATAGTTTAACAACTAAAAGAAGGAATGAAGAGGAAATGCAAAGATTGAGGTTTTCAGATTTTGCAATACTTGATTGCTTCTGTGTAATTGGGTTACAGAAGTTTTAGGAGTGATGAATTGGTTTAATAAAGAACCCAAATCATAGCTAATGCATTTAGCTAGGTTGGTGAAACATTTTAGGAGTAGTAGACACCAGTTTGATACAACAAAAGTGAGGTTAGATATGGTTATAACCTGATTGTGCTTTCAGATTTCTGTAATTACAGTTTCTGCCTAACTAGGTTACATAAGTATTGAGAGAGTTATAGTGGGTTAAGAAAGAACCCAAGATACCACTAAGAGTGTGAACTAAGCTGGTACATTCATTTGAAGCTTAGAAATCAGATGAACAACCCAACAAAAGAATATAGAAGAGATGAACCAACTTTGGTCTCAGAATTTTCGATAATAAACTGCTTATGCATGACTGAGTTACAGTGGGGATTAAGGGTGTGGATTAGGTCTGGAAATGGACTGAAAACCTTGCTAAAACACCCACCTAAGAGTGTAAACACATTGGGGAAAATTAGAGAACAAATTGATGCAGTAACAAGAGAACTGAAGGCAAAGGTGCATGAAGTGATGTTTCAGTTTTCTGAAAATTGTGTTTCAGTATGGTTAACTTCCCAAGGTGTTGAGGGTGTGGTGTGGGTATACAAATGAATCCCAAAACAGTACTGATATACCTAGCTAGTTGGTGAAACATTTTGGGAAGAATAAACATCAGTTGATACATTAAAGGAGAGGTTAAGTAAGGTTAAACACCGAAATTATTGTTTCAGATGTCTAAACCCTTGGACTTCTGTATAAAACAGGTTGAGGGGTATTTTGAAGACTACATTGTCATGATAGTGGGTTTAAATCATTGCTAGTTTACTCAGCTAGGGAGGGAATATCTTGGGTAGATTAAAATCAATCTTAGGTAAACTTGTCACAAGGTGGTGGGTAGAATACTCTAAAACATTAGTTAGAGAGGGAACTTAGTTAACGTGTAAAACGTCAAGGAAAATGCCCTAGGGGTAAGATAAAGCCTAAGGTTATTACTTGGAAAATTTCTAAGGGCTAATATAAGTTGAACAATCAAAAGTTCACCTAGGGAATAACACTCGGTATAAATGAGATAAACTAGAAAAGTGTCATCACATGAAATCATGAACTGACACGTTATTTTTTTAATCAACGTTAGGGTCGTAACGAACGCCAACCAGGAACCCGTGTGTGAGACGACACTTGCTTCTGATCCAGGTATGGATATGTGTGGTCCGTATGTTGCCGTGTTACACGGCTTGTGTGATGTGTGCTTTGTTTGACAATGACCATAAGACTAAAGCATGAAAATGGATTACTTGTTGTGGCTTGCTTATATGCTTGTTATCTCATTGTTGCATATTACTTGCGCGCACACAGTAGTTTAGTCCCTTTCTCGTTTATGAAACTTTGAGATGGAACATGACGAACTACGTAAACAAAACAAAAGAACTATACAAAGAGAAAACTCCTCTCTAACTATAGAGGACTTCTAACGACACCCACTATGGTGTCAAGCCACTAATGTTAATGAACAGTAAATACCAACTGGTGGAACACATCCTGGGGTCTAGGGGTGATCCCGCTTTTTGACGCATGATGCCGGGAATGGAGGATCAGCTATGGAGAAGACGTCCTTCAAATTGAGGTGATAAGAGAGTTCACAAACAAGCCTTAAAGAATCAAGGAAAGATTGGCACCTACATGATATGGTCACGGGATCTAACTATATCCCCAGACCTGGTGCAAGAGAAGAGAAAGAAAATACACATTAAGGGAACAAGAGAAAAGAAATGAAAACACACAACGCTCGAATGATCCCATAGTGAGGATCATTGGTATAACATACCTATACACACGTTTTATTATTTACATGATTGTTGTTGCTACACTAGCAGCTTGTTGTACTTGGTTGCGTGTTTGATGTTGCTATGATGCTGGCATGTCATGCTTGGTTGCTTGTTGCTAATGCCTTGCTACCTTTAAGTGTGTATGATATCATGAGGTGTTGTGGTGTGCTTTACTGCTTTATTATAGCATGTAATTGGACTTAATAATATTCGACCAAGTAGTCGTGTAGCCCGGTAACATACGGGCTACACATATTCATACTCAGCATAGTTTTGTTGAGTCCTTTATTTTTATAGGTGATCATCTGGAACGTGACGGAGTGTAGGTGAAGGACTATCATGGGGGTAGTCCACTCGGGCAAGACTTATGAGTTGTTCTGTCTAATTTATGAACTGTACCCTGTAGAACTGAACTCAGGATGTAATGTTTCAGTTGTGTTGTTTAACCTAGTAGCTATGTTGTATACACTAGGTATTTGGGAATTGTATCCATATTGTACATGAGTTTTTATTGAGGGTTATTTCCAGTCATGCAGACCGTAACTTGGTGTTGGTAATGTGGTCTGTCAACCACGTGGGTGGTTGGCATCTGTAGCACCCGGATGAAGTTTGAGAATCCGCTGCATAGTTATCTTGTAATATGGCTAGGCGCTTTGTTTGTGCTATTGGATGTTTATTCGGGGGTGTTACAGAAAGTGGTATCAGAGCGTAGTTACGCTCTGATGACTGGAACAGAGAAGTTTCGAGTATAGGAAAACCTGAATGCGGGAAACGGGGTTAAGGGTTAGTATGTGAGACGCGTTAGTTAGGGTTCTTCCCCAGTAATTACTGAATACCTAACAGACACCTACACCCAACCTCTACATCCCTAGGGTCCATTTCAATTCATAGAAAGAACGTCGGAGAGGTAGAAGGCCTCCTCACACTCGGGAAAACCCGATCCGGCATCTACTAAACGTTATGCAATTTACCCGTGAAGGAGAAACTATGCTATACAATAGTCCAAGACGCGAAGCTCAGACTAGAGCGTGAAGTTCAAAGATGTTTCCAAAAGAATAATACCCATTGAGGGACCAATTTTAGAGGCAACGTGGGTCAACATGCTTAGCAGTCGATAGGACCCTACCTGATAGGCCAAAAAAAAGGGGACTAAAATATCCCTTGGAATAAAGAAATAAATGAAGCTTGGCTAACCAATTAATTAAGATGAAATGGTTAAGTATGGATAAGAATGCTATGGAAATAAAATTATGCAAACCATATACTAGGGGGGATTAATGCCAGTGAACCTCCCCTGTAATAATGAAATAAAGGAACATGATCCGAAACAACAGTAATCAAGTAAATAAAGTTGGTACGAACAATAGTACCCAATGCAACGTAAAAATCAGCGTACCAGCTGCTCCAATACACGGTTTTACCGTTCCCTCCAACATCACCCAAAATGTGATCTCCCTTGTAAACATCTAAATAGCAATGTGCAATGCCGCTATTACGAGATCATCCTTCCAAACACACTCCAATCAAAGGACAAAAGTTCCTAAATAGATTCTGAAGAACGGCCTCCTTAATTTAGGAAAAGCCATAACAGTCAGAATTATAATAAAAAGGCCAAAGAGGAACACCTAGTAAGACTAATGGGTCTTTGGCTAAGAAGTAAGCCTTGAATAATTAAACACGAGGAACTATAAACAAAATTTATCAAATTATATATGTACAAAGGTACATACATACAAATCAAGAGAGTCAAGATATCAATAAAACTTAAGGAGAAAATGGGGTGCAACTAAAGAAGGTCAAGTGACACTGTGTACAAATTGGGTTTCGAAAATCAGATACTTTTGCTAACAGACTTATGAGACGTTTTTGAGAAAAAAAACGCAAAGTGAATTTCAAAAAGGAGAACTACTTGTGTCAATCTTCGTAAATTCTTCCTTTGACTCTGGATATTGCTTCATCCATGAGCTGAGTCTTTGTTGTGACGTGAACGCGTCTTCATTGTAAACAGTGAGAGGCTGTATATCCCCTGTCCAGAGAGGACATTGTAAACAGTGAGGGGCTGTATATCCCCTGTCCAGAGAGGACATTTTGAACAGTGAGGGGCTGTATATCCCCTGTCCAGAGAGGACATTGTGAACAGTGAGGGGCTGTATATCCCCTGTCCAGAGAGGACATTGTGAACAATTGGGTTGTCCACTCTTGAGTTGTTGATTCTCGGATTTCTCTCATTCATTCCTAGTCCTTGTGACTACTTGAGTCTTTCTACTCCTAACTAGAACTGAATCTAACTTAAGCATTGGATGATCCTCGAAACCCCCTACAAGTGGACACATAAACTACAAACAGATGTGGAATTTTATGAGCTTGAATTAGTAAAGGGTGAAGGAAGCGGTGTTGATACTAGATGATACGATCATATGAACACATTGGTACATGATTCGAAAATTAGAGATTTCCAATATGGGAAGACTTGAAATGATGCGATGTTACTAGCAACCTAATGGTTACTACCTAAAATATATACTATCGCAACCAAATTCAATATGTAACCGGTAATAGTCAATTACTTTAGTTCCTGGCGGAACATAATAACATTGATGATGATAAGGAAACTAAATATCCTATATTACACATAATTATGAACGGTGATACAAACTAAACACGTCGTGTAATAATGACACGCTTGTAAATCGTTACTACAGAGCATACATGAATTAAAGCCAAAAGGTCAGCCAGAAAGAACAATTCAGACGCTCAAAACCACATTAAAGGCATGAACTTCCGACCTCCAGAGTAAATGGATAGACAAGCTACAACCCACCGAGATTGTGTATAAATTAAAATACCCCTTGTCAGTCAAGAGACTTTTACTCCTATACAATTAAACCATGCGCTGCCTTGAAAGGCATAGGGAGGGAAACCTAAACCTAAACGAAATCAGAGTCACACAGCAGAAGCTGGTGGACCGTATCTCACACCTTCCAGTTGATAGATCGGTATGGATACTGATAAGAATCCCTGAGACATAAACTGAACCATTAACATAGTCAAAACATTTGATAGGATTATAAGACGAGCTACATTGCATAGGAACAAGAAAACCCCATGAGACTTAAACATCGTGAACCAAGGTTCAAGGATGATATAATAGGGATTACGAGGGTGTAATCCATTTTTAAGGGGGGTAGGCGCGTTGCGTTTTTACTGGGTTACTACCCGGTCGTGGTGTTGCTTTGAATGCTATGTGTGTGAACTGTGTGTGGATTGGTTTGAATGCATGGTGGTTATGAACGAATGATTTGTGCATCTGATTACTTATGAGTACAGTATATGAATATTACTGGTACATTGCAATATTACTGAGAACTTGGTCAAGCCATAGATGTGGCGTGGTGCTTATAAGCACAAATGGTGAAATAAAACTGTGGACCTTGGTTAGAAATTTACTATGTGCACACGTTGGTTGGTAGGTCCGAGTGTATGAGTTATGTGTGTGTATTGTATTGGATGTACCTTGTGCTATGAATGAATGCTGTGTACCTTGGGTTTACACCTCAGTATGTTATATATACATTGCTAATACCTTGGACTACTATGAAAACTAGTGAGAAGCCATTAATGTGGCATAGTGCTTATGAACACACTTGGGTAGTGAGAATTATGGAATGCGGGACTTGATCCCTAGGTTTAACAAGAATGAAAAACACCAGTTAAGGAAGTAAGACTTCGAGATTAAGTCTCTTTTAAGGGGGGTAAGTTGAAACACCCCTGAACAATTAAACACATAAAATCATAAACACGAGGAGATTATCTGCGAATAACGCGTTACATAATTCGGACATATGATAATGTATGAACAATTAAATTTAGTATATACATGTCCAAAAACGAGACAACGTTACATATTAATACGGTCACGTACTTATACATGTACGTATATGAAAATATGCATACGTAACGTTACAATATTACAACATTGTAAATAATAAATAATAACGTCGCATGGGCACATATAATTAAACGCGACAAAATAAAAGGGGCGTATATGTATAACGTAACAAAATTAAGTGATTGTGTATCTAACTAATAACGCAATATATTATATAGTCTCACATGTATATAATTAAGCATGTATATAGCTTATAAAAAAAGAGGAGGAGCAAAGACGCTCCCGCCGAGGTTCGAACCCCGTACCCCTCGTATACCTCCCGAACGCCTTAACCGGTTGAGCTATGCTCGAATTCGGTAATAGATAGTCACGAATTAAAACTAGTAATATGGATACTAAAGCAACTACAGAAAAAAGAAAAAATAAAACCACGATCAGGCACTATCATCGACCCCGGGCCTTGACAGTAAACATGGGGAAATCGTTCATGGACATGTCACTAACTCATTAACCACTCTCAAGCATCAGCCAGCAAAACAGTGGGAAATCTGGTAACATGGGCAGTGGTACGCCCGATAAATTCCTGCTGAAAACCTCACATGGAGCCACCTGCTCTCACGATTCTTGGAGTTGGTCAATGCCCCTGTTAACTGCAGTAGGACCTGCATTAGGATTCTTGAAACAATGGCACCACTACTCAATACTCTGGGAGCGATCTCTCTTGATTCTGTCTGAAGACAACAATTTGTAAACGGAAACACCCATGCTGTTACCGGTTGCTGAGTTTGAGGAATTGGACAGGGAATTATGGATGCGCATCAAAGTTTGAACTCCACAAACTGTCACAAGCACTAATCTTGATTTCAGTAAAAAAAATAGGCAAACCAAAGACATGCACATCATAATGCCTCTTTTCCTAACCCCCACGCACCAGAGACCAACCTTTCTCAAACTTTCACAAATTCTCTTGGGAATGCACAACCAGCAACAACTCACCAAGCTGCTGCGTTAATCTCCTTTTGCTTTTGTCATTAGAGTAACACCCATGCCCCTGTTGTTAATTAAAATCCTTATTTCAGTCCTCCTCCTTCACGTTCACATGCCACGGTGATTCCTTGCTCAGAGTCTTCCTCGTCCCTCTGTTACGTTGTTCACACGGAAGGTAAACCAAGGGGTCAAGCCTGTCCTTCTCCTCTTTCCTGACCTCCTTCTTGCTGACCCAAACGCAACTCTTGCAGTAAGCCAAGCCTCAGGGCTGTTTCTCTGTACAACTGATTTCTCTTTTTCCTCTGATCGAAAACTCACCCTCTTACCTTGCTGCTTCTGTTCGAAAGGGGACTACCAGTCTATCCAGGAATCCTCTGTGTAAATCAATGAACTCAAGCGCCTTGGTCCTTGCAGCCTGATCGATCTTGTGTTCAAGTGCGTGGAAGACAAAAGAAAACTGAATCAATCCAGTCCAGAGAAGCCAACAGGTAAAGCTACAACAAGTGCTCTCCCTCTGATTAGTTTTGACTGAGTTTTATACACAAGCTCCTCTAAACTTCGCCCTTGTCTTGCATAAATACCCCATGCAACTCCAACAGGAAGGACCCAAGTCATTTCTCCAAGAGATCGATCCTGTTTTGTGAAGCAGCACCCCAGGTACACTCCCACCTGATAATCAACTCAAACCTGTAGCATGTATTCTCAGCATACCAAATATCCTGGGTGATGTGGAGTTGCTGATATGTTACAACCCTATAAGTACACCTGACTAAGTATCAAATGGTGGGAGGGTTGAAGAAAAAAAAACAGAAACAAATAGCATCTTAAAAGAACAATAAAACAATGTATCAGTCCATATATATATATACATCCCGTTTCTGTTGTAATTTCAGTGGTTAAACCATGTGTCTTGGGTTTGTTCGGTTAGTTTTGAGAGTATAAGTTGTACTAAGATTTTAATTAAGCAGCTAAACCATTTGGGGAAAGTAGAAAACAAGAACCATGCATGAAACAGAAAGAAAAGATAACCTGATCATGTGATAGTATATGGCAGTTTCATAGTTCCAGTTTTCAAGTTCTGTGAAATACGTTCCCAGAAACGTAGCCTGGTTGCCTTAGGTTGTTTCAGGTTTCAAACTATACTAAAATATGTAACAAGGAAGCCCAAACAACTTTGGAGGGAAAGTTGAAAGAGGGATCGGTGAACAGAAAGGAGACAATAGGAAAGTAATGCAACAGTTCATGATTCTGATTTCTGTTTCAGTTTATAGATTCTTGCAAAGGAGTTTGGGAGATGTTGCCTTGTTTGTGTTGGGATAGATACCAAAACAATGAATGGAACAGAAAGACAAAACAATATATATATATATAAGTTCGGGTTCATAAGTTCCAGTTTTCAGGTTTTGTATTAAACACTTCTTAGAGGGATTGGATAGAGTTGTAGTGAGTTGATAATGAACCTAAAACAGTTCTAGTACACTTAAGTAAGTTATGAACACTTGAGAAGCTTTAAGAATCAGTTACTGCAGTGAAAGTGTAGTGGAATGAAGTTGTGTCCAGAAACTTTACTTCAGATTCTGTCACATTGTAACTTCTGTATAAATGAGTTCAGGAGATTTGACAGAGTTGTAATGGGTTGCTTATGATCTTAAGGTCTTGCTAATTCCTTTAACCAAGTGTGTAAATATTTTGGGGAAAGTAAGAAATTAATTTAAGGCATTAAAAGAGGAGTTGGAAGGGAGGAAAACACAGGTTGACGTTTCAGATTTTCTGAAACTTCTGCTTCTGTAAAATAAATTTCTAGAAGTGTTACCAGCATAGTCTTGGGTTGATCTTGAGTGCAAAACCTTGCTAATACATTAGACTAAGTATAGATAAGAAGGGGAATGCTAGAAAAAAAATAGTTAGCACATTAAAGAGGGTGATAGAAGTAGGAGAATGCAGAGTCTTGATTTCAGTTTTCCAGTTTCTCCAGTTTCAGTATAAGAATGTTTTAGTGGAATTCACAGTGTTGGTTTGGGTTTGGTTTGAAGCTAGGATTAAATCAAAACGCTTAACTAACTGTGGCAGCAGTTTGGGAAAGTTGGAAATTGGGCTTGTGAACAAACAGGAAGAAAAGATGAGAAGAGGATAAACCAAATTAGTTTTAGATTCTGCAAATTGTTCTTGCCTCAGTATAAGAGTGTATCTGTGGGATTCATAGTGTTATTTGGGTTGTCTTTGGGTTTAAAACATTGTTAAACCACTCAACTAAGTAGGTAGGTGCTTGAGGATAGATTAGGAGTCAGGATGATGATCCAAATTAAGGAGTGAAGAAAAAAAAACTCGAGTCTCCAATCTGCAACATTACCGTTTCTATAGGATGGAAATAAGTTTACCAACGTAACAACAAGAAAGGAGAAGGTGATGCACAGATTATTTGTTTCAGTTTCTGAAACTCACGTTTCAGTATGGTCAATTCTCAGAGGTGGTATAAGTGTGTGTTGGTTTAATAATAAAGCCAAGTCAGTACTAATACATTACCTAAGTTGGTATATTCATTTTAAAGGTTGGAAGACAGTTTAACAACTAAAAGAATGAATGAAGAGGAAATGCAAAGATTGAGGTTTTCAGATTTTGCAATACTTGATTGCTTCTATGTAATTGGGTTACAGAAGTTTTAGGAGTGATGAATCGGTTTAATAAAGAACCCAAATCATAGCTAATGCATTTAGCTAGGTTGGTGAAACATTTTAGGAGGAGTAGACACCAGTTTGATACAACAAAAGTGAGGTTAGATAAGGTTATAACCTGATTGTGCTTTCAGATTTCTGTAATTACAGTTTCTGCCTAACTAGGTTACAGAAGTATTGAGAGAGTTATAATGGGTTAATAAAGAACCCAAGATACCACTAAGAGTGTGAACTAAGCTGGTACATTCATTTGAAGCTTAGAAATCAGATGAACAACCCAACAGAAAGAATATAGAAGAGATGAACCAACTTTGGTCTCAGAATTTTCGATAATAAACTGCTTCTGCATGACTGAGTTACAGTGGGGATTAAGGGTGTGGATTAGGTCTGGAAATGGACTGAAAACCTTGCTAAAACACCCACCTAATAGTGTAAACACATTGGGGAAAATTAGATAACAAATTGATGCAGTAACAAGAGAACTAAAGGCAAAGGTGCATGAAGTGATGTTTCAGTTTTCTGAAAATTGTGTTTCAGTATGGTTAACTTCCCAAGGTGTTGAGGGTGTGGTGTGGGTATACAAATGAACCCCAAAACAGTACTGATATACCTAGCTAGTTGGTGAAACATTTTAGGAAGAATAAACATGAAATACCCCTAAATTTATTTAAATTAATTTAGGGGATTTATTTTATTAAATATTAAATTATTATATGGAATTACGGAAATTAAATTATTATATGGAATTGTGAAATTTATTTAGGGGTTTTCTCCTATTTAACCCTAATTATTATATATTATTATATAGTATTATGAATTTAATAATAAGATTTATAAGTCCATAAATCTTGGGAAAATTTCTAAACACTCCAAATATATTATAAAGATTTTAGGAAGTGTTAGAACATTGTTTTGAAAATAAAAGTCAATATAAAATTCTAGAAACCTTAAAGCTTATTAAGCCTTGCTAGGGTTGACTTTTTGAGAATGGTCAAACCAGGCCATGAAACCTATACCAATAAATAGGTTATGGAAAACCATGAAGATCGATAAAAAGAACGTCAAAAACGGATCATCCTAGCCAAAGTTATGCTAGATTGAAGTTTTGAATCAAAAATTTGAAAGATGCCACGTGTCACTCTGTCACGGGTCGCCACAGCCGATTTTATCCCCTGAATTTCGGTAACAGATTTCAGTATTTTGCCCTAACTTTAGACGGCTATATCTCTTTCATCTCTCCATATTTTTCAATGTCGTCTTCTTTGTTGTCTTCTCCTACATTCCCTCTAAACAACTAAACTCATACAAACCCTAACTCATACTGAATCAACCGGAAAATCGAGTCAAAGTAGCCACCCTGCAAAAAACGAAACTGCAATTCCAGTTTTCTCTTCGAATCAGGTAACTTCGATCAGCCATAACTTCTTCGTTACTCATCCAAATTCCATGTTCTTTAGCTCGTTTTGAAGAGCTCTAATTCCCTAAAACTTTCATGTTTATGGTTTAAGTTAATTCTCAACCGATTGGAGGGGAAAGGTGTCTAAAGTTTCGGTTTTGCCAGCACATAAAATCATAACCGAAACTGTAAGGTAAACTCGCAACTTCTAGCTTCAATTTCTTTCTGTGTGATGCGAGTTAGGATTAGTTCTTGCTATCAATACGTAGATCTAAGTTTGCTCTTTCCAATGAGCCCTTACACATAGCCTAACTCAATCTGTGCTGCAAGTTATAGATCTTCGAAGTTGGCCTCGTGAACTGCTCACAGTTCGAGTTTTTCCAGTTTTTCCGAATTTGATTTCACTAAATTCGCACAACTCCGGTAAGTTTCCGATCAATTGCTCCATTTTTTTCAAACCTTGTCATGTTTCCGACCTAATCCATGTTCCAATTTGATCAATTACGTGTTAGATTAGGAGGATTCGTTGGAATTGTTTTCGAATCAAAGTCTATACCCGATATAAACCCTAACATTCGAACTGAATTCGAAACTCGATGGATACCGCATTATAATTGGGGAAATTGGCACCAATAGAACCGAAATTCAATTTCGAATCCATAGAAACAAGAATCACTCGATTTCGTTCTGTAGATTAGGAGATATTGATGATTTAGTACTCGGGTTGGAATTGAAATCGATGAAGAACTGGGAGTTCAGGGCCGTCCGATCTCGTTTTAAAAGATTGGACGGCCGAGATTAGATCGTGCTATTAAATAATTATTATAAGTTTATAAAATTCCATAAATAGTCCTAACTTGTTGGGTTAATTTAAATATCTTCCCGAATGTATTTTGACTTGAAATTTTAACCATAGATTCCTTATTTAATCTAGTTTATTTTGATGTAAATTATTATGGTTTTGGAGTTTTTAAACATAAGTTATGATTTTTGCAAGTTACGGGTTTCTGGAATTATTTGGCTAAATTAAAAAGATATTTTTATGAAATAAAAATTTTATAATATGTCTAAAATGTTATAGTTACTGTATATTAAATTTGGGAATTTTTGGGCAATGGTAAAAGGTTTTAAAAATTGTGTTTATGAGTTTTTCATAAGAATAACCTATAATATAAGGTTTTTAATGTAACCAAAAATTAAAGTATGGTTTGTTAATTAACTTTTAAGCTGGGGAAAATAAGGGAAAATAAATTAACATTTTATAACAGTAAGTTTATAAATGTTTTGGTATTGGCTTTTAAGAGAAGTGAAATTATTTACATATATGTATATATACTTACTTAAGTAGAAACTTATATAAATTAAGGAATTTAATTATCCTACATTTTATTTATTATATTATATGGGAGTTGATATTTTTAATTAAACTAAGGAATAAATATATATATTTTACGCATTTATAAAAGGGAATTAAGTGGTAACTTAGAGTAAAACAAGGAACTAATTAAATTAACACTTATAATAACTAAATATTATAAGAGCTAGAATCCTAAGATATAGTAAAAGAAATACTTAATGAAACATACTTGGAATGCAGTTAAAGATCGAAGTAATAAGATAGTTTAAATATAGTAAGTTACCTAGGGAATGTCTTAGTTAAATTCTAATACGGGTATACTTATATATATTAAATAAATAAAGGAAACACATTACTTTATAAACCATAAGTCGGTTGTGTTAAGCCTGGAAGTTATTGAACATTAATAAATACAGTAAAATTTCCTAAAAATGTTATGGATAAATTTTAATACATAAAGATATATATATAAATATACATGTATATAAATACATTAAAATAGTTGAGGGAAATAATAATCCTTGTGATTGTTATAATAAGTAGATATATATATATATGTTAAACCTTAGGTTTTAGTCGGTGTGTAATTAAATAATCACTATTAATTTAAGGGTTTGATTACACAACATAAACTTAGCACGGTCTTGGGCTAACCTACTAAGCCCAAGTCTATGAACTCCAAAAGCCCACTTTAACAATTCAAAGAGAGTTTGGGCCACTCTCAGGAATAAATTCTAAATCATTCCAAACTAAACGAGATGGGCCTAACAAAGGATTTAGTTAACAAGTCAAGCCCAAACCTTTTTAAGAGAATAATGGTAAACCTGAAACTATTAATCAGTAAGTGAAGAAGGCTGTTAAGTTTATAAGTCTCTTAACTAATCGACACTTGGAACACCTTAATTATAGGTTACTATTGGGGAATCACTTATTCGAGTTAGTTATTGTTCTTCACATACCAGGTACGATTTCTCGTACTCCGATATTTTTGCTGATTGACTTGTGGAATGTTTTGGAAAACACTAACTGACTTAAAGAGGAATTTCTAAAAAAGAGATGGTTGTGTGACTAACTCAGCCTGTATGACTAACTAAGCCTTGGATGAACAACACACATGGTTACTGGTTTCTTCTTTCGGGTGTTTCATTAGTTATTATCTGCCTGGGGTTTACGCCTCTGCACTCTGTAGGACTGAGTGTTTTGGTATCGCTCTGGTGCAGTTAATGGTCTGGTGGAATTTTTGGAATGTCAATCTTGGTAATTCTTCTTGACTCTGGATATCGTTTCATCCATGAGCTGGGTCTTGTTTGGGTTGCGTGCGCACGTCTTCATCGGCAACAGAGAGGGGTTGTATATCCCCTGTCCCAAAAGGGACGTTGTAGACAGAGAGGGGCTGTATATCCCCTGTCCTTAGTGGACGTAGTTAACAGAGAGGGGCTGTATATCCCCTGTCCTTTGTGGACGTAGTTAACAGAGAGGGGTTGTATATCCCCTGTCCTGAAAGGACGTATTCGGTATTGGGGTTTATTCTACTCTTGGGTTATTGGATTCTTCATTATCTACCAATCATTCCTAATCTTGGTGACTACTTGGACTTTCTACTCCTAACTGGAACTTATTCTAACTAAGGCAATGGACCCTCACTAACTCATGGTGTGAATTTGTTACTAACTTTCCTTTTTGTTGTTGACTCTATCTTTGACTTGCTATTTTTGACTTGGTGATTTTTAAAGTGTCTGTTCTCTGTTTTGTTTTAAATATTGATTCCAAGTTACTGCTTGTTTAAAGGTTATTTTTAAAGTTCTGTTTTGGAGATTAGTACCAGTTCCATTCCAGGGAACTGACCCACCCCTTTTGGGGTGGGCTGCTTGGTTTCATCTTGCAGGTACGAATTGATTTACAGGTGGCCACGAAGTGAATG
Organism: Limonium bicolor; assembly: GCA_023374045.1. NCBI lineage: Eukaryota > Viridiplantae > Streptophyta > Magnoliopsida > Caryophyllales > Plumbaginaceae > Limonium > Limonium bicolor. The sequence goes on from CM041778.1 coordinate 117,640,192, forward strand.
AGCGTTTGGGATGGCGCTCTTGTGCTGTTCGTCAAGAAGAAGGACAGAAGCATGAGACTGTGTATAGACTACAGAGAGCTGAACAATGTCACGATCAAAAACAAGTACCCACTGCCCAGGATCGATGACTTGTTCGACCAGCTGAGGGGAGCTAAGGTGTTCTCTAAGATTGATCTGCGTTCCGGATATCACCAGATAGCTGTAGCTGAGTCAGACATAGAGAAGACAGCCTTCCGGACCAGATACGGCCACTACGAGTTCACAGTGATGCCGTTTGGACTGACCAATGCACCGGCGAGATTTATGGATTTGATGCAGAGAGTCTTCCAAGCCCAGCTAGATAAGTCGGTAGTCGTATTTATAGACGACATTCTAGTCTTCTCCAAGAGCAAAGAGGAACATGAGCAGCATTTGAGGACAGTCTTGGAGACACTGAGGGAGAAACAATTGTATGCCAAATTCAGCAAGTGTGAATTCTGGCTAGACAAGGTGTCATTTCTTGGACACGTGATCTCAGCTGAGGGAGTTTCTGTAGACCCAGCTAAGATCGAGGCAGTGAAGAGCTGGCATAGACCTCGCACCGTGACAGAGGTTAGGAGTTTCCTTGGGTTGGCTGGCTACTATAGACGCTTTGTGAAGGACTTCTCCAGGCTAGCCAAGCCCTTGACCTCCTTGATGAAGAAGGACAGCCCTTTTGTATGGACAGAGGCTTGTGAGGTCTCCTTCCAGGCGCTGAAGGACGCCTTGACCACAGCTCCAGTATTGATTATCCCAGAGGGGAATGAGGGGTACGAGGTATATTGCGATGCTTCAGGCAGAGGAATTGGTGGAGTACTGATGCAGCATGGCCGAGTAGTAGCATATGCTTCTAGACAGCTGAAGAAGCACGAGGAAAACTACCCCACCCACGACCTTGAGCTCCTCGTCATAGTCTTCGCCTTGAAGATCTGGCGACATTACTTGTATGGAGCCACAGTCCGGATTATGACAGACCATAAGAGTCTGAAGTACATCTGGACCCAGAAGGAGCTCAATTTGAGACAGCGACGATGGGTTGAGCTACTGGCCGATTATGACATCAACCTCCAGTACACAGAAGGGAAAGGAAATGTTGTGGCAGATGCTCTGAGCAGAAGAGCTTATTCACTTCTCGCCCTGATAGAGACGACCACGATAGCTGAGGAGGTGTATGCAGCCAGGACAGTGACGTTTATCTACAGGGCATCAGACAGAAGTTAGCAGACGGGTTGACGGACGGTTTGAAGTACGACTATGAGCTGGACAGCGAGGGACACCTTCGAGTCAGAGGCAGACTCTGCGTTCCTCAGGATGCGACGGAACTTCAGACCAGGATTCTTTCAGAGGCTCATTCCTCGACGTTATCAGTACACCCTGGAGCCACCAAGATGTACAAGGACTTAAAGCAATTATTCTGGTGGAGCGGGATGAAGAGGGACGTAGCTGATTTCGTCTCTCGGTGCCTCACTTGTCAGAAGGTGAAGTTTGAGCATCGTCGACCAGGCGGTCAGATTCAGTCACTACCAGTACCATGCTGGAAGTTTGACGACATCAGTATGGATTTTGTGGTCGGTCTCCCTCCAGCTAGAGGTGGACTGAACGCCATATGGGTTATAGTCGATAGGTTGACCAAGACAGCTAGGTTCATACCTATCAAGGACTCATGGAAGGTGCCCAAACTGGCTGAGGTGTTCACCACGGAGCATATCCGGTACCATGGGGTACCGAAGACGATCGTCTCTGATCGTGACACTCGTTTCCTCAGTCGATATTGGCGTCAGGTACAGGAGGCATTTGGGACTCAGCTACGACTTAGCACAGCTTTTCACCCGCAGACTGATGGACAGACTGAGAGGACTATTCAGACACTGGAGGCTATGTTGCGAGCAGTCGCTCTAGACTATCAGGGGAGTTGGGTAGAGCGTCTACACCTGGTAGAGTTCTCCTATAATAACTCTTACCATGCGTCTATCGGCATGGCACCATTCCAGGCTCTATATGGTAGGCCGTGCCGGACTCCCTTATCATGGAGTGACCCTGCTGAGGCAGTCTTGATTGGGCCCGGGTATATTCAGACACTGCAGGATGACGTTAGGGTTATTCAGCAGCACATGAGGGCAGCGCAGTCCAGACAGAAGTCTTATGGGGATCAGCGTACCAGAGAGCTCGAGTTTCAGTTGGGAGACATGGTCTTCTTACGAGTGTCCCCGATGAGAGGGATATTCAGATTCGGGATGAGGGGGAAGCTAAGCCCTAAGTATGTCGGCCCGTACAGGATTACGGAGCGAGTGGGCCCAGTTGCTTACAGACTCGAGCTACCAGCGGAGTTGGGGAAGGTACACGATGTGTTTCACGTATCTCAGTTGAAGAAGTATATGCCTGACCCTTCTCACGTACTGCAGCAGAGAGGTTGGAGATTGAGCCTACACTGAGGTATGAGGAGACTCCTATACAGATCTTGGACACGAAGGTCCGAGAAACGAGGGGCAAATCAGTTAAGTTAGTGAAGGTTCTTTGGGAACATCATGGGGTTGAGGAAGCTACTTGGGAGACCGAGGACTCCATGAGAGTAAAGTACCCACATCTGTTTGCATGATACTCTCCTATCCTGAGGTGATTCACGTTAGTGGCGGTACGAGGGCGTACCTTAGCTCTTTTAAGGGGGATATGCTGGCATACTCCTCCTTCGTTATCTCATCCGGATTATGCCTTGTTGCATTGCAAGTAGAGGGAGAACAGTATTAGTAGTGTGAGAGGTGTATGTATGTACGTAGTTTTACATTGTGGCACAGTAGGTTGTCACGTTTGTGTTTTGTTCAGTTTATATTTTGATTCACTTTGATTTGATTTCGGTACTCTCGAGTGGAATGTTGAAATGGAAATAAAGGATTGGAATGGTATGGAATTTCATTGGAATTATTATTGTCTCAGCGCACCCGAAGCGGTGTGAGTGCCTATTGGAATGGTATGGAATTTCATTGGAATTATTATTGTCTCAGCGCACCCGAAGCGGTGTGAGTGCCTATTAGTTGATTGTTAAACTTCGAGGCGAAGTTTCTTTTAAGGGGGATATACTGAAATACCACTAAATTTATTTAAATTAATTTAGGGGATTTCTTTTATTAAATATTAAATTATTATATGGAATTACGGAAATTAAATTATTATATGGAATTGTGAAATTTATTTAGGGGTTTTCTCCTATTTAACCCTAATTATTATATTATTATATAGTATTATGAATTTAATAATAAGATTTATAAGTCCATAAATCTTGGGAAAATTTCTAAACACTCCAAATATATTATAAAGATTTTAGGAAGTGTTAGAACATTGTTTTGAAACATAAAAGTCAATATAAAATTCTAGAAACCTTAAAGCTTATTAAGCCTCGCTAGGGTTGACTTTTTGAGAATGGTCAAACCAGGCCATGAAACCTATACCAATAAATAGGTTATGGAAAACCATGAAGATCGATAAAAAGAACGTCAAAAACGGATCATCCTAGCCAAAGTTATGCTAGATTGAAGTTTTGAATCAAAAATTTGAAAGATGCCACGTGTCACTCTGTCACGGGTCGCCAACACTTAGCCGATTTTATCCCCTGAATTTCGGTAACAGATTTCAGTATTTTGCCCTAACTTTAGACGGCTATATCTCTTTCATCTCTCCATATTTTTCAATGTCATCTTCTTTGTTGTCTTCTCTTACATTCCCTCTAAACAACTATAACTCATACAAACCCTAACTCATACTGAATCAACCGGAAAATCGAGTCAAAGTAGCCACCTTGCAAAAAACGAAACTGCAATTCCAGTTTTCTCTTCGAATCAGGTAACTTCGATCAGCCATAACTTCTTCGTTACTCATCCAAATTCTATGTTCTTTAGCTCGTTTTGAAGAGCTCTAATTCCTCTAAAACTTTCATGTTTATGGTTTAAGCTAATTCTCAACCTATTGGAGGGGAAAGGTGTCTAAAGTTTCGGTTTTGCCAGCACATAAAATCATAACCGAAACTGTAAGGTAAACTCGCAACTTCTAGCTTAAATTTCTTTCTGTGTGATGCGAGTTAGGATTAGTTCTTGCTATCAATACGTAGATCTAAGTTTGCTCTTTCCAATGAGCCCTTACACATAGTCTAACTCAATTTGTGCTGCAAGTTATAGATCTTCGAAGTTGGCCTCGTGAACTGCTCAAAGTTCGAGTTTTTCCGAATTTGATTTCACTAAATTCGCACAACTCCGGTAAGTTTCCGATCAATTGCTCCGTTTTTGTCAAACCTTGTCATGTTTCCGACCTAATCCATGTTCCAATTTGATCAATTACGTGTTAGATTAGGAGGATTCGTTGGAATTGTTTTCGAATCAAAGTCTATACCCGATATAAACCCTAACATTCGAACTGAATTCGAAACTCGATGGATACCGCATTATAATTGGGGAAATTGGCACCAATAGAACCGAAATTCAATTTCGAATCCATAGAAACAAGAATCACTCGATTTCGTTCTGTAGATTAGGAGATATTGATGATTTAGTACTCGGGTTGGAATTCGAAATCGATGAAGAACTGGGAGTTCAGGGGCCGTCCGATCTCGTTTTAAAAGATTGGACGGCCGAGATTAGATCGTGCTATTAAATAATTATTATAAGTTTATAAAATTCCAGTAAATAGTCCTAACTTGTTGGGTTAATTTAAATATCTTCCCGAATGTATTTTGACTTGAAATTTTAACCATAGATTCCTTATTTAATCTAGTTTATTTTGATGTAAATTATTATGGTTTTGGAGTTTTTAAACATAAGTTATGATTTTTGCAAGTTACGGGTTTTCTGGAATTATTTGGCTAAATTAAAAAGATATTTTTATGAAATAAAAATTTATAATATGTCTAAAATGTTATAGTTACTGTATATTAAATTTGGGAATTTTTGGGCAATGGTAAAAGGTTTTAAAAATTGTGTTTATGAGTTTTTCATAAGAATAACCTATAATATAAGGTTTTTAATGTAACCAAAAATTAAAGTATGGTTTGTTAATTAACTTTTAAGCTGGGGAAAATAAGGGAAAATAAATTAACATTTTATAACAGTAAGTTTATAAATGTTTTGGTATTGGCTTTTAAGAGAAGTGAAATTATTTACATATATGTATATATACTTACTTAAGTAGAAACTTATATAAATTAAGGAATTTAATTATCCTACATTTTATTTATTATATTATATGGGAGTTGATATTTTTAATTAAACTAAGGAATAAATATATATATTTTTACGCATTTAAAAAGGGAATTAAGTGGTAACTTAGAGTAAAACAAGGAACTAATTAAATTAACACTTATAATAACTAAATATTATAAGAGCTAGAATCCTAAGATATAGTAAAAGAAATACTTAATGAAACATACTTGGAATGCAGTTAAAGGTCGAAGTAATAAGATAGTTTAAATATAGTAAGTTACCTGGGGAATGTCTTAGTTAAATTCTAATACGGGTATACTTATATATATTAAATAAATAAAGGAAACACATTACTTTATAAACCATAAGTCGGTTGTTAAGCCTGGAAGTTATTGAACATTAATAAATACAGTAAAATTTCCTAAAAATGTTATGGATAAATTTTAATACATAAAGATATATATAAATATACATGTATATAAATACATTAAAATAGTTGAGGGAAATAATAATCCTTGTGATTGTTATAATAAGTAGATTATATATATATGTTAAACCTTAGGTTTTAGTCGGTGTGTAATTAAATAATCACTATTAATTTAAGGGTTTGATTACACAACATAAACTTAGCACGGTCTTGGGCTAACCTACTAAGCCCAAGTCTATGAACTCCAAAAGCCCACTTTAACAATTCAAAGAGAGTTTGGGCCACTCTCAGGAATAAATTCTAAATCATTCCAAACTAAACGAGATGGGCCTAACAAAGGATTTAGTTAACAAGTCAAGCCCAAACCTTTTTAAGAGATAATGGTAAACCTGAAACTATTAATCAGTAAGTGAAGAAGGCTGTTAAGTTTATAAGTCTCTTAACTAATCGACACTTGGAACACCTTAATTATAGGTTACTATTGGGGAATCACTTATTGGAGTTAGTTATTGTTCTTCACATACCAGATACGATTTCTCGTACTCCGATATTTTTGCTGATTGACTTGTGGAATGTTTTGGAAAACACTAACTGGCTTAAAGAGGAATTTCTAAAAAGAGATGGTTGTGTGACTAACTCAGCCTGTATGACTAACTAAGCCTTGGATGAACAACCACATGGTTACTGGTTTCTTCTTTCGGGTGTTTCATTAGTTATTATCTGCCTGGGGTTTACGCCTCTGCACTCTGTAGGACTGAGTGTTTTGGTATCGCTCTGGTGCAGTTAATAGTCTGGTGGAATTTTTGGAATGTCAATCTTGGTAATTCTTCTTGACTCTGGATATCGTTTCATCCATGAGCTGGGTCTTGTTTGGGTGGCGTGCGCACGTCTTCATCGGCAACAGAGAGGGGCTGTATATCCCCTGTCCCAAAAGGGACGTTGTAGACAGAGAGGGGCTGTATATCCCCTGTCCTTAGTGGACGTAGTTAACAGAGAGGGGCTGTATATCCCCTGTCCTTTGTGGACGTAGTTAACAGAGAGGGGCTGTATATCCCCTGTCCTGAAAGGACGTATTCGGTATTGGGGTTTATTCTACTCTTGGGTTATTGGATTCTTCATTATCTACCAATCATTCCTAATCCTGGTGACTACTTGGACTTTCTACTCCTAACTGGAACTTATTCTAACTAAGGCAATGGACCCTCACTAACTCATGGTGTGAATTTGTTACTAACTTTCCTTTCTGTTGTTGACTCTATCTTTGACTTGCTATTTTTGACTTGGTGATTTTTAAAGTGTCTGTTCTCTGTTTTGTTTTAAATATTGATTCCAAGTTACTGCTTGTTTAAAGGTTATTTTTAAAGTTTTGTTTTGGAGATTAGTACCAGTTCCATTCCAGGGAACTGACCCACCCCTTTTGGGGTGGGCTGCTTGGTTTCATCTTGCAGGTACGAATTGATTTACAGGTGGCCACGAAGTGAATGAGCGTTTGGGATGGGACTAGGATTTGTGGAGAGTTGTTGTAATTTATCTGTATTTTTATCGTGTTAAGTTTCTCGAGTTCAGACCGTAGCTTTGTTAATTGTAGGTTGTAATTGGTGGGGTTTGATGCCGGGTGTTTGGAACCCGATGGTCTGTAATCGCCTTGTAGTTTTATTTCCGCTGTAATTATGGTTAATAGGGGCGTTACAAAACATTAGTTGATACATTAAAGGAGAGGTTAAGTAAGGTTAAACACCGAAATTATTGTTTCAGATGTCTAAACCCTTGGACTTCTGTATAAACAAGTTGAGGGGTATTTTAAAGACTACATTGTCATGATATTGGGTTTAAATCATTGCTAGTTTACTCAGCTAGGGAGGGAATACATCTTGGGTAGGTTAAAATCAATCTTAGGTAAACTTGTCACAAGGTGGTGGGTAGAATACTCTAAAACATTAGTTAGAGAGGGAACTTAGTTAATGTGTAAAACGTCGAGGAAAATGCCCTAGGGGTAAGATAAAGCCTAAGGTTATTACTTGGAAAATTTCTAAGGGCTAATATAAGTTGAACAATCAAAAGTTCACCTAGGGAATAACACCCGGTATAAATGAGATAAACTAGAAAAGTGTCGTCACATGAAATCATGAACTGACACGTTATTTTTTTTAATCAACGTTAGGGTCGTAACGAACACCAACCAGGAACCCGTGTGTGAGACGACACTTGCTTCTGATCCAGGTATGGATATGTGTGGTCCGTATGTTGCCGTGTTACAAGGCTTGTGTGTTGTGTGCTTTGTTTGACAATGACCATAAGACTAAAGCATGAAAATGGATTACTTGTTGTGGCTTGCTTATATGCTTGTTATCTCATTGTTGCATATTACTTGCGCGCACACAGTAGTTTAGTCCCTTTCTCGTTTATGAAACTTTGAGATGGAACATGACGAACTACGTAAACAAAACAAAAGAACTATACAAAGAGAAAACTCCTCTCTAACTATAGAGGACTTCTAACGACACCCACTATGGTGTCAAGCCACTAATGTTAATGAACAGTAAATACCAACTGGTGGAACACATCCTGGGGTCTAGGGGTGATCCTGTTTTTCGACGCATGACGTCGGGAATGGAGGATCAGCTATGGAGAAGACGTCCTTCAAATTGAGGTGATAAGAGAGTTCACAAACAAGCCTTAAAGAATCAAGGAAAGATTGGCACCTACATGATATGGTCACGGGATCTAACTATATCCCCAGACCTGGTGCAAGAGAAGAGAAAGAAAATACACATTATGGGAACAAGAGAAAAGAAATGAAAACACACAACGCTCGAATGATCCCATAGTGAGGATCATTGGTATAACATACCTATACACACGTTTTATTATTTACATGATTGTTGTTGCTACACTAGCAACTTGTTGTACTTGGTTGCGTGTTTGATGTTGCTATGATGCTGGCATGTCATGCTTGGTTGCTTGTTGCTAATGTCTTGCTACCTTTAAGTGTGTATGATATCATGAGGTGTTGTGGTGTGATTTACTGCTTTATTATAGCATGTAATTGGACTTAATAATATTCGACCAAGTAGTCGTGTAGCCCGGCAACATATGGGCTACACATATTCATACTCAGCATAGTTTTGCTGAGTCCTTTATTTTTACAGGTGATCATCTGGAACGTGACGGAGTGTAGGTGAAGGACTATCATGGGGGTAGTCCACTCGGGCAAGACTTATGAGTTGTTCTGTCTAATTTATGAATTGTACCCTGTAGAACTGAACTCAGGATGTAATGTTTCAGTTGTGTTGTTTAACCTAGTAGCTATGTTGTATACACTAGGTATTTGGGAATTGTATCTATATTGTACATGAGTTTTTATTGAGGGATGTTTCCAGTCATGCAGACCGTAACTTGGTGTTGGTAATGTGGCCTGTCAACCACGTGGGTGGTTGGCATCTGTAGCACCCGGATGAAGTTTGAGAATCCGCTGCATAGTTATCTTGTAATATGGCTAGGCGCTTTGTTTGTGCTATTGGATGTTTATTCGGGGGTGTTACATAGAGTTTAATATGGACTACATTCTCCCGTATATGGCACATAGGCAATCTAGTCAGCATGCTGATTTGGCATGCTCTAAATGGATACCACAACTCCCTCCTTTTAACAGCCAGGCCGCGCGATATTGCCATCGTTGTTAGTAAGGAGTATTAACGGCCAGGTAGTGAAAGCAGTTGATAGATAAATGGCTTCACAAGACTAGCCATTATTGGAAATAGACCTGTAATTATGCCCCCCATTCTCTATATGATAAGTGGTGAAAATATGTAATTAAAGGGTTTACATTATCCTTGATTTTGTTTGGTTTATGACATATTTCACCACTTTTATAATACTTTGTTAATTTAAGTAAGCTTATACATTATGTATATGATTCATGTAAAAGCTTATTGGAGCATACAAGAAGACGCAAAGAGATGTCGTGGCCAAGAATTAAGGCTTGGGAAGCATGTCAAGGACAACGAGACATTTCCAGAAGATTTTGGTGTAAACAGGAAGATTCTTGAGCTAACCAGCCCACGGGACCGCCCCAGTGGGTTGGTCAGTTTTACATTTTGCATTCAACTTGTGACCGACCCAAGAGACCTTCTAGTGGGTCGGTCATTTCTACATTTTTCATTCATAGTCCCGACCGACCTAGGCGACCTCCCCAGTGGGTCAGTCGAGCTTAAGTTCCACACATGATTTCTTCTTCCAGTGTCAACCCCCGGGACCGCCACAGTGGGCCGGTCAAATGAAAATACCTATACTTTTGTGCTTTAAAAGTTAAGTCTTGTTCCTAACTTTTAAAGGCCAAGAATAGACTAATTTTCTTTTATTGGAGTACGTAAGTCTGCTTGCAATTCACTCTTTATTGTCCTTTTCATTCACTAAATCATATTTAAAAGATGATCAACCTTTGTAACACGATCACACTCTATCAATGATGATTTAAAAAACTCCACATGTCATCTTGTGATCGACTTTTCATGATCTTGACAAAGACAGGGTCATATACCGTTGACCAAAAACCAGAATCAACCCAAGACTAGACTGTAGGTTTAACATATAGGTGTCTGGTCTTGAGTTCTGAAGTGTGGACCAAACAAGGACCTCGAACTTAAGGGGCATCCTAAAACCATTCCTGTCTAGGCCTGATTTTGTTGGAATATTACCGTTATGGGGAGCAACCCAAGACCAGTTACCAAACATGGTCAAATAAATCTGTTTTATTTAAATTGTAGGTCATCCTAATTCCTAACGGCAACCTTATTGTCTAGTTTCTCTATCAATACACCCCAAAGATCACAAATCTTTCCCACACAAACTCACCAATTTCTTTCACTCTCATTGCAGCTGTGATATTTATGATATTTTGCTTCATTGCTTCCAATTCTAGTGTGTGTAGTGTTATTGTGCATCTAAATTTTTTAAAATGTCAAGAAGATTCGTTAATCAAATTATGCAATTCCCCGATCCAAATTTGGATAAAGGTATAACAAGTCATCTTCGACCATCTACGACCTCTTATAGGATTTCAATCTCATCAAGGAACAACGACGAGAAGGATGGATAAATTTCCTGTCTATTTGGTAGAATATGAATTTAGATATACTATTATCTTATATCGAAATATATAATTTGATTGGCATTCGTATTTCAATTTATTCGTTTTTTAATAGCATATATATACCAATGATAATTTCCAAGATGATTTAGAAGTAGGCGCTTAAATGTGGAACCATTTTTTGTCATATTTTAGTTTACATCCTAGTTTGTTAAATATAAGTTCAACTAACTTAAATTCTGTATAGTTGTTCATTATAATTTAAGCTCTTTGAAATATGATCTAACATCAATATGTTTTGATAAGCTTTAAATTTTATAATTTTGATATGTACATATGTTATAAGATGCATATTACTATTATTAAGTGTTTCATATGTTTCAACCTTGCAAGTTTCTTCGATGGTGTTAGCCAACCTAGGGTTGTATGGGGTAGGGTTATCTTTTTCTTAGGTGGTAATTAATATTCCACATTAGCATTATTCGATGGTGTTAGCTTCTTCGACAGTTTAACTGTCCTAGGGTACATTTGGATTTAGGGTATGTTTGGATTTAGGGTACCTTTTGTTGTTCATTTTACACCCTTATAATGTTTTAATAATCTCAACACATTTTTAGGGTTTGAAGTCTAGGGTTTAGAACCTCGAACCCTAAAATAAACCTTCGATGGTTTAAATGTGCTAGGGGGTGTTGGGTGTGTATTTTCTTTTTCTTAGGTGGGTTGTACAGGGTAGGGTTTTTTTTTGTGGGTAGTGGTTAATCCGAATCACATTAGTTTCTTCAAACGGTGTTAGCTTCTTCGATGTTGTTAGTTGTCTTAGGGTTGACCACTAGCTCAAATTGAATAAGATTCCTTTTATTATTAAAGAAGATTTATTTTGTTAATAAATAAGATTCACTTTTAAAATATACAATATTGCTCATTAAAAACATAAAATTTTAAGTTTATCGATATATATTCATCATGACTTATAATAAAAAGCACAAATTATAATAAATAATGATATAAGTTTTCTTTTTACAAAGTTACAACATTTTTTTATAAGTAAAGTTAAAACATTTTAAAGTTTAGTTTAAAAACTTTATCATATCAACCAATAATATTGTGCGATGTGCAGCAGCAAAATCACATAGTAAGCTGGCTCAGTGCCAACTTCTCCAGATAGATCTTTAATCTACGCGAATTTGAACCTGGCTCTTACGCTAGGTTCTAATATGGAGATGACCATTTTGGTCTTTTGTCATCTATTTTGTCCTTTTGTGCTTTATACTTTTGTAAAACTTTAAAATGTTATAGTTTATTAGATATAAGTTCAAATAACATAATTTTTTACCATTGTTCATCATAATTCAAGCTCTTCAATATAAGACCTAACATGAGTATGTTTTGATAAATTTTTTATTTTTTGTATGTACATATGTTTTAAGATTCATTGTGAATCTTACATTTAAGAAAAGAATCAAAGGTTGTTAAAAAGTGAATCAAGGTTGTTAAAAGTGAATTAGAGAGTTGCTTAAAAGTGAATAAGAGGTTTAAAAAAAGCGAATCTCATAAATAGAGATTGTTTAACTAAAGTAATTCTGATTGTTTGACTAGTGTGATTCAGAGGTTTTAGAAAAGTGAATCAAAGGTTGTTAAAAAGTGAATCACAAGTTGTTACAAAGTGAACCAGATTAATAAAAAAGTGAATCTTATAAATAGTGATTGTTTAACTAAGGTGAATAAGAGATTTACAAATCAGAGATTTAAGAAAAGTGAATCAAAGATGAATAAAAGTTAAGAAAAGTGAATATTTGTTTAATACTAGTAAAAGTTAATCTTACCACAAACTTATGCGAGAACAGTATGAACCTTTCATTTATAGAAAGTGAATAATTCGTTTAACAAGTGAATCTTATGTTTAAGAAAACCGAACCTTTCATATAAAACAATGTGAATCCTTTGTGTTTTTTAAAGTGAACCTTAACCCTACACTACAAACCCTAAAAATACATTCACTGTTTTAGCATTCATAGGGTGGTTTTAGGGTGTTTTGGGGGAGGGGTTAGGGTAATTTTTTGGCATTGATTCTACACTTTATAGTTGTTACAGACTCAACAAGTTTCAAGGTTTGTGACCTTAAACCTTGCACTACAAACCCTAAAATGCCTTTGACATTTAGCTTTCTTAGGGTGGGTTTAGGGTGTTGGGGGGTAGGGTAATCTTTTTTGTATTAGTTCTACACTTTATATTACCGTTCTGACTCGACAGGTTTTTAGGGTTTGTGGTAGGGGTGCCCAAAAAACCCGTTACCGTGGTACCGTACCGAAACCTGTTTATACCGTACCGTTTAACCGGTTAACCATACCGTCTTTGGCGGTACGGTTAACCATACCGTTATAATTAGACGTATGAGGTTTAGGTAACGGTATGTAACTTTTATTCCGTGGTTAACCGCGGTTAACCGGTTATATATATAACTATATATTTAAATATACATATAGTCTTCAATTTTGTTTTTGATATTTTAATATTTTTATTGCTATGTGCTAATCTTTTGTATCCTTTAACTTATATTTTGATAACTTGAACAAAGATAATCTAGAATCTAGAAAAAGGACACTCCTTACCTATGACTTAATATATCATGTGCATTGAAGAGCAAGGTAAGCATTATAGATAGTGTATATTGTAATTATGTTCTGTTAAATCTTTTGAGATGTATTTTGCTTACATTTAGTTGATAAAGAAGCTTATAAATTAGTTGGTTGAATCTACGTGAATTGATTTTGCCTTATATTCTTGGATTGTTTCGTGTCATTGTGATTATAAATGTGCAGATTATATATTATATAATGAATTTATTAGATGATTGAGCATTGTATAATGGTGGATTCAATATTTTATTATATGTTACGTATATAAACTAATGCTTACATATGATATGAAATGTTTGGTGCTTTCTAGTTTTTTTATTGTTTTTATTTGCTCACTTTTATCTAGTTTGTTATCATTACACAAGGTTATTCACATAAAAAAAAATTTACACCCGGTTTCGGTTAACCTGAATTACTGTACCGCTCCAATTCACTACAAGAAAAAACAGATTTAGCTACCAATGATTTGCTACCACACATATATTGGTAGCTACTTTCAAAAATTGCTACTGATTTTTAATGGTACTAACATAGTGGTGTCTATTTTGCTACAACAACGACAATGGTAGCTAGATTTTTAAACAGTAGCCAAATCGCTATCACCTGACAAGACAGCTACCATTAGTAGTAGCTATTTTTTATTTCATCTTGGTTCTTTTTGTAAGAACAATTTAGCTACCAATGTTGGTAGCTAAATTACGGAATAGCTACTGCAAGATGTGGCTAATTCAATCATGGTAGCTATTGTGCCACTATTAAAGCAGCAGTAGCGAAAAATATTATAATAGTAGCTAAGTTGCTACTAAAAGTTGCTACTACCAAATAGATAAGCTAAGTTAATAAAAATTGCTACTAACACTCATCACGGTTGCCATTCTGCTACTATTTGGGTGTCGGTAGCGAATATTTTTAACAAGCATAAAAATTGTTACTATCTTTAAGTATGAAATTGCTACCGACTAATGATGTTAATGAGATTATGACTAATATTGGTGCTACATTATAAAAAATGATAGCTAATATTTTTAAGTGATAGCAAAATTATAATTCTCTTATAATTTAAATGTGTGATATGTATATAATTCAATTTCGAAATTGCTACTGACTAATAATGCTAATAAACTTTAGTTAATATTATGCTAGAATACAATAAATGAATGCGGTATCAAATTATTATTCTTATAACTTAAAATTGTGATTACTACATAGTTGAAATACTAACCTATACTACTATACTACTCTTGCCATAGTGGACATGTTATCTTTTTATATAATTTTAAATTTTTAAAAAAATTTTCAATATAGTATATTGGTTAGCTTTAGCTATCAAAATTTTGAAAAAACAATAATTAAATAAAAAATTGTCTAAAAATCCGTGAAAAAAGAATTAAACTATATACTACTACTAGAATTTATTTTATCATATAAGATATATTTAACATAATATATTTTTGATATTATAAATTTTTAAGTCTCAAAGTATCACACATATTAATACATACTACTCCCTCCGTTAATTAATATCTGTCGTTTTGACTGTGAATTTTGTTCAAAAATATTTGTCATTCTAGCTTTTTGATACACTTCTTTCCACTTTTATCCCTACTATTCAATATAAAGTAATGATTATCTATTGGAAAAGTAAAAAGTAGGGGCACATGCGTCATTGTTATACTTTTCTTAATAAGTGTGCAAATTTCTAAAATGACAGATTTTGTTGAACGGAGGGAGTATAAATAGAGTAAAAGTATTATATTTAAATTAGTACATATTTTGATTAAAATTTACAAATTATAATATAGTAGTATAATTAATTAGTTAAGTGTATATATATGTATGTGTGTGTGTGTTTATATATATTAATTTACAGTTTTATTACTATATGATACTTTTATTTATAAAAGCCACATAAACTAATAAACATAAAAAAATTAAAACTAATAACAATTTAAATTAGATGACTGTAGGTTAAAATTTGCAAGTAAGTTGAATATATATATCTATATATAAATACATATATGTGTATACATTTATAAAATGTTAAAAGTATACAAACTTATAATAAACGTACATAAATAACGATATATTATATTTTTAATTTCAAAACAACACACAAATTAATAGGTTTTTGAAAAAAGTAAAGTTACAAAACAACAATTTAAATTAGTCAAGATTATCAATATTATACATCTATTAAAATTTATAAAAATATTATATTATCAAATTTACAAAAACAAAATATATTATTTAAAAGTTTTAATTTTCATGTAATGATGTATATTATATTAGTATTTTAACACTATATAATCTTAATTATATAAGTAACTTTACATAATATATTATTTTTTGTATATTTCTGACATTTCAAAGATTTTTAAAAGATATATATGTATATTTTTTTAATTTTTTATAATTTTAAGCCAATAATATACTTAATTTTATTAGCTTATTATTTTGGTCGCATTAAATTAATTTGTTATATTATATAATCGGCCATATATCTATTTTATAAATTTTAATATATCCCTGGTTTGATCATGTCTCGGCAAAAACTTCCATTTATATTTACAGTATCAAACATTCAATATATACACGTAGTTTCTTATATGATGTGAATACTATCATGGCACAATGTTAAGACATTCTATATTTGTCCTAAACATCGGGGATCGATTCTTGCTCTATGCACATTCTAACACTAGTTTGAATTAAATATGTCATTGGTATGGAGGTCTATTTATACTCATACGTTGTAAGGTTCGATCCTAGAGTGTACACATAATTAGTCAAGTTACGCGGGCGGTGTGGTGCCCATTGTTCAGTAGTAGTGTAGAGCTAGCTATATATACCATTCTAGTATGGATTTTGTCATTGCTATACTAGTAGCAACTTTGATACTGCTTTGCTAGTAGCCATTTGCTACCAATATTTTAGTAGCGATTTTGTTACTGCTACACTAGTAACGATTTCGCAACTGTTATACACGAAGCCATTTTGCTACTGTTACACTAGTAGCCATTTGGCTACTACATTCTAAAACGTAGCAATATCTAGCTATAGGAAAAGTAGTAGCGAGGCCAAAGCGAAATAGCTACCGCATCCCAAAACGGTAGCTATTTTTAATTTAGCCACTAAGACCTTTGCTACCACTGTATATCAGTAGCTAAATCATAAAATGCGGTAGCCCGTTGTGTTTAGCTACCAAAACTGATGATTTAGCTAGATATACTGGTGCTAATCTGATTTTTCTTTAGTGCAAATTGGTTAACTGAATGCGGTTAACCGATGTAAATGAAATGGTAACGGTATCGAATTTTTAAAAACCGTATTACCCGGTATACGGTTAACCGCATATGCGGTTAACCTTACCATGAACACCCCTAGTTTGTGGTTTAGGATTAAATCCTGCCATAAAAATGACTTCGACGCTTTTAACTTTCCTAGGGTGATTTTTAGAGTGTTGGGGTAAGATTCATTTTGTTAATAAATAAGGTTCATTTTATTATTATAGAAGATTCATTTTGTTAATGAATAAGATTCACTTTAAAAAACGTAACATATACTCTTTCTAAAAACATAAAATCTTCTTGTTTTGAAGAACATGAAAAATGATGAATAATGGTATAATTTTTTTATTTTTATACTTTTATTTTGTTAGTTATAACATTTTGAAAAAAAATGCTATTTCTCTCTCCTACTATTAAAATCTACACTCACCTCAAACTCTTCTCAGGTACTCGTTACCTTTTTATTTTTTTCTCTCCTCTACACACATTACTATTCCCTTCATTGTTTTTCTCCAACCAGATAGTGCCATGTGGACTATCTCTTCCTTCTCCCTTGTGTAACTCCAGGGTCGCCTACTTGTTAATCCATAGGTACTTTACTATTTTTGCCATGGCGATGATTGTGAGGATCGAAGCCACCAAGCGAGCGAAATTCGTTGTGTGTAGCAATACTCAACCGGTACCACGCGTATGTGAGGTATTTAAGATGCATCCACAAAAACAAATCTCTAACATACTACCAAAAATAGGAAATAGAAGTTTCTTTTGTGTGTTCGATTTCCTATTTTAGAATTGAAGCAATCTTTCATCTCCGCTGTTAAGCTAATCAAAGAAATTTACTAATTTAACCAAGGGAATTATACAATATAAAAGCTGGAATTGTATTGATAATTAATCATCACATCCCATTTACAGACTTAATCCTTAAATTTGCACCGATCCATCAACTGAAACAGATCGATTCAGTTCCCATGGCCATGGGTCATCTACAGATCCACCGAGTTTTACAAGTGATGTTGATAGTATTGTCAACTTCTCTCTTCAACAAAGCGTTCGCTTACCCAGGGTTTCTTTACAACCCTTCTGAGTATCATGTCCACGTGATAAACGGGTTGAATTCAGGGGCATTGGACGCTCACTGCAAATCCAAAGACAACGACTTAGGGGAGCACCATCTGGAAGTCGGACAAGAATATAATTGGAAGTTCGGGGAAAAGGTGTTTGGGGGCACACTCTTCACTTGTGATCTTAAATGGAATGGTAAGACTTGTGGGTTCCAAGCATTCAATAACGATATGCAAAAACATGCTGATATATATTGGAAAGCTACCGATGCGGGAGTGAAGTTTAGCACCGACAATAAGGAATTTGTCGACAAACACCCATGGACTGGCTAGATTATTACAAAAGATTAATAGTATAGTATAAGTTATTTTCTATTAAATTACATAAGGCATGTAGAGGTGTGGAAATGCATGTTAAACCTTGATTTGAAGCTTAAGGTTCTACCCTCCATTTCGCCACTCTTTAGACTGGATTTTTGGTACTCTAGAATTATTGAGATAAGGATACCTTTTTTGTCTTATTATTATTTACTGTTAGGAAATGAAGAATGAAAAAGAATTCATTGATTATTCAACCGTGACAATTGTCACATACATCTGTACAGAGAGGAAGAGTACATTGGAGTGCCTTTTATACTAATCTGATATAAACAGACAACTAAAGCATATCAGCAAAATTACAAAATAACCTAAGTACATACTAGAAACGTACATGAGAGAATATTCCTAGTTACATACTACGAAGGTAAAATAAATCTGTATAAACCAAAGTAAGGCACTTATATCTTAACACTTCCCCTCAAGATGGAACTCATCATTATGAGTTTGATCTTGCAACAGAAACAAACCGATATCTTTGAGTATGGATCTGTAATTCTTCCCTGGTAATGTTTTCGTCAAGAAATCAGCAACCTGGTGTTGAGTGGGTATGTGACTGACTGATATTAATCCACTTTGGATCATCTGCCTTACGAAATGGATATCCACTTCTATGTGTTTGGTTCGTTGGTGATCAACAGGATTCTTTGCAATATAAATTGCAGATCTGTTGTCACACTTCAGAGGTATAGGGGTGATGTTGATGACACCTAGCTGGTTGAGCAATCTGCTCAGCCAAGCAAGTTCTGCTGTAACAACCTTCATCGCTCTGTATTCTGCTTCTGCAGATGACAAAGAAACACTGCCCTGTTTCTTGGATTTCCAAGAAATGGGCGAACCTCCAAGAAATATATAATAACCAGAAACAGATCTTCTAGATATAGGGCAGCTAGCCCAATCACTATCACAGTAGGCAGTTAGAGAGAAATCAGAGTTATTGTTTAGAAGAATACCATAATCAATGGTTCCTTTAATGTACTTGAGTGTGTGGTAAGCAGCGGACATATGTTTGTCTGTTGGTTGCTGAAGAAATTGACTAAGTAATTGAGCTGTAAAGGAAAGGTCTGGTCTTGTGTGGGTGAGGAAATTGATTTTTCCCACTAAGCTCCTGTACTCAGTTGGGTTATCTAAAACTTTTCCTTGATCAGGTTTCAGTTTCAGACCCAACTGAAGTGGAGCTGCAGCATGTTTTTCATCTATCATATTATATTCTTGTAGCAGTTCAAGGCAAAATTTTCTTTGAGAAATGATTAAGCCCTTTTCATGATGGAGAAACTCCATTCCTAAAAAGAAATTAAGGTTCCCCAGATCCTTAATACAGAATTTTTTATTCAACTGATCTT
>CM041778.1:117660116-117752596 GCA_023374045.1 Limonium bicolor
GGTGTCTTTACCGTATCATCCACAGACAAACGGGCAAGCCGAGATCACCAATAGAGAAATTAAGTGGATACTGCAGAAATCTGTCACATCCTCGAGGCGAGATTGGTCCCTTAAGTTGGATGACGCCTTGTGGGCATACCGCACTGCATTTAAAAACCCTTAGGTATGTCCCCGTACAAGTTAGTTTTCGGCAAGGCGTGTCACTTACCTGTGGAGCTAGAGCACAAATCTTTTTGGGCACTCAAGGCACTGAATTTTGATCTGAAAAAGGCCGGTGAGAAGCGTAAGTTACAGCTGTGTGATCTCGAGGAATTTAGAGAGGAAGCTTATGAGAACGCCAAAATTTACAAGGAGAAAACAAAGAAGTGGCATGATAAGTTATTGGTCAAACGCGAGTTTCACGTTGGAGACAAGGTTCTTTTATTCAACTCCCGTCTGAAATTGTTTCCAGGGAAGCTAAAGTCTCGTTGGTCTGGACCGTTTACAGTGACAAATGTCTCGCCCTATGGAGCTATCGATTTAATCAATACAGAAGGGGAAACATTCAAGGTCAACGGGTCTCAGCTGAAGCATTATCTCAGTGGTGACGTTGCTGAAGTCCATTCGGTGATCACGTTCTTTGATCCTCCATACTGATTATCCAATGCATGGTCTAGCCAAAGACCGAAAAGACGGGCGGCTGGCTGGGAGACAACCCAGTTTTGTGAGTTTTAATATTTCAGTTTTAATTTCTTTCTCGTAGTTTAACTGTTTTTGATTCTTTATTTTTGGGGCTAACGTGCGTGTTAGACATGTTTTGTTTAGTTTTCCATGGTTTTAAAGGTGAATTCAGGAGTTTGGAGGTGCATCTATCATCTATGTGAGTTTCTGACCACTTTTAAGGGCTGTCCGGGTTTGGAGCTGGGTTTACAAACCCGGACCTATAACTGGGCGAGGCTACTGGCATGGTTTTAATGCTGTCCGGGTTTGAGGAGGAATTTGAAACCCGGACCACACAGGCGCATTACTCACTGGCATGTTTTTGAACCCATCCGGGTTTGAGGAAGGGTTTGGAACCCGGATCGCCTACGCGGTGAGCCTTCTGCCTAATTTTTGATGTCATCCGGGTTTGAGGACGGGTTTGGAACCCGGAACACATTGCCTGCAGAAAAAAAAAAAGAGGCCGCGAGTTTACAATCCCTAACACTTCACCATCTTCCTCGCGCCGCTCTCACTCTCCCGACCCAGCCTCCATCTCCCAGCTCCATTGCATTTACCCTAGCCCGAACTTGCCATTCCCGTCGCCTGGTGCTCCTCCCCCATCTCATTGCTCCACTTCACCATCTCCGAACTCACCCCAAACCCGCGCCACCATTTTCCTCGCCTCAGCCTAGTCACCCGACCTTGCCCCCATTGTCGGTGCCACCGTCCTCATCTTATTGCTCATTCACCACCTCCCTCGCCACACCTGTCCCGCCGCCCAAATTTGCACCACACCACCACCTCCCTTGCCAGTCCCGAACTCACCCCGTCATCGTCTTCGAATTTTTCTGATTGGTTAGTATGCCTCCGAAGCGCACGAGACGTTCCACCGCTGCGGGTGCTTCTTCATCGGCTGCGCCACCTGCACCAACACAACCGGTCCAATATCGAGAATCAGTGCGTGCCGATTTCATTAGCGATGCTGCCTTTGATTGGTACAACGTCAAGGACCGGAAAATTATTCCGGAGAGGTCAGTGTCTGAGGAGTTAATTAATGAATTTGATTTACAAACTATGTTTGCTGCTAAGGGTTGGGGCGGCTTGTTGCGTCTTGGTGGGGGGTGTTACTACCAAGATTGGTTAAGTTGTTTTATGCCAATGCTGAGAAGGAGGATGAGCGTGATGTGATTAGCGCGTGGATCAAAGGGAGATACATCGAAATTACTCATAGGGTGGTTGATGAGTACTTTGGAGTGCAAGATGTTTTTGATAACAATGTGCTTCGGGAACGTAGGAAAAATTATGAAAATGATAAGAGACGGGCGAAGGAACACTATCTGAGGCTGGTGGTGAATAACCCTGAGGTTCCGAACCGTCAACAACGGTCTTCAAGGGATAAGCAGATCGTGACAGGGGATAAATTGCAGACTCCGATTGAGAGGTTGCTTCTGGCCGTTATTATGCATAATGTCCGCCGAGAGAGTGTGCTGACTTGAACGTTGTGGATTGTTTCTTTATGCGCCATCTGCTGGATGATGAGTTCTCTCGCGGCGCCTGTCCTATTGTTTTTTCTGCTGCTATATTGATCATATTTTACGTATCATGGATGTGGATAGCACCGCTTCTCTTGTTTTTCCGCATTTTCTGCAGTATCTTTTGAAAAGGAGAGAGTGGATTTCAGTGATGAGCGGCCTCAGCATTCAGCTTCTCCTCTGGACATGACAGCGATGCATCGCTTTCAGTGGGAGAGAAGATAGGAGATGGTTGGGTTAAGCGTCGTCGTGCCCGACCGGGTGAGAGAGCTGCCCGAGCTGCTGGTGCTGATGGGGCCGGGCCTTCACAGATTCAGGGAGATGGTGGACCTGCCGTAGCGCCGACGCAAGATTTGAGGAGCTCATGACAGAGTTTCGAGATTGGCAGGGGGTGTGTACTGCCCGCTTTGATGAGTTCGGCTCGCGCCTTGACGATCTGTCTACTCAGGTTCAGAACTATGGAGTTCGCCTGACATCTTTGGAGGCGCGCCGCCACGCTGCTGAGGTTCGCCAGGATGCGCGGATGGCTGAGTACGATACACGCTTTGCCCGTATGGAGGCATGGCATCTTCAGCATGGGTCACAGCTTCCACCACCTTCCTAGGATTTTGGAGTTTGGGTTGTTTCGTTCTCTCTCTTTTCAGATCTTTTGATGTGTTTGCTTCTGAGATATTTTTCTTTTGGGTTGTAATTCTATCTTACTTTGGATTCGGCTACTACTTGTTTCATTACGACCATCGCTGCACTATGATGTATCACTTATACACTTATTGTTTATCTGCAAATTCGTGTTGGCTTTGGTTGTATTTATTGAGCTACAGGGTTGCTTTTTGATGCGTGTGAGGTATTGAGGAAATTCAAAGGAAGCTCTGTCGAAATTTCTGCAGAATTCAACACCTCGCTGTTTTACATAAGTGTGAGGACGTTGTCCTCACCATACCCCAGGGGCGTGATTTTCTAACTTCTTTTATTTTTCAAAGGTTGTTTTCTGGAAATTTTTGTTTTCATTCCCTCTTAATCATTTTCATGAAGCAATGAGGGCATTGCTAAGTTTAAGTGTGAGGAAGGGAAATTGCACATACTCATATTCATGTTCAATTTCATTCGAATGTGCTAATTTTGACCAATTTTCTTTCAAGACAATCATTCCATTTGCACAATATTATTGTTGGCCCTCAAAAAAAATATTTTGGTTGCATAACATACCTGAGTCTTATTAGTGGTTGGTTAAGTTGGTTTGGAACACCGCACGAGTAGCACTAGTTCTTATGAGGTCGGAGGTGGAAAACAGTTGTGGGAATTCTGGTTGCACTTCTTGTATGTACAGTTTTAAAATGTTTGTCTTTTTCTTCTTTAAAAAGGTAAGCCTATTAGTGCAACTATTTGATTTTGATTTCACTTGGGGACTTTGGGAATGATTATTGAATGAAAGGAAGGAAGGACAAAGGCAAGGTACTCCTCTAATCGAACTTTTAACCCAGAAAACAGGCCTCGCCCATTTGGTAATTAAGTCCTCGGGGTGCCTCATCACCCATCTACCTAAGGTCATCTGATCTGGGATAGAAGACCCAACACCGCTACATGAATGGAGAGAAAAGTCTGAGGGATATAAAAGAGAAAGTTAATGCTTGTTTAGAAAGTTGAAGAAATTTGCTAATTTCAAATGCAAAGTGCAAAATCTTTCTTGATTATGAGTACGTGGTGATGAAAGGTAATATGGAATAAGATATTACTTCTCACCCCTTGTCGTCCATGGATTGTGGAAAATTAATTGGAAAGTAGTCCCTGAGTGAAATTGGAGTCAGTAGTTTTACTATGTGCCTTAAGCTCTTGCAAAATACTTCTCAATTCACTGTTTATGAAAACCTGCAAGTGTGGATCATTGTTCTCTATGACTGCTTTCTTATTATAGACTCTTGTGCACAGTTCTGAACTGACGACTCCCTTCTGTAAGATTAGTATGTTTCTATTTGCTTGAGGGCAAGCAAAGATTAGTGTGAGGAAGGATAAGTCAGGAATTTGTCTAAGTTTACTAGACTAATTCATGCTTAATTTTCTACATTATGACATTAACTTTCCTCTTTAATGCTTTAATTACTCTTCATTGTTATATTTGTCTCCAATGATTGATTTCATATGTTTTCAGGATAAATTACTCAACAAAGTGCTTAAATGAAGATTTTAGAGGTTAGAGCAACATGGGAAGTCAAACCAGAGTCAAATACAGATTTTCATTCATCACTGTTGCACTTTATAGAGGGTCCGGGTTTGCATCTGGGTTATAAACCCGGATCCCCTCGTCGCAGAACATTCTGCCTAATTTCAGGCTTGTTCCGGGTTTGAGGAATGGTTTGAAACCCGGAACATACCAGGGCGAGACTTTCTGCCTAAAAATTCATATGTTCCGGGTTTGCATATGGGTTTTTAAACCCGGAACATCACCAGCGGAGAAGCTACTGCCTCAATTTTCATACGTTCCGGGTTTGCATATGGGTTTGAAACCCGGAACATACTTACGGAGCGCCAGATTTCACCACGGAGATAACGGAATCAGTTTCTATCTTTACTATATCTTTACCGATCGCTTATTCACATTAGACTAGAGATAAATTAGAAGATAAAATTCTGTTTGTTATAAAAGAAAAGGCCAGCCAACGTGAGGAGACACATCTTGGAGCGCACAGAATAATCACAACACAGAGAGAATTAGTTTGAGAGCTTGGAGTCTGGTTTGGAGTTTGGAGCAGAGCACAGAAAGGGGTTCACCACGGAGACTTCACCAGAAGTCTCAGAACAGAGTTTCTTCTTGTTCTCTATTATTACTAAGCTTATTGTAAACATGTCAATGGCTGAGTAGTTCCCTTAGATTTCGGTTTGCTATGTATCCCTAAATTGACTATTCCTGTTCCTTTGTGATTTAATGCAATTTAATTGAGTAAAGTTATTTCCTTGCTTAATTTCTTTAATCGTTATAATTTGGCCAATTATAAGGATTAGTATTTTGTTAGCTTATATGTGACGACTGCGGCTTTCAATTGAATTCAGGAAAATAACCGGTTAGTTTAGAGACGGTAATTCCTCTAAATAGCTAATTGACTAATAAACTAGATTGTTCTTAAGCGGTTAGTAAACAGTGGGTTCGTAACGAGAGTTAGAATTCGGTCTTTATTAACTAGTATTTGCTAAGCGGGAGACCGGAGGTAAATTATCTTAGTTCTAGGGTTTACTCAGAATTATCTTTTAAATCACTTAGGGATAGGAATCACGGATTTAGGGTGCAGTAGTAGTAAGAACCGGGATCTTCTTCCAAATCAGTTTCACAACATTTATATTTTTCCTGCTTGTTATTGTTTCGCATTCTGTTTACAGTCTTTAATTGTCATCAAATCAAACCCCAATTTCCTGTTTTATTTTATTTCGGTTAGTAAAGATTAAACTAGACACATCGCCTCCTCTGGTTCGATACTTAGGGATTACTCTCTATTAAAACTTGCTAGAATTGACCGGTACACTTGCCGTTAGGTTTTACCCCAACACTCCTAAATGAACGAACCTGTTTAACGGTATACTATTATACCGGTTAACCTAAGAAGAGGTTTGAGTTGAAAAGAGAACCAAATTAGTTCTAAGACACAGGGTACTAATACTAGTTCTGGTTACAGATCTAGATAAGTCAGAGGCGTTCGGCGGATTAGGCGAACTTGGGATTAAGAGCTAGCCAGTCTCCGGTGTACGGTATGGGATTCTTGTAGCCTGTTTGCTAACGAGGTCTACCTCGGTTTGTGTGCTATGTGTTAATGTGATACGACCAAACATGATTAAGCATGAAACCGATTTATTGTATTGTTATTGTGCGTACATTGCACACTAACACAATTTGATTCAGCTTGTTCATTAACTATGTTTAATAACAATTGTATAAGGTTACAATATTCCCTATTGTTAGTTGGTTAATACCGAGAGAGGTTTAACTAACCAATCGTCAAAGAGACTTCAGCTAACTGGAACTTGGGAGAAGAGGAATCCGGGACTGACTCCGGTCATGCATGTTCAGGTTTAGGAGGTCGGCATCTGTATCAGATCTGTCTTCCGCCTAGGGTCGACAAACTGACCTGACCATCTCGAGTGAACAGTTCGATATGGGAGGCAACTTCAGGAGGCGCAGGAGGGTCAAGCCTACACCCCTCATAACTTAAGAATTATTGTTTATTAAACCAATGGAGCTAATAACTCATTGGCTAGGGTTACTTTGACCCGACAAAATAAACAATTCAGTTAGAGAACAACCAATTCTAATAGGAGTATGGTTGACACTTATAAGGTATGGTCAAACACGAGAACTAAACAATTCTCAGGCCTCAGGATTTAGGATTTAGGAATCTAACTTACTCATTAATGGACGTCCATTACGACGTTCGATTTATTTGAGCTGTGAATGTTTCACATAAATGTGTTGTTTGTTATCGTACTTCTTATTATTATTTGTATGAATAAACAATTGCATATATTCGACAAAGTAGTCGTGTGTAACCCGGCTAGCTTGTGGGCTTCACGTTTTCTGACCAGCCATGTGCTGAGCCCTTGGGGCTTGTGATTTAAACTTTGCAGGTAGGTACCAGACGAAGACTCAACCTGAGAGTAGGAGCGGGTAGAGTACTTCGGGTTGCTTTTACATTTATTACACGAGTTGTGCATGTACACTCGTTTAGTGTATTACTGAGATGTTAGTATGATGTATTAGGATATAAGATACTCGGTATAAGATGTGGTTTATGATTTGTAATGTTTTAGATGCTCGATTAATTATCCGGTTAGTCAGACCGTGACTTGTTAAGAGAATAGGCCTAGTTAGTCACGTGGGTGACTAACGGCGGTAACACCAATTTAGTAGAACTATTCCGCTGCGTTGTTAATGAATGAGATGGACTTAGGACGATGATCGTTGTATTTGGAGTTGGGGTGTTACACTACAAGTGATTGATGATAGACTACCTTTAATATTCTTCAGAGTACTATTGATTGTTTGCGCAAGTTGACTAGAACTGCTACAGCGTTATCCAGGTACGATTTCTCGTACTCAGATACTTTTGCTAATGGGCTTTATGGAATGTTTTGGAAAACGCTAACTGAGCTTGAATGGATTTAAAAAGGAAACTGTTGTGTGGCTAACTCAGCTTGATGTGACTAACTGAGCCTTGAATGTGAAACTTACATGGTTTTTGGTTCCTTCTATTGGGTTATTTCATTAGACATTAATTGCCTAGGGTTTACGCTTCTGCACTCTGTAGGACTGAGTGTTTTGGTATTGCTCTGGCGCAGTTAGTGATCTAGTGGAAATATGGAAAAGGTCAATCTTGGTAATTCTTCCTTTGACTCTGGATATTGTTTTATCCATGAGCTGAGTCTTTTGTTGTGACGTGCGCGCGTCTTCATTGGTAACAGTGAGGGGCTGTATATCCCATGTCCTAAAAGGACGTTGTAAACAGTGAGGGGCTGTATATCCCCTGTCCAAAAGGACGTTGTAAACAGTGAGGGGTTGTATATCCCCTGTCCTAAAAGGACGTACTTGGCGGTGGGGGCCATCTCTCCCAATTGGTTTTATTCCACTCTTGAGTATATTTTGTCTATGGGAATCAGCTCTCGGAAATGGTGGGGACATAAACTGTCTACCACGGGTTATGGGTATTCATATCATTCCTAGTCCTTTGTAACTACCTGAGTCTTTCTCTTCTTAACCAGAATTGGTTCTAACATCAATAATGGATGCTTACTAACTATATGGTGTGACTTCTTAAGTGGTTGTGACTGGTTCTTAAGTTCTTTGTCTCTATCCTTTCCTTGTTCTCTCTTCTCTATGATTGATTGTTTTGAAGTGCCTCCTTTCCCTGTTTTACTTTCAAGAGTTTGATTTCAAGTTACTATTTATTTTGAAGAGTTGTGTTTTAATATTGTTTTGGAGAATTGTACCAGTTCCATTCCAGGGAACTGACTCACCCCTCTCGGGGTGGGCTGCTTGGTTTCATCTTGCAGGTACGAAATTGTTTATACAGGTGGCCACGAAGAGCATGAGTGATTGGGATGGGAATTAGGAACTGTTGAGAGTTATTCTGTTTTACGTTCAGTTTTGTTTACGTTGTTTTCTTGAGTTCAGACCGTAACTTAGATAATTGTAATGGTTGTAATTGGTGAGGTTGGTACCGGGTGTTTAGAACCCGATGGTCTGTAATCACCTTATTATTTTAATCCGCTGTAAATACGTTAAATAAGGGTGTTACATATGGCGTTTTTGAGGAGTGGGCTCTTGAAGATGAATGTCAGAGGACGTTTTTTTTTTTTGAAATGAAGGAATCTTCAGAGGTGCAAACCAAAGGAAATCGCATGGAGAAGTAGGGTGGGTGAAGTCCTTCGACAATGGTGCAGCTTCGGTGGTGGTGGAATCGACTGGTGGGTGTTGAGGGATGCGTTATTCTTTGCTTATGGAAAATTCAGAGAGGAAGATTGGAAGATTGTTGTGTGTTTAGTAGATAATTCAAAGAGAAGAATAGAGAGTTGAAGACGGTTGAAGAAGAGTGAGTTGGAGAGGTGAATCGATGGGGCTGGGAGCAGGAAGCGGCTACAGTAACAAAACAGGAATCGGATTCAATCTCCGCCACTGTAGGGTTTCACTAATGTTTTAGTATTAAATAGAGGGATATGTGGCTGCGTTCGGCGTCACAAAATGTGGTAGTTTTGTGGTTGTTTTGGTCCGGTTGTTTTTGTTGGTTGTTTTGTGGGTTTTGCTGGTTATTTTGTGATGGTGTTTTATGGTAGTTTTGAAAACTAGTGTTCAGCAGGGGCGGTTTCGTCTGGCTGTTTTGCATAAGTTAGTTTTATACGGTGTGTTTACCGTTTTCGTTGTTACAATTAAAAATTTTATATTACATTTTAAAACAATTTTTTGTTAATAAAGTTAAAATATATGTAGATATTCAATTATAGCCTTTAATAATTAATATTCTTTATTAATATTTTAGTGACAATTAATTTATAATATGTATACATATTAATTTATAAATATATTTTTTACATATATTTAAAAAAATAAAGAAATATTTCATTGTATTTAGAGCAAATATATTAGATGTTATATATAAAAATATAATTTTATGGATTATATATTAGTATTTAATATAACATTTCAAATGTATTAATACTTAAGTGATTAAGCTGATGAGTCAGTACGTAGTTAATGTTTTGATAATGAAGTTATAGTTCGGGGGCTCATAGTCAGAGATACTGTAACTTCAGGGTGGTTACCAATAATTATGAGAAACACAAGGAGGTTAACTGTAATATGCCCAATCCTCAAGGGGGTTCCGAGTAATTTACTCTTTTATTTTTTAATGGAATAAATAATATCATTGAAATAAAAAAGCAATACTTTCTAATAATAAAATAATTGACTGTAAGCGAATATATATAGATATCACTTAGTATTATTTTATTATTATATATTGTTTAATTGTTGATAAAATATTTATTTTAAACATACATTTGTAGTTAAAACAATATATTCTATTCAATTAAATATTACTTAATGAAATTCAAAAACATAAATTTAAATTTAATACTGGATATGCCAAGAAATGAAAAATAACGTATATTAGCATATAAAATTATTCTTTAATTATTAAGCACGGTATACTGACAAACCATAATAGATTGTACAAACAGTTTTGTAATTAATCATTACTTAGCAAGTTAAATACTTATAATTGATATTTCTTAAATATACTACAAATATTTTGTAGTCTAATAATTTTAATATAATTGAAAGTTTACATCGTAATTATTATTAGTTTGCTCTTTTCCTTGTAGAATATTTTATTAGAATTGATAGATAGTAATAGTTTTAAGAGACTATTTATCTGTATCTGAGTAAACAATTTAGAAAAACACTACTAGTTTAAAACTATTGTTCTATATTATTTTCATTAATTTATAATTTATATATCAATCTTTATAAAAAAACTTAAAATAAAAAAGGAAAATAAACTAATTTATAATATATTAATCTATGTATTTCAATTTTAATTTAATTTTGTGTCAAATTTAATATATAATATCATTTTTAAAATATAATTATAAATATTGAAAATTTAAATTAATTTATTAAAAATTAATTTTTAAATATTAATTAATACTATTAAAATATTCTCGCCCCCTCAATTACAGTTTTCTGGCTCCGCCTCTGTTTACAGTATTCATTATATTTGCAGCATAAATTGTTGGTTGTTTTGTGCTGGTATATTTGTGGTTGTTTTGAAAATTGTTGTTCGGAGGTGGCGGTTTGGCATTTTTTGCCAAACTCAAAAATGCCACATTTATACCACAAATATACCAAGTCCGAACGCAGCCATGAACAAGTAGGGTTTTGGTTTGTCTTGGGTCGGGTTTGACCCGCAGTGAAACGGGTTTTGGAGCTGGGTCATGTTTGGTCAAGGGTTTGACCGACAAAAATCTGGAAAAATAAAACAACCTCATATTCACATTGAGGTTCAAACCCCTGACCTCTAACTACTTCTATATAATTACTAACCAATTATGCTAGTGGCAGAACTTGTCATATAAGCGTGGGAAATAACCCTAGAGTTCTCATTTGAACTAAACGAATTCTCTAAAAAAAATGCTAGCGTTCTAAACGGGAATTTACAAAAGACAAAAGGGTTCCATCTAATAAGTGGTTTTCTTCTCAAGGGTCATGATGTAAATAATGAAATACCAAACACAATAAAAGATGAGATACGAAATAACACAATAATGAGTACATGAAATAATAAAATAGTAAGAGTACAATGGAAGTAAAATACGAGTGGACATTCTAAAAATAGAAATTGAATCAAATATGTACGAATACCAGTAAATAAGATAGAAAAAAGAAGTGATAAAACGAGATGAGCGTGAGTTTAATCGAATTAGCGACAAAACGAAATATACTGGTATGGAATATAATAGTGAGAATGTACATAAAATGATGACAATGAATCTAAAATATTAAACCGGTAGTTGGGACTGCACTTAATCTTTGATTTGATTGGAGTATCATAGTCTGTCCCTTTCTCATTGGTCCACATAGGCTGAGACCTCCTCTTACTAACTAAAAGTCTACCAATTCTTGAAAATACTCCTCTCACAACACTCCCCATCCGTACACTCCACCACACCTTTCCCTCCCATACTGAAATACCTTCGGTTTCACCTAACGGCTAGACACAGAACATTCTTAGTAGCAGAGTGAAATCCCCAAACAGATCGCCTTACAGATCACCTTGAAATCGCATACGAGAAAGAGAGCGCTAGACAGAGAATTGGGTTCTTGTACAGCTAAATTTCAATTTTGTTGAGTTAGGGTGTGTTGTTTGCACACAATTTATATTTGTGTTTTTAAAAAATAATTGTAAAGATAACCTACGAGGTAACTTATCATCTTAAGTTATTAGTCAATAAATATCAGTTTTAGTCAATAGAATAGACTTGAAATACTAATATAATCTGGGAAGAAAAACATATGTATCTTTTGGCCAAAGTTAGTGAAAAATTGAGCATCTCCTTACAAATGTTCTTTTCTTTATAAGAGGCTATTCTTGCCAACGATTTCTTTTTACCATGTGAGCAACTGTATTGATTAGAATTTCATCCTTAGGGCCTCTTCTCAAGGTAGATGCTCAATGGAGATAAAGATTAGGAAAAATTACATTGCCCACCCATGACGTTTGGCGAAATTACACAGCCCACCCATGAGGTTTCAAAAATTACTTTGCCCACCCATGTGTTTTCCACAATTTTACATCCAGTAACTTTTCTAATATTTGATCAACTTAAAAGATGGTTAAATGATATCCAAATTTGATGAAACTTTACATGGACGATATTAAAGTGTTATATTTTGGTAAAATGTAAAATCCAACGTTTTTCAAGCTCAAATATGATCCGTGGGACCCGGTGAACGTGTCTCATGTTTCATTGGGTCCCACAGGTCATATATGACATTAAAACACTTTGGATTTGGCATTGAACAAAAATATAACACCTTAGCATCGTCCATGTAAAGTTTCATCAAATTTGGATATCATTTAACCATCTTTTAAGTTGATCAAATATTAGAAAAGTTGCTGGATGTAAAATTGTGGAAACCACATGGGTGGGCAAAGTAATTTTTGAAACCTCGTGGGTGGGCTGTGTAATTTCGCCAAACGTCATGGGTGGGCGATGTAATTTTCCCTAAAGATTATCTACTCTATTGACCATCTTGACAAATTAAAACAAGAGATTTTTTAATCTCTATTGAGGATCTAGATTGAAATAGTATTTTACAGGACAGTTATGGGGTGTTTGGATCGTAGGGGTATTGGAAATAAATCCAAAAGACGTTACAAGGAGAAAATAAACGATTTTGAATCTGTATTTGTTTGGTAGCGGTGGGGTAGAATAATTTATACTCCCTCCGTCCAGAATTGACCGTCCTGTTTACTATTTGGACATGTCGTTTGACTTCAATTTTTAACATATAAGATAAATTAATTTTGAAAATTTAAGTTTTGCATATGATTCCTTACATGATAAACTATATATTACAAATTTTAATTTTATAAAATTATTTTATCTTATATGCTTAATATTGAAGTGGAAAAACGTGCCATAAAGCAAACAAGACGGTCAATTCAGGACGGAGGGAGTAGTACTTTAGGATTTACTAAAAAGAAAAAATGTAAAGGACAAACATTAAAAAGATTAAACAAACAAGGTAAAAATGGGAATTAGACCAACTTTTCCTTTACCTTTTTATGACCTCTAATCAAATCCCCCTTTATTAATTGCTCGCTTGTGCTCATCAGCGGCATCGAATAACCGAAACCAAATGCTCACCCCTAATTTGGGGTTAAAGCCATCTGGTTCTGGGTCTGGTCTCTCTTTATAGTGAATTGCAACTGATCCATGAATTTGAGCTCGACTAGGAATGCTAAAAACCAACCCAAATAAACAGAAAGCTATGCAATTTCACATTTTAACCTAGTCGTGCAATTATGCGTAGACTCCAGGTGGCTAGGTAGCCCGTAACCGACGGATGGTTAGGATGGTCACAGCTCCCAACGGCTATAGCAAGGTTAACCGTCCAACGACTATACAAGTTCTATCTTACGGGTGGCTACGCTTATTGTACCTTGTTGCCCGCCGCATGCTACCATAAAATATAGGTCTTTTTAGTTTTTAACAAATACTTCTATATCATTCTACATTTAAAGTGATGTTAAAGATTTTAAAGATGAAATTGAAGCATATTTAGATCATTCTACATTTAGATCATAAATCTAACCTACTATGTATAATTTGAGCAAAAGAAAATTATCTAAAAAGACAGACTATGGTCAGCCAGAAACCCATAGTCACGGCTAGCCACCTGACAACTACCTCATTCATGGTTTTGAGACGGTTAGATGCCTTAGAATTAGCTTACAGGCGGCTAGGTGTCTTACAATTGTTGGGTGACTACAAGACTTCTAGCCTATCATCAACTACTTGTTTTATAGCTTGTTGTTAACTACTTTTTTGTATTATTTTTTTTTATTTCTTCTATTCTCGTACATTTAAAATTACATGGTTCGTAGATTTGTAGTTTAGTAAAATTTATAATCACTTTACAAAATCCTTAAATTTTTAACTTAATTTGACTGCAAATAGCACCTCTTTAGTATAAATTAGAAGTTTCACCACGAATCCAGCTTTTATGATCCGTCCGCGACAGAACCAAAGGAATAAGGAGGCAGATAGGTATTTGCCATCAAATTCACTAGTTCTGTCATTCATCATCAAACTCAAATTCTGACCTGCAGCATATCACTCCCAAGTGACTCCTACTAAATGAAAAGAAAAACCTTGCACGATCGTTCCATGTCACCCTAGCATCATCTAAGTAACAAAGGACAAGCTCTCTTTTCATTCATCTTCATCTTTATAGATGTTCTCAGCCATTTGCCAGACCTGAAGAGTATTGTCATCAGCCACACTTGAAAGCACCCATGGTTCGTTTTTGTTCCAAGAAAAGTCCGATATCCTGTCCTTGTGACCACCATGACAAAAGAGGAGCTCCGGGGGACCGTCTTCTCCTTCCCCTTCAAGCAGCTCATCTCCAACCCTGAATTGTTATATTAACATCTCAAGTCAGTTAATTCTTCCGAGGATGAAATCATCTTAGCTATCATTGATATAGGTTGCGTACCTGCTAAGGTCCCAAATCATCAGCCTTCGATCATCAGCTGAAGATGCCAAAATAGCTTCATGATTTGGATCCCAGTCAGCCTGAAAAACCTCCCCTCTGGAACAAACATGGGAATAAGTATAAAATCAGGAACCTCGTAGCGTGCGAGACGCAAGGTTTAGAAAATAGGGGAAATTTTCAACAATGAATTAACACGATAATATCACAATCAGAGTAATTGATGAGGCGTACGTGTGACTGGAAAGACAATGGAGGGGCGTGCTAAGTTTCCTCATATCAAAGACTCCAATTGTAGTGTCCGAGGATGCTGTTGCAACAATCCATTCATTGAAGGGATTGAATGATAGGTAGTTCACCTGCAACGGCCGAGGCACTCATTAGTTATATTCTGCATAAGATATTACATGGATGTTCAGACTACGGACAAATTACATTGCCCACCCATGAGGTTTGGGGAATTTTCACTGCCCACCCATGAGGTTTGAAATTTAACACTGCCCACCCATCACATTTGGAGAATTTATCTTCCGTCATCTTTGTTCCTTGTTTCCATCCACATAGTGTTATGTTTGACCTGTTAACTTATTTTGACCAAACTGAAGAAAGAAAAAGACGCAGCCATGGTATTTCCCAGCAAGCAACAGTCTTCGAGTGGAGGAAGTTCGACTGGGTGATTCTTCGCGACTGGCCCTGTGGTTGTTCTTGTTCTTCTGGTTTGAATCTTTCTTCCTCACCGCTTTACAGACTTAAGTAAGCAGAGTTTAAGCGGTGAGTTGCCATCGGACCTCTCCAGTCTGCCGAATCTACAGACGATTGCATTGCAGGAGAATCAATTATCCGGGGAGGTGCCCGAAGGGCTTAGCAGTTTGCTGGGTTTGAGTTCTTTAAATCTCAGCTCCAACCATTATTTATTTGATTACTATTCCTCAGTATTTCTTTTCACGTTTTTGGTAGACGGTCGTTGATTGTTCCATTCTTTTCCTTATTCCGCGTTCCGCAGTGGTTGGATTTTGTAGTACTAGCGTCATCTTTGTACTACACTATCAGTACGAGCAAATAGGATTCTTCCGTGTTTGAGTTGGTTTTGATTTTACCGTTTTGGGTCATTCTACAACTATCAACTTTCATTCCTCCACTTGCTCGTATAAGTTCCCTTGATAGCTGCTTTCTTGTCTTCTCTATCACTTGGCCGCTTGATATCTCTGAAACGATAGGGAGAATAAATTCCATTGCCGTGATGTGGTTGGGAATGCAGGAGCCATCTGTCGCTATTCACTTTTGAATTTGACGTGGCACTGGGGACGGTGCTAGTGAGGGGAATTTGCAACGGTGGAAGAACCCATCCCGGATCGAGTCGCCCATGGAATTCTAATATAATATAACAGTCTCAGCTATTGTGTTTTCTTTTGTGTATGATTATTCTAGCACTCCGTTGCAGAGAAGAACTGAAGCTGTGGTGTTCGTTCTTTGAGGTTCGTACCCCCCGACATTGGTTGAGGGTCGGAAGAACAAATATTCAAACACGCTCAGGTGACAATATGGGAATTCTTCTATTCCTGACACCATAATGTTTTCATCCAATCTTGATATCTGTAGAAACTAGAAAGCACTCAAATACTTCAAATTTCTAAATTTTCAATATCAGATGATTAGAGCAGCGGCTG
This sequence comes from Limonium bicolor, assembly GCA_023374045.1. NCBI lineage: Eukaryota > Viridiplantae > Streptophyta > Magnoliopsida > Caryophyllales > Plumbaginaceae > Limonium > Limonium bicolor. Next base: position 117,676,250 of record CM041778.1, read on the forward strand.
GGGACAGGAATAGGGCTGGGGAGTCCAGCAGGGAGGCGATAGGAACAGAAGAAGTTGAGGTAATGGAGAGGGAAATTTTTGAAGAAGAGAACTTACATGGGCAAGGATAGATCAGACGGGATGATCCCTGTCATGAAGTTTGACTCGAGCTCAAGAGCTTGTAAATTACTGCAATTGCCGAGCTCAGGTGGGGACTGAACCAGAGATGTTATTCTTCGATAAAGAAAGACCAACCAAATTCTTTAAAAACCCAAATGTTGAAGGTATTTGACCACTGAAATTGTTGGAGCTGAGATTTAAAGAACTCAAACCCAGCAAACTGCTAAGCCCTTCGGGCACCTCCCCGGATAATTGATTCTCCACTCGAAGACTGTTGCTTGCTGGGAAATACCATGGCTGCGTCTTTTTCTTTCTTCAGTTTGGTCAAAATAAGTTAACAGGTCAAACATAACACTATGTGGACGGAAACAAGGAACCAAGATGACGGAAGATAAATTCTCCAAATGTGATGGATGGGCAGTGTTAAATTTCAAACCTCATGGGTGGGCAGTGAAAATTCCCCAAACCTCATGGGTGGGCACTGTAATTTTTCCTTAGACTAATCTTCAATCCTATAGTAACTCTATCCATGACGTTTGGATAACATATTTGGGACTGCAATGAGAAGTGATGAAAACATTAAAAGAGAGAAGGAAGAGGATAGGCTGAGAGCTGATTGTCTGCATATTCCTTTACTGATTGAAATAACAATTCATTCTCTTCTACAGAAACTACAATCTATGATATACATAACCTATCTAAATCATAGTATAAAGACCAATCACCATAGGTCTTTGAATCCAACCAGAATCTTAGGATTTTGAACTACAAAGAGGCCAAATTCAATATGACCTTGCCAATAGCTGTTAGAACCCACTAATAAAAACATTTATCTTATGTTCGTTAATGTTGTATTGAATTTAATATGTCATTCGGCCGTCTATACTCTAAAGCATACAGGCAAACAGCTTAACATAAAATGCCAAACAAAAAAATCTAAGTAGAGTAAATCAGACACAGGGATAGCAATGCTGCGAAGTGCCGAATAGAGAGCAGACATAATATACTATGTCAGAGGAAAGGATCAAAGAACCATTCACTGAGATTCTATAAACTAGCTAGCATCTTCGATAATTGCAAGACTTCTTAGTGGATAATCTGTATTTAATTAAGCATTTTTATCCTACAAAGTCTATACATAGGCCCAGTGAGACACCTGTTATGCGATACTCAACTACCAAAAGCACAGGTTTTTCAAGCCAAAACTATTTGGAGCAGAGCAGACTATAACCAACAGGATCAGACTTCACTTTAGAGATAGAACCAGGCTCCGTAAAAAGGAAATGAAAGTACATATAGCGGGCCAATACGCAGGAATGGTAAATGTAGACAGCCTTGCCTACATTAGAAAGAGACTGATACACAGCCACCCTCAACTTGTAGTGATTGCGAAGTAGAAAGACAATGAGATTATGGAAGTAATTATTCTTTGCACTCTACATTCTAGTTCCAACTGCTTTTGCTTATCATATCTGTAAGGGTCAGGCATAGTTCATTAATCTGAGTGAAACTTAACTTCACAAGTCTGTATGATTGATGTTTTGTGAAATTAAAGAAAGACATGTAAGGCTAGATTAAACAGGCAGCATCACGAACATCTGGTAATACGTGATTTATAAAGTTCACAACTATTCGGGCACGCAATAGACTAGCTACCCTCAGCTCCAAGTTCTTAAACAAACTTTTATCTACTAAACTACCAAAGGTTGAGTAAAGCAACCCCACTATTTACGAGGTAAAGATAGAAAGTCAATCAAGAAGCCTAATTTTTAGTGTATATGTGGAGGAGGTTGTACATAGTTCTCAATACATAATAGGCAACCATTATGATGAGCGTCAGGATAATGCCATTTTCAATTTAAACAAAGAAAAAACACAGAAAAATTTGACGTAAAATCAACTTACCTCTTTCTCATGAGCCAATACAGATTGCTGAGGCTTGTCTGAACGATAGTCCCAAATCATCAATCTCATATCATCCCCCACTGAACCAAATAGGTTTTCATTCATTGAATGCCATGACACGTCTCCTATCACACCATCATGACCCTGAGACACAATATCCAGGATAGAACAAAAAAAATAACAGTCAAAGCAAAAAAATTTAAAAAATTGAACAGTGGAGGGACTTTGTCTCAGTATGAAAAATACCTTGTATACATGTAGGGGTTCCATAACCTTGCTCTCAGGCATGGACGAGACGTCCCAAACACAAATCTTGCAATCATGGGAACCGCTCAACACGTATCCCTGTCTATGAGGATTCCAAGATAAACCAAATCCTTCCTTCTCGTGCCCTTTGAGTCTCAAATCGGGACTACACGTCTCCTCTTCCTCAGCACTCTCGTGTTTAGTACTGTCGAAAATGTAGACATCCAGGCCACTTGTCTTGGCAGCGATTAGATTTGGACTCTGAGGCATGCACCTCGCTCTGTTCACCTCCCCATCGACGTTTATTTTCTTAACTATCTCTACCTGCAAGCATAAACGACGGACATTGAGAGTGTTTTATTAGAGCAAGTCACCCTGAAAGCAAGTGGGAGTTATTGATTGTCTAGTACTGGAATTAGGCGATCGGCCTCGTCCTGGCTCAAATTCTTGAAGCTAAAAGACCTAGTTTTAATCCCACTAACAATAAAAGGCGGAAGTGGAATGAGAAAAGTTTCATTGCCAAAAAAAAGAGGGAGACTAGCAAAAAACCTATTGAGCCGACTTTTTCGCTGGGGCATTTCATCAAACAGATGAATATCGGAAAGAAATCAATGATAGTGACGCACCTTTGGGATGATGGAGCAGGTGCCTCCCTCCTTGGGAATGCGCGCATCGGCGGTCATGAGGAAGTTGGGGGAATCGTCGGACGTATGTGTTCCCAGGACGAGCTTGTGGATGTTGAGAGAAGGATCTTCCGGGTCTGATAGTGGTGCCATGATGGGGACCCATTGAACTGTGAGGGATGGCCACTCGAGCGAATGGGAAATGACGAGGTCGTACAAAAACGGGCAGTTCTTCTTCCACACCGAGAACTCTTCCTCCACGTTCTCCGTCCCCTCTGCCGCTTCTTCCTTCGCCATCCCCGCCTAGATCGAACTCTTTACCGCCTCGGCCTCCTCGGATTCGCAGGGTTCTCTAAACTCCCGCCGGAAATGGGGAGGTTTGGTTAATACTGAGTACTTTTCCCGCCACAGTTGTGGGTGCCATGCCATGGATATAGGTGCGGGAATGTGTACATAGAATCTCGTAATTAAGGCCCTTTGGGCCGAAGATCCAAATGAAAACTTTTCATAAGTGGATGACAAAATTATGGGTGTGCACAAAATTCAAATTTCGCTAAATTATACTGAAAATATGATAAATCATACTGAAATTTCGGTTTAGTATATTGAAGTTTCTGTTCGGTTATCATACTGATTATGTTCATCGGTATCAGTTTTGATTTTGATTTTGGTTTTGGTATGGATTTAATTTTTATAAAACCAGTTTATCGAAAACCGTAGTGATTCATATAAAAAATTACTAATAAATAGTAATTCTTTTTAAAAAATTAATATCTTCTAGCTATTTTCCACCCTCGTAATATCCTAATATTCCTTTCACTATATTATCTCTTTTTCTTGGCCATTTTGTCACCACACTTCTAGCATCTAAAACCTTAACACAAAATTCTTTAAAAGAGGATATAGGTGTTGAATGGTTTTGCACTATGAAACGTACTTTGAATTTTTTATTTGATTTTTATGTTTTATCAATGCCCACGTCAAAGACCAATCAAAGAGTCAACTCCTCCATCTAATGGCGGCATGTGAGAAAATAAAACTGATGAACTAGATACCTAACAACTTTTATATTGACGTTCACAAAAGGAAAACATTACTTCGGAAGTAACCGCAACAAAAAAAATGTAGTTGATAAGTATAGGGTTGATAATCATGATACTTTTGGGAGTGAATTTTGATTTTTTGGGTCTACCACCCGGTTCATCCTATTATACTACATCTGAACCGAAGATCAGCTCTGGGTGGATAGGTTTCATTCCTCTCCCAATAGCCGTAATAATAATGGAAGTGTCAGATATCAAACTATGGTTGCAATGATCAAATATTTGCTAGCTATTCCAGTTTCGACTGTTAATTCTAAATCAACCCTCAACACTAGAGGTCGAATTTTTCATTCATTTAAAACTTCTTTGAGTTAAAGAATAGTAGAAGCTCTTGTTTATACAAAAGACAGGCTTTGCACATCTAAATGACCTATCATGATATAAAACATTCTTTTCAAATTAGAAAGTTTGGAAGAATGTAAGATCTTTGTATTGTAATTCATGTTTAGCATTATACGATAAATGTTTCTAACTTATATTTTAAATTTGTTGACTCATATGCATTGACTTGTAGGGATGAAAGCCCAATCTACAATCACCGTTGATGAGTCTGCAGTTGTTGGATTACCAAATTTTTGGTTTACCCTGCCATGCACACCCCTACTAAAAATATTGTTTAGTTTGAATTTTTTACTATGAAAAAGCCACCATGTAATTTGGATTTTCATATTCTGATTATAACCATCTTGCTATATATCTTTCGCCAAATAAAATTGTGATAACTTATATCACACGTAAACATAACTATGAATTACAAGTTATTAAAAATAATTAACAAATAAGTAAAGTCGTTAGAACTATTTATAGTGCAATAGATATCATAAACTTTAAATAAAATTACAATTTAGAAAAGAGGGGTTGCTATTCGCATTACAAAATTACTAATCACCGCAGTATAAATTTTTTTTAAATCATATTAACGTTGGAAATAAGTAACAAAGTGTGGGTGCAGGTTTTTTTTCATTAATTGACATCCACTTGTGATTAAATTTAAAAAGTTTATACTTGATGAATAGTGACTTTACTAAGTGCAGTACAATTTTTTTTTGTCAAACTATCCCGAATACATTGCAATGTGTTGGGGCGCCCATTTTTCTTTAAAAATAAAAATAAAATCGATATATGAAACAGTTTTTACGGTCATTTCTTTGTTACTAAAATGCCCAAAAACATGTCAAATAAAGACACTATGTTTCTCAAATCGTGTCAAATTAAATCACTATGTTGCCTAACTCGTGTCAAATTATATCACTACATTGCTCAACTCGTGACAAATAAAATGAGGACCTAGATCAACTCGTTATTTAAATTGACACGAGTTGAACAATGTAGTGTCATTATTTGACATGAGTTGAACAATATAGTGTCTTTATTTGACACAATTTTTGACATTTTGTATTTCCAATAGTTTGTTATATAGTTGAGTGATTTAGGGATCTAAGAAACCCATTAACAAATCAATATATATAGGTAAAAGAAGTAATAATTGTGATCATTTTCTCACAGACAATGTAACTTAGGATCAAGAAAGCGTTTAAATGACTATTGCTCAGAATGAACCCTAACTTTCAATTCTGTGATGCATGGGGTTTGAATTCTAGGACTTTTGTTAGGAATTTCTACATTTTGATATATTTTAATTCTCATGACATAAACATTAGGTTTGTTCCGCTTGGTAGATATTTGGATTATTAGATAGTTATTCACTTTCGAATCTGTGATGCATGGGGTTTGAATTCTATGACTTTTGTTAGGAATTTCTACATTTTGATATATTTTAGTTCTCATGACATACACATTAGGTTTGTTCTGCTTGGTAGATGTTTGGATTATTAGATAGTTATTCAATTTTGAGTCTGTGATGCATGGGATTTGAATTCTAGGACTTTTGTTAGGAATTTATACATTTTGATATATTTCAATTCCCGTGACAAAAACATTAGGGTTGTTCCGCTTGGTAGATGTTTGGATTATTAGATAGATATTCACTTTCGATTATGTGATGCATGAGGTTTGAATTCTAGGACTTTTATTAGGAATTTCTACATTTTGATATATTTCAGTTCTTGTGACATAAACACTAGGTTTGTTCCACTAGGTAGATGTTTGGATTATTAGATAGATATTCACTTTCGATTTTGTGATGCATGGGGTTTGAATTCTAGGACTTTTGTTAGGAATTTCTATATTTTGATATATTTCAGTTCTCGTGGCATAAACACTAGGTTTGTTCCGCTTGGTAGATGTTTTGGATTATTAGATAGATATTCACTTGTGATTCTGTGATGCATGAGATTTGAATTCTAGGACTTTTGTTAGGAATGACCATGATCACCTAAAATTAAAACACAAATAGTGATCACATGTAACGCCCCTATTTAACATATTTATAGCGGAAATAAAATACTAAAGGCGTAACAGACCATCGGGTTCCAAACACCCGGCACCAAACCTCACCAATTTACAACTTAAAAGATTACAACAGTCATGGTCTGAACCTCGAGAAACTTAACAAAAATAAAACAGTAATAAAACACATAAACTCTCCACACAACCTAATTTCATCCCAATCACTCGTTCTCTTCGTGGCCACCTGTATAATAACTCGTACCTGCAAGATAAAACCAAGCAGCCCACCTCGAGAGGGGTGGGTTAGTTCCCAGGAATGGAACTGGTACGATCCTCCAAAACAAACTTATAATACAACTCTTAAATAAATAATAGCTTGAATACAACCATTTGAACCACACAGAGGAACAGGGCACTTCAAAAATCACCAAGTCAAGATAACAAGTTGCGAAAGTAATGCATAACAGAAAGTTAAAGTTAGTGTACATCCATTGTTTGTGTTAGATTCAGTTCCAATTAGGAATAGGAAGACACAAGTAGTCACAAGGACTAGGAATGAAAGAAGAGATCCAAGAACCCATAACTCAAGAGTGGAATCAAATCAACTGGGAGAGATGGCCCCCACCGCCAAGTACGTCCTTTTAGGACAGGGGATATATATACAGCCCCTCACAGTTTACTAAGTCCCTTTTGGGACAGGGGATATACAGCCCCTCACTGTTACCATTGAAGACGTGCGCACGTCGAAACAACAAGACCCAGCTCATGGATGAAACGATATCCAGAGTCAAAAGAAGAATTACCAAGATTGTCCTTCTCCACATTCCCACTAGATCACTAACTACCCAGAGCAATACCAAAACACTCAGTCCTACAGAGTGCAGAAGCGTAAACCCTAAGCAGTTAATGTCTAATGGAACAACCAAATAGAAGGAACCAATACCCATGTAAGTTTCACATTCAAGGCTCAGTTAGTCACACAAGCTGAGTTAGTCACACAACAATTTCCTTTTAGAAATCCACTTTTGCTCAGTTAGTGTTTGTCACAAACATCCCTTACATCTTGTTAGCAAAGCATAAGAGTACGAGAAATCGTACCTGGTATGTGAAGAACAGTAATTAACTTGAATGAGTGATTCCCCAATAGTAACCTATAATTAAGGTGTTCCAAGTGTCGATTAGTTAAGGGACTTATAAACTAATTATCATCTATTCCTACTGATTTATAGTTCCAGGTTTAGCATTATTCTCTCACAAAGGTTTGGGCTTGATTGTGTTAATTAAATCCTTTGTTAGGCCCATTTCGTTTAATTTGGAATGATTTAGGATTGATCCCTGAGAGTGGCCCAAACTCTCTTTGAATTGTTTAAGTGGGCTTTTTGGAGCTCATAAACTTGGGCTCAGTAGGTTAGCCCAAGACCGTGTTATGTTTGAGTTGTTTAATCAAACCCTTAAGTTACCGTTGACTATTTTATTACACAATGGTTAAAATCCTAAAGTTTAATATCCATATTCTTCTTATTATATATCCCACAAGGAATGTTATTTCCCTCATCTATTTTAATGTATTTATATATACATACATACATATATATATATATATATATATATATATATCTTTATGTATTAAGATTTATCCATAACATTTTTAAGAAATTTTATTGTATTTAATTATGTTAAATAACTTTTAGGCATATCCCCAACCGACATATGGTTTATTAAATAAAGTATTTCCCTTATTTATTTAATATTTATATGCATATACATGTATTATAATTTATTTAAGTCATCCTTTATGTAGCTTACTGAATTTAAATTATCTTTATTAACCTCAACATTTATCTGCATTCCATGTATGCTTTATAAAGTATTTCTTTGTACATTTTAGAATATTAGCCTCTATAGCATTTAGTTAATATAAGTGTTGATTTATTTAGCCCCTTGTTTTAACCCCAAGTTACTATTTAATTCCCTTTTATATATGTGTAAATATATATATTTTTCCTTAGTTTTAATTAAGAATGTTGACTTCCATATTACATAATAATTAAATGTAGGTTAGTTTAGTTCCTTGATTTAACATCACTTCCTATTTTTATTTCTCTCATATAAGTATATATATATAATTATATATATGTAAATAATTTTTTTACTTCACTTAAAAGTTAATTCCCAAAATATTTATAAACATACTGTTACTAAATGTTAGTTTAATCTTTTCATTGTTTACCAACCTAAAAAGTTTATTAGTAAGCTACACTTTAATTTTTGTTACATTAAAACCATAGTTTATAAGTTATTCTTATGAAAAATTCATAAACACAATTTTTAAACCCATTTACCATTGTCCAAAAATTCCCAAATTAAGTATATAGTAGTTATAACATTTTAGACATATTATAAAAATTTTATTTCATAAAAATATCTTTTTTATTTAACTAAATAATTCCATAGTACTCGTAACTTGCAAAAATCATAACTTACGTCTAAAAACTCCAAAACCATATTAATTTACATCAAAATAAACTAGATTTTATAATGAATCTATGGTTAAAATTTCAAGTCAAAATACATTCGGGAAGGTATTTAAATTAATTCAACAAGTTAGGGTTAAATTCTGGAATTTATAAAAACTTAATATACTTAAATCTTATACGTTTTAATCTCGGCCGTCCGTTTCTTTTAACTACGATCGGACGGCCCGAGATCCCCGAGTTCATCAGCGAGGAACACAGCAATGTCGAGTACTAAATTGATCATTTCTCTCAACTCACAGAACCAAATTCGTTGATTCTTGTTCCATTGGATTCGAAATTGAAAAACGCATCCATTGACACCGATTTCACCACCTATAATGCAGTATTCAATGGATTCGATTTTGGGTTCTTCCTCGAATACGGTTTCCAATTTTTTTTATTCGAATTACAGAATTCTCCAAATCTAGTGCATAATAAATTAAATTGATACAATGGTTTGGTCAACAATGCAAAATCGGTTAGCATCATCGGAAGAATTTGAAGAAAAACTCACCGGAATTGTCCCAACGAAGGAATTCGAAATCGGGTTCTGGAAAAACTCAACCTTTACGAACTGATTGAGTAGCCAACTTTGCAACACTATAATTTTCAGTACAGATCGAGTTAGGCTTTGCTCTTGGGCTTAATCTAAAGAGGAAACATAGCTCTACACATTGATAGCAAGAACTCACTCTAATTTGCATTATATAGAAAGAAATCTGACCCGAAAGTTACGAGTTTACCTTAGGTTTTTCCTATGATTTTATGTGATGTCGGATCACGAACTTTAGGCACCTCGTTCTTCCAAACGGTTAGGAATTAGCCTTGGGTGTAAACATGAAAGTTGTAGAGGGATTAGAGATCTACACAACAAGCTAAAGAACTCAAATTTTGGATGAGAAACGAAGAAGTTGTGATCAAACGAAGTTTACCTGAATTCGGTGAAAACTGGGAATCTGGGTTACGACTTAGCAAGGAGGCGACTTTGGATTGATTTTCCGGTGGATTTAGGAAGATTTAGGTTAAGTGTGAGCTGTGGTTGCAAAGAGGAGATTAAGGAGAGTAGAATGAAAAAAACGGCGTTGCAAAATTCGTAAAGATGAGTGAGATATAAGTGTCTAAAGTTAGGGCAAAAACGCTGATGGCAGTTAGGATTCTGGCCGATTTTCGTGCTAAGTACAGGCGACCCGTGTGAGCTTGACACGTGGCAGTTTTCAAAATTTTGGCTCTAAACTTCATTATATCATAACTTTGGCTAGGATGATCCGTTTTTGATGTTCTTTTTATCGATCTTCATGGTTTTCTTTAACCTATTTATTGGTATAGGTTTCATGGGCTGGTTTCACCATTCTCAAAAAGTCAACCCTAGCAAGGCTTGAGAAGCTTTAGGGTTTCTAGGATTTTATATTGACTTTTATGTTTCAAATCAATGTTCCAACTCTTTCTAAAATCTTTATAATATACTTGGATTGTTTAGAAATTTTTCCAAGATTTATTGACTTATAAATATTATTATTAAATTCATAATACTATATAATAATATATAGTAATCCAATATTTAATAGTATTCTTTAGGATTAAATGGAAGAAATCCCATGATTTAATTTTCATAATTCCATACTATAATATAATAATTAATAGTATTATTTACGGTTTTAATAAAAGAAATCCCCTAAATTAATTTAAATTAAATTAGGGGTATTTCATCGCAACTGATCAATCTCTTGTTCAATGACTCTTTGCTCCTTCTCTGGCATTTCGTGATTGAAGTAATGCCAATTCCAACTACGATTACTAGGATAGTAATCCCGATCAAGATATAACTCACCAAAGCGGGGTCCGGACGTGAAATAAACGTGATGTTATACTTTTCAAGATTTATAATCTTTGGTAGATGTTTGGATTTTTTTGTGATAGATGTTTGAATCTATAAAATTTGGTAATGAATCCTAACTTTCAATTCTCTGAAGCAGGATGTTTGAAGTTTAGGACTTTTGTCAGGAAACAATCTCACATAACACAAATCAGTGAAACTTCTAACATAACACAAGTTAAGGTCTTACAAATGAAGATCAATTATAACTACAATCGGTTTAGTCAAGCAAATGTAGAAAGTCAACAAACCATCCATACTATATCTTAAAACAACAAAACATAAAACCCTAAACTATGGCACGCCGTACTGGCGGTAGCATGAATCCCATATAGATAAGATACTGAAGACCTCATCTATCCCCTGTTCAGTTTCCCTCTGTTCCTCCTCTAGCATCTCCTCACGGTAGTAACGCCAGTCCCAGCTACGGTTCCCAAGAAAGTAAGGCCTACTAACCTCAGTTGCCTCACTCATGAGCTGCAACATAATTTTATTAAGTTAGCATAGCATTCACAAAAATGTTATAATCAACTGAAACTATACAAAGGCAGAGATCAACTTGCTAGGGCGGGATCGGGCCGATGAACTAAGGTGTTGTTGTACATGTCAGGATTCAAAATCTTTGGATGCATGGCTGTGTTTGACATACCAATTCAGATAACCTTCGTCACATGTGTGCAGTTTCGCCCTTGTCTTAGTGCACCCCGCAGTAGCAGCACACTCACGTGTGGCGTCCCACACACTATACATGGGGGGTACACACATTTATAGGGGGGGTCCTTTTCTCCCTCTTTTTTCGAATCTAATGTCCGGTCTAATAGGGGGAGGTGGGATACACTGAACGTACCTGAATTGGCAGAGACAACGCTCCGACATATATGGCTCATTCACGCTCATGTACTGCAAGGTACCTCTATACCAAGTGTGACCCTTGTTCTCATTCACCGCTTCGTGACCGTAGGGCAACCAATCAATTTACATTGGATCACAGGGAAACGTAAGCATCAATAAGAAACAATAATGTAAATAATACAAATTGAAATTCTTTTACCACTTACATTTCTTGCTGTCAGAGCATCTAGATGCTTACGGTAGTTCTCCAGCGACTCTTTATCTTTATGCTGGGAGGTGGACCTGACCCATCTCATAGTCCACGGTCTATTATCTCCATCACGCCAATCGGCACTAACCAATGGTCTAAAAGTGGGGAAGTATGCATATATCTAGCACTACGGAAATTTTAAAAATAAATTATGCCAACTATTAATGTGAATTCATTAAAATTAATTAGACATTTTTGTACATTAAAACACTTACCTCGAGAACAGTCAAACAGGCAGCAACGCTAGTACAGTCAGCATGAGATAAGTTATTGTGTGACTACAAATGATAAGTTAAATACTAGCTAAGTAAAGTTAGTATAAGTCTAAGGAACCTTAAGGTTCATTTGGAATTATAAGGACTTATGGAGTGTTACAATTATATGTTTAAGTTATAATTGATGTATTAAGAGATGGGCTTCATATATGAGAAAATCATATTATAAAACATTAGACATGAAGAGTCTAAGTTATTCTAAGGAAGGTTGGAATGAAGAATGAATTATATAGTTCAAAGGAATTAAATTATAAATTACATAAGAACATTGACTTGAATACCGTAGTCAAGTCAATTACATTGACCTAGTCAACCCCATTGACCAGGAAGGTCAAAGTTGACAAAACTCATAAAAAGATGAGATTCTTAAATGAATTAAAGATTATTATAACTCTTGACTTTATAATTGTCGTACATATGTGTGTTGGTTTATTATTAATTAATAATTTTAAAATATTATGATTTATAATTATTTTGATAAATTTAAAAAGATTAATTAAAAAATAAAAAAACCAACTCACCCTGATAGGTGGGGCAAGACTAGCAAAATCGTGTCAAAAAGCGGGGTGAGCCGAGTCAGGTAGTGTCGCCGACAAAGGCGACCTGACTCGACTCGTGTCGAACACAGGGGCGAGAGGCGGTTGAGGCCTGGAGCAAGGCAAGCAGCTCCTGTTCGGGTCGCGCTAAGGGGCGAGTTCTCCCTGTTCGACTCACGCGCCGAGGCGAGGAGCGAACTCTCGTGTCGATGCAAGGGGCGAGTCTGAGGCGATGTGCGGGCAGCTGCGAGACATGATCGACCGTGTCGATGCCTGGGGAGAAGGCGTACAACTCGTGTCGCCTGCAGTGGCGAACAGAGCCATCTCGTGTCATCTGTAGTGGCGACCCAGGCCACTTCATGTCAGCGGCAGTGGCGACTGGACCTCAATAGTGACGACTGGAGGGCCGACCTCCAAAAATCTATTAATGGAGTTTTCAAGTTATTTTTTCAGATTTTTAATTTGAAGATCTAGCCTAAGTCAATGTATTCTTGGAAATACTAACACCATATTTGGATTCACCACATCAAGATCTACAACTTGATTTTTCTTTTTGAAAAACACCGAATTTTTTTTCCGGCGGTGGTCCGGTGGTGGTCGGGGGAGTCGGGTGGCGGCTCTGGCAGCATCTCTGGAATAGAAGAGAGAGATAGGAGAGAGAGTGAGTAAGAGAAATGAAGACGTTAAGGTAGATTCGGCTATATATAGTGAGAGTGTTTTTTACCCGAAATTGACGTTTTCAACTACGATTTCAGTACGGCGTTCGGAAAGTGTAACAATATTTGTAATTTAGTCAAACATAACGTAAAATGTCATTTACTTACGTGGAGTTGCAATTATAACGTTCAAATGAAATACAAATGGGTTTAACGTCTTTTATTACAATGAGAGCGTTTTTACATGAAATTGGCGTTGTAACACCCCTATTTAAAGTAAATACAGCGGAATAAAACTCTAATGGCGATTACAGATCATCGGGTTCCAAACACCCGGCACAAAACATCACCATTTACTACTTACAAATGTTACTGTCTGAACTCGAGAAAACATAACATGACTACATTAATAGCAAAATACAACAACTCTCCACAAATCCTAATTCTCATCTCAATCACTCATACTCTTCGTGGCCACCTGTATGAACAATTTTGTACCTGCAAGATGAAACCTAGAAGCCCACCTCGGGAGGGGTGAGTCAGTTCCCTGGTACGATTCTCCAAAACAAATATTTTAAACATAACTCTTAAAATAAACAATAACTTGAAGTCAAACTCTTAAAACAAAACAGAGGAACAAGGCACTTTAAAATCACCAAGTCAAAGATAACAAGACAAGAATAGAGATAAATAATAGGAAGGTAAAGTTAGTCAGTTACAAGAAACCACACCATAAGTTAGTGTACATCCATTGCTTGTGTTAGATTTAGTTCCAATTAGGAGTAGAAAGACCCAAGTAGTCACAAGGACTAAGAATGAAAGAAGAGATCCAAGAAACCAACAACTCAAGAGTGGAATAACACCAATTGAGAGAGATGGCCCCCACCGCCAGATATAAATGTCCATATGAACGAGGGATATACATCCCCCTGCTGTCATACACGTCCTTTTGGACAAGGGATATACAACCCTTTGTTGTTATTCACGTCCTTTTTGGACAAGGGATATACAGCCCTTTGCTGTTACTGGAGAAGACGCGCGCACGTCAGAACAAAGACTCAGCTCATGGATGAAATGTTGTCCAGAGTCAAAAGAAGAATTTACCAAGATTGACATTTCTCATATTCCCACTAGATTAATAACTGCACGTGTGCAATACCAAGACACTCAGCCCTACAGAGTGCAGAGGCGTAAACCCTCAGCAGTTAATATCTAATGAGACAACCAGATACGAGGAACCAATAATCATGAAAGTTGTATATTCAAGGCTCAGTTAGTCACATCAAGTTGAGTTAGTCACACAAACAGTTTCCTTTTGAAATCCATTCAAGCTCAGTTAGCGTTTTCCAAAACATCCATAAAGTCTGTTAGCAAAAGTATCTGAGTACGAGAAATCGTACCTGGTTAATGATGTAGCAGTTCTAGTCGACTTGTGCAAATATTCAACAATACTCTGAGGAATATTAAAGGTAGTCTAACATCAATAAATTGTAGCCTAAGTTAAACTTAAATAAATTCCTTACTCTTATTTTAAAGTCTCAATTGTCTTTTAAGCCCTCACTTAAATGTTATGTGTAACCTTTGACTTATCTTAGAATGTTGTATAACTCAAGATTGTAAGACCAAGGAATGTATTTTATTAACACTTGTTAATTGTTCCACTCTTATCCATTTTACTCATACTTAACCATAATTCTCAATTCAAGACTTTTGAGACCCTTATGTCAAAAATGCATTTTATGTTATTCAATAAATCTTAGAATTTCAATAACAATTCTTAAGCTCAATACTTTTATTCTTAATTTAGAATAAACATTGTATTATGACCTATGATAGGTTTATCTTAGAATACTATACTATTATTTCACAATGTAATGATTATGTATTTTATCAATATTACTAAATAATCCATTATGATTAAGTTTTTCCCTTAACTTAATTAAGATCTACATCTTGTATATTGGAATCATAGTGTTGTAGATACATTTTATTATAACTTAATTGAGCCACAAAACTCAATTATCATATCCTTAGTTCAGAATGACTTTCTATTATAACCGTCGAATAATCTTGTCATAAGATGTTGAATTACTTCTCATGTTGAAATAACTATATTATAATTAACTTAGACCTATCGAACTCTTACATTTAGTATTCACAAGATATATTATTTGCTTTATTAATACCTATATAATAAGGTGTTTTAAGATAACCTCTTATGTATCCTTACTTACATTTAATTTCCTAAATGTTTTATTTTTACACACATTCCCTCCATAAACTATGTATAATCCTTTTATACCCACTTCAATAAACCTAAGTCTTAAATACGTTTTAAATTGTTTACAAAACCTAAGGTTTCAAAGAAATAACTTAATAAATTAATCCCCCTTATTATGTTTTAGGATAAGCACTACATCTTAACATAAGGTAAAATTTACCTAAGAATTAAATTCTCATTCATGAGTCAAATTGTCGATTATTTAATAGGATCATCTATTCTGAAAAATCCTCATACTTTATATTCAAATTATATATTAATATTTTCAGTGTCATAAAATAGATCAATATAATCTCTTATGTAACTCAGTTTCATCTAATTAAAGGTTCAAGGGTTTTAAGTGTCTAATTTCTATTTACAAACCTTTTATAAGTTCTAACTACTAAGTACAT
The DNA here is from genome assembly GCA_023374045.1 of Limonium bicolor. Taxonomy (NCBI): domain Eukaryota; kingdom Viridiplantae; phylum Streptophyta; class Magnoliopsida; order Caryophyllales; family Plumbaginaceae; genus Limonium; species Limonium bicolor. The sequence continues at coordinate 117,692,206 of CM041778.1, forward strand.
CGTTTAATTATAAACTCATATTCTGAATATTAGTAATAAATGTATTTTGTATGGCTGATCTAATTTAAAGAAACTTAAGGATTATTATTTAGATTAATCTCATAATCATAGTTTAATATTTATAACATAATCCTTTTAATGATTTTATCTCAAAACCTTAAGTTATTATTCAATACTATAAATTTCATGAAATGATTAAATCTAGACCTATTAATCCACTTCATAATTAGATGTAAAAGTGTTCCATTTATTTCGTTATTAATTATATAACAAGATCTGTTTGTGTAACATTTTATGTAATCTAATTACAAATTCTCCTAACTTTTAACTTATTAATTACTTCATATTATATTTTCTATAAGGTATTTTATTCCTTTTTATTTATTCTTTCGTTGTCTATATATTAAGATTTATGTAAGACATTCTTTACGTAGTGTTATTGTATTTAATTATCTCTATTAACTTTTACACATATCCACATTCAATATATGGTTTATAAAATAAAGTATTTTTCTTAGTTTCAATTAAGTATATTAACTTCCATATTATATATTTAATATAAATGTAGATTAATTTAATTCCTTGATTTAACCTAAGTTACTTTTTTCTCTTTTATATATATATATATTTTATCTCACTTAAAAGTTTATACCCAAAAATATTTATTATCATTCTGTATTACATGTTAGTTTGGTCTTCTTATATTCTTTTCAACCTATAAAGTTTATTAACAAGTTATACTTTAATTTTTGTTACATTAAAAATCATATATTACATGATAACTTATGAAAATTTCATAAACACAATTTTTTAGACCCATTTAATGTTGTCTAAAAATTACCAAATTTAATATATCGTAACTATGACATTTTATACATATTATAAAAATTTTATTTCATAAAAATTTCTTTGTTATATATCTAAATAAATCCATAATACTCAGAACTTACAAAAATTATATTTTGCGTTTAAAAACTCAAAACCCATATTAATTTACATAAAAATAAACTAGACTTTATAACGAATCTATGATTAAACTTTTGTGTCAAAATACATTAGGGAAGGCCATTAAATAAATTCAACAAGTTAGGGTTTTATTCTGGAATATATATTAAACTAATACAAATTAAACCCCCATGTTTTAATCTCGGCCGTCCGTTTCTCCTAACTAGAATCGGACGACCCACATTTGTCGAGTTCATCAGGAAGCAGCTTAACGATTTGAATGGGGAAACTCGCGATTTCTCTCAATTCACATAACCAAATTCGTTGCTTTTTGTTTCATTGAGTTCAAAATTTAATTCCGGTTCTAATGGTACCAATTTCGCTAGCTAACATGCAGAATTCACGGTTTTCGATTCTGGTTTGTTCCGAGTTAGGGTTTATGTTATTTCGATTCGTTTTTTGACAAATTCTCCTAATATAGTGCGTAATTGATTAAATTGGTAGTTGGGTTAGACCGGAAACACCACAACGATTAACAAAAATGGAGCAATTGACCGGAAAACTCACCAGAGAAGCGCCGGAGAGGAGAATCAAAATCGGTTTTTTCTGGAAAAGTTCGAACTTCGGGCTGATCAAGTAGCTAACTTTGAGGATCTATAAAATACGTTCTAGATCGAATTAGGCCATGTTTATGGGCTTAATCGAAAGATTAGATGTAGCTCTACAAATTTATAGCAACATCTAAATCTAATATGCAATATACAAAAAGAAATCTAAACCGAAAGTTACGAGTTTATACCTGCGTTTTCTCTGATTTTATGTGCGTGACAAAACTGGAACTTTAGACGCTTCGTTCTTGCACACGGTTGGGAATTAGCTTTTAGTGTAAACATAAGAGTTGTAAAGGAATTAGGGATCTACACAACAAGCTAAAGAACACGACTTTTGACTGAGTGACGAAGAAGTTATGACGAGACGAAATTACCTTACCGATTACGTTATCTGGAAATCTGGGTTGAAAGTTTTTGAGGAGGCAACTTCAGATCAAGTTTGCGGCGGATGTAGAAAGAGTTAGGTTGAGTGTGAGCTATGGTTGGAAAGAGGAGTTTAAGGAGAAGAGAATGAAGAAAACGTCACTCCAAAATTCTCAAAGACGAGAGAGATATCGATGTCACAAGTTAGGGCAAAGTTCTGAAGGTTGCTAGAAGGCTTAGCCGAATTTTAAGAGGAATCCGGCGAGGTTGACGTGGCACGCTTCCCGAGGCACGCTGGTGAGTCAGCAACCATGCCACATCAGTATTTTTTCAAAATTTTGGCTCTAAACTTCATTTTATCATAACTTAGGCTAGGATGATCCGTTTTTGACGTTCTTTTTATCAATCTTCTTGGTTTTCAATAACCTTTTTATTGGTATAGGTTTCATGGGCTGTTTTGACCATTCTCAAAAGTCAAATCCATACCTTCACATCATTACCACTCACCACCACACCACTAGAAGGCTAAGAATTTATGGTTTCCATGATTTTATATTGACTTTTATGATTCAAAGTAATGTTCAATTAGTTCTAAAATCTTTATAATATACTTGGAGTGTTTAGAAATTTTTCCAAGATTTATTTACTTATAAATCTTGTTATTAAATTCATAATACTATATAATAATATATAATAGTCTAATATTTAATAGTATTCTTTAGGATTAAATAGAAGAAATCCCCTAATTTAATTTTCATAATTCCATATAAAAATTTAATATTCATAATGACATACAATAATTTAATATTTAATAGTATTATTTATGGTTTAATAAAAGAAATCCCCAAAAATTAATTTAAATTAATTTAGGGGTATTTCAGGCGTTTTCAACTACGTTTTCAGTACGAAGTTTCTGAAAGTGTTACAATGTTTGTAATTTAATCAAACATAACGTAAAATATAGTTTATTAACATGGAGTCTCAATTATAACGTTCAAACGCAATAAATACGGGTTTAACGTCTTTTGTTACAATTAGAGCGTTTTTTACAGTTTATGTTGGCGAAATGATTTTTTTGAAAAACAAAAGGTACAACATGATGTCATCACATGCTTACAACGTTAATAGGATTTAAAAAATATTTGTACTGCGGTTATCAGTAATTTTGTAATGCAAATAGCAACCCAATTTAGAAAAACATTTCAGCAAATATTACCATCATTTAAATGTCAAAATTTAAAAACTTATCTTATTTAAAGAAAAATATTTTAACACAATATTAATTAAAAAATATAACATTATAAAATTTTTATAAATGTGTTGTTAAAGAAACCATATAAACAGTGTATTACCACAAAATCTCATAAATCTCTCTCATCGTAACCTTTAGCCAATTTATAATTATTAATTAATATTCGTCATTTCAATAAAAGTTAGTTCACATATAATTAAAATTAATCGAGCTTAATAGTATCACAATAAATAATAATATACTAAGAAATATCTCGTATAAAAGACTATTACTTTCAACATCCTAATCATATGTCAATTGTAATTAATTTTTTAATCAAAATAAGATTTTATATCCCTCTTTTTGTTTTTAATTTTTGTTTTGTAATAATTAGCTATATATTTTAAAAATTAAATGATTTTTCTATGAATTTTATATTTCTGTAATTTTTCATATTTTCTTAAATAATTTATCTAGTTATTAATAATATATTATTTTATTTTAATTTTCATAATGTCTTATGATTTTAAATTATTTATCATAATAATATTTTAATTTTAAATCATGTTTTTGTCTTTATATCTGATTGTAATTTTTTTAGCACGAGGTATAAAATAAAACTATATTTTATTTGAAAATGAATAGAAATATATTTTGTAATCAAGTATAAGAATATTTTATAAAAAAAAAAGTTTAACAGTATGGTTGTTCAACAAGATCAAGAATAAATGAGTGATGAATTTTGGGAAAAGGCTAATGTTGTGTGTAACATTTTAAAATGTTTTGATAGTGCGACTAAGGTATTTTCATTAGTTTATAAACCTAATGTGCATTTTGTCATAAATGAAAGTATTAGTATTTCCATGTATTGCATGAGAATAGGTTTGTTGTTGGTATCAGTGCAGTTATTTTCGATATGATGTCTAAATGGTTTAACTATTTCAATGAATTTCTTTTGATTTATTGTATTGTAACTGTTCTTGATCCACAAATAAAATTGGATGGTCTAACAAAATTGCTTGATTATTATTATAGTATTGTTCCAGGAGGTCCACCCAATGATGGTTATGTTCAACAACATGTGGAGAAGGTTAATGAACCCTTGAAAAAGCTACATGAAGAGTACACTTGAAAGTATCGCCCGAATGAGCTTTATTCTGCTATTGGTAGTGGTTTCTCTTCTAGACCACCACGCCCTGGTAGCAAAAGAAGTTTTTGGTTTCTAGTATTTTATAAAGACCAAAATCTGTTCAATCGGATTCTGGAATTTGTACTTATGATGATTATATTAACTTCACTTTTTAGTTTTGATGATGATGGTGGTGATATAGATGTTATTAAGTGGTAGCAAGCACATGAAGACAAGTTTCTCATCCTTGCAATGATAGCTAGAGATGTGCTAGCAATTCTAGCATCAATCTTCGCTTTTGAGTCGGCGTTTAGTGCGGGCAAACGAGTGTTGGACGAAAAGAGATCAAGTCTTACACTCGACTCAATCAAGGTTTGTGTTGAGATGTATGATTGAGACTTAGCCGAGCTGAGATCCCAAGCACACACATTGTAGTACGAAGGGCCACATGATGATTGGTATGAGATGTCAATTCTTGACAATCTCAAACAAAACTTCCTGATTTTATTTATAAGAGAAGAACGAAGGTTCTCTTCATCGAATGAATCTCTCTCGAAGGAGAAGATGAGTGTACAGTGTATATCGAGAGTGAGTAGTCCCGAGAGGCTACTTACTATATGTGGTCAAGAGGTGACCGGGGAAGAAATTACATTTGTAAAGTCCTAAAATACAATCTAGAAAATTACAAATATAACCCTAAGTGTACAACCTATAAACCAGTACATAATGTGACTAGTACTGATATATCCTGATATCCCCCCTCAAAGAGCACTTCTTTTGCTGGAAAAGAGGCATAAAGAGAGCTCTTTGTCTGGAATATGATGGACGCTGAGGATGTGAGTGATACTGCTGAGATGGGTCGTCAAGGTGGTTGGTGCTGTAAACCGAGAGGAGTGAATGAGGTTCGATAACTCTTACCTGTGAGTGGCTTCGTCATCAAATCGGCTAGTTGTCGTGTGCTCGGAACGTATTGTACCTGTATAAGACCACCCTGCAATTTTTCACGGACAAATGGCAATCCAATTCTATATGTTTTGTTCGTTCATGGGATACCGGATTTCTAGCTATGTGTATGGCAGCGAGGTTGTCGCATTTTAGAGGAATGGGAGTTATATCGGGTATTCCTATTTCGTTGAGAAGACGAGTAAGCCAGCTTAATTCCCCTGTCACTTGGCGCATGGCCTTATATTCTGCTTCAGCGGAAGATAGGGCAATTGAAGCTTGCTTCTTAGACTTCCAACTTAGGGGTGAGTCTCCGAGGAGGATGTAATATCCGGAAACGGATTTGCGCGTGATGGGGCAAGAAGCCCAATCAGAATCGCAATAGGCTTGGAGATCGAAGGTTTGTTTCTTGTTGAATAAAAGGCCAAATGTGGAAGTTCCCTTTATATAAGAGAGTGTGTGGTGAGCTGCCTTAAGGTGTTCCGAAGTGGGAGATTGCATGAATTGGCTTAAGTATTGGACTGCAAAGGCTATATCGGGCCGGGTATTTGTGAGGAAGTTCAATTTTCCTACTAAGCATCTGTATGTGGTGGGATTTTGTAGCTTGGCTCCGGAGTCTTTGTATAGTTTTAGGTTTAAGGGTAAAGGGGAGACGGAGGGTTTGCAATCTTGCATTTCAAAATCACGAAGGATTTGATTTATGTAACGTTGCTGGGACATAATAATTCCATCATTGGTTTCGAGGAATTCCATTCCGAGGAAAAAGTTTAGTCTCCCTAGGTCTTTGATTTTGAACTTCTTGTCAAGTTGTGTTTTTAGGTGTTGAATATCTTTTGCATTATTTCCTACTACTAGGATGTCATCGACATAGACACCTAGAAGCGTAATGCTGTCTTTCGTTTTCTTGACAAAAAGGGAATGATCATTTTGGGAGTGTTCAAAATCAAGGTCTTTTAGGAAGGTGGCAAGTTTTTCATACCATTGTCGTGAGGCTTGTTTTAAGCCATAGAGTGATTTGTGAAGTTTACAAACTTTGTTTTCTCCTTGAACCTCTAATCCTTGGGGAATAGACATATAGACGTCTTCATGGAGATCTCCGTGTAAGAAGGCGTTATTAACGTCTAATTGGTCTAGGATCCATCCTCGTTTTACTGCCGTGATGATGAGAGCTCGAACGGTTGTTAGTTTGATTACGGGTGAGAAAGTTTCATCAAAATCTAATCCTTGTTTTTGTGTAAATCCTCTAACAACTAAACGAGCCTTGAATCTTTCTAGGGTCCCATCTGGTTTGAGTTTAGTTTTATAAACCCATTTGCAACTAATGGGTTTCTTCCCTTTAGGCAAGTCTACTATTGACCAAGTATTGTTTTGTTTAAGGGCATGAAATTCTTGGGCCATGGCTCGAATCCAGTTGGGGTCCTTAATAGCTGCTTGGTAATTAGGTGGCTCGGTTAGATTGTTGATATGGCTGATGATTTTATTTGTGTCTTGATGAATGGAGCAAGAGAGGATGGTGGTGGAGGGAAGGTGGTCAGTGAGGGTGTTGACAATGTTTCTGAAAGGAGCTGTGGGATTAGTATGTTCGAGTCTCTCTGTTAGGATGGAGGAGAATAGATCCTTGTTGCTTATGCTTGTGGAGCAAACATAATCCCCGTATTTGGATGGGAAATTATGGGGTCGCGTGGACCTTCTGAGAGGAGGAGGATTTTGAATGGACTCGGTATGTGTCTCGGTAATGGGTTGTTCGATGGGCTGATTATGATCTACGTCTTGGTGTTGAGGAGGAGGCACTTCTCTTTCCTCAGAAAGCTGAGGTGTACAAGGCTCTTCCTCAAAGATAGGTGGGGATTGAAAGAAAAAATTTGTATCCTGGCTGTTCTCTTGAGGATTGTTTTTCCAATCAGTATTGGTCAGGGGGTAAATAGTCTCAAAGAAAGTGACATCTCGGGTGATTTTAATTTTTCTTTCTTCAAGGGTCAGAACTTTGTACCCTTTGGTGTTTTTACAGTTTCCAAGATAAACACATGTAGAGGATCTAGGGTCAAGCTTTCCCTTGTTGGGATCAAGGTTTGTCATGTAGCAAAGGCAACCGAAACTCTTTATTTCATTGTAATTTGGTTTAGTGCCATATAATTTTTCGTATGGGGTCAAATTGTGGATAGGCTTGCTTGGTATTCTGTTTATTAAATAACTAGCATGTTCAACACAATAACCCCAATAATTGGCCTCCAAACCAGACTGGAATAAAAGGGCTCTTGCTACTTCCATTAGGTGGCCCTGTTTTCGTTCCACCACTCCGTTTTGTTGTGGAGTGTGGGGGCATGTAGTTTGGTGAACAATACCTTTACTGGAGAAAAATTTTTCCTTCAAGGGACTTCCTAGTTCCTTTGCATTGTCACTTCTAATGGTCTTAATGGTGTTACTCATCTGTTTCTCAACTAAGTTTACAAAACTTTTAATATTTTGTGTGGCTTCAGATTTTTTCTTAGAAGAGTGATCCATGTCGCCCTGCTATAGTCATCAACGATGGTTAAAATGTATCTATTACCATTTATGTCTTCTGTTTTCATGGGTCCACATATGTCAATGTGGACCAGTTCGAAAGGTCTTAAGGTCTTAATACTTGATTTGGGAAATTTATGGCGCTTTCCTTGGCTTTGTAACAACAGCACAAGGTAAGCCAGAGTTTTTGACATTGTCAGGGATACGTAAGTCAATGATTTTGCTCAGTTTTAGTAAAGGGACATGGCCTAATCTACTGTGCCAAAGTATGTAATCATTTGTATTACAGCAGAAACATCAGCATACAGATTCATACAAGATGTAGGTAAAGTCCTATTACAGAGAACAAAATCACGCAACATTCCATATTCACAATGTATAAACCACAAACATGTTTCCCAATTTCTTGTAACCTTCCAGTTTTAGAATCCTGCAAAGTGCAAGAGTATTGGTTGAAAACAACAGACATATTATGCTCCTTAACAAGTTTTGCCACTGAAATGATGTTAAACATGAAACTGCTAACATACATGATCCTTTCAGATAAGTTAACCCATTTGTCATAAGCTTTCCAATTTGATCAACGTGTTTTATGTTGCCATCAGGTAAAGTGATTTCTTTTCTTTCACTAAGCAACACACAATCAGAAAGCAGATTTCTATTTCCACTAATGTGTTCTGTGGCCCCTGAGTCTAAAATCCAGACTTCTCGCAGTTTATTCAACATCGAATTTGCATTCGAAATCAGACAAGGCAGATAATTTAGAAGGGTTTTAGGATTACCTGAAAATTCTCCGAAATCACCTGTTTTAGTTGCTCCAGTATTGTCCTTCTGTTGTTGGAGGAAAACAACCAGTTGCTGCAGCTGTTCTGCGGTGAAGCCCTTCACTGGTGTTTCACCATCGGCTGATCCATCGCCACCATTCGCCTTTTGACTGACCACAGAGCCTACGCGGATATCTCTCTGCTGCTGCCTTGAATCTGATGCATTCTTTGAATCGCCAGATGGGAACCCCACTATCCACCAACATTCATTTCGGAGATGACCTAGCTTTCCAATTTTGACACTTGGGCGAGTCTTTCCTTCCAAGATTGGTGCCCTTGCTTAGGGTTTTCTTGGTCGCCGGTTTATAGTCCGATTTGTAGTTAGTGGAGGTTGAGTTGTTCTTCATCTTGTTGCCGTAGTTGCTGCTTCCTGCTCGCATCGCCAGAGCCAAGGCTTGGTCGCTCTCTTCCTTCGAATCGGTGGATTCTCTGGTCTGTTCTTCTTGAGCGATAGTGGCGAAAATATCATCGAGGTTGGGAAGTTCCTTGGCGGCGAGAATTTGCCCGCGGAGATGTGAGTAGGACTTATTTAGTCCCATCAAGAAATGGATAGCCTCTTCTTTTCTCGGCTTTTGCGTTGCTTCTCCAGAGACGTGCAAGAGCTGCAACAATCGCAGCTGTCGAAGGGCTTTACTAAATCATATTCTGCCCAAGCTTCCTTCGACTTCATCAGGTAGTCATTAATCGTATCTTCTCCCTGTTTGAGACTTGCAATCTGGGCCTTGACACTATGCAGGGTCGCCATATTCTTCTTTTGGAACCGGCGACAGAGCCAGTCCCAAATCGCCTTGGGTCTTCCGTGTACATAACGCTCCTCGCTATGTTTGGAGATAACGAAGATATGATCCAGGTGACTACGAGAGATCTTGCTCTCTTCCAAGCTCCCATTCTCATGGTGTCTTGTGGATCTGGCCGCTTTATGCTCCCGTCGACAAAACCGATTTTGTTCTTCGCGCTGAGAGCCTGCTGCATGGTCCACTTCCATCCGAGGAAACCCTCGCCTGTGAACTTCGGCGCCAAGATTTGCCCGGTTTGCTCTGTCGCGCTACATACATGGGTCATTAACATCTAGGGTTGAGGACGATTTCTTTTCCGGCGTTTTCTGCCCTTCCTCAGTGATGATTTCGTTTCCCTTCTCCATCTTCTAATTTTGGTAGAGACTGTGCTCTGATACCATGTCAATTCTTGACAATCTCAAACAAAACTTCCTGATTTTATTAAGAGAAGAACGAAGGTTCTCTCATCGAATGAATCTCTCTAAGGAGAAGATGAGTGTACAGTGTATATCGAGAGTGAGTAGTCCCGAGAGGCTACTTACTATATGTGGTCAAGAGGTGAGGGGAAGAAATTACATTTGTAAAGTCCTAAAATACAATCTAGAAAATTACAAATATAACCCTAAGTGTACAACCTATAAACCAGTTCATATAATGTGACTAGATATATCCTGATATATCCTGATATGAGATGAATGGGGAAAACACCACTTAGGACTTCTATCTTGTAATCTTTTAGAATGTATTAGTATTACTTTATTTCCATGTAATCTTTTTTTAAGATTTCAAATTGAAATCATGTAACCTCTTAGTAGTTGTACTATTTTTCCTTGTTAGGGTTTTTCCAATGGGGTTTTTACCTAATTAGGTTTTAACGAGATAGTGGATCATATAATAAAATTCTCTTTCATCCTTAATTTTTGCAAAGTTAATAAAAAAATTCTAAGTATTTGTTTCTTACACTTTTAAGGTTATAAACTTGAGGAATAGCCTATATAGGAGTAAAATGGACAAAAAGAGCAACATATGCGCACAAATGGATCTCAAATCAGAGTTAAAATGAAGAAACTAGAGCTGACCAACCTACTATGGGTCAGTCGGCTCTAGTTTCTTGATACCCGAATCCGGAATCGTATGGATGTGGAACCGGTTCCGGAACCGGAACCACTTCAGAACCGGTCGGAACCGGCGATTTAAGCGAATCCGAAGCGAATACTGGGTTCAGAACTAGAACCACCCCGGAACCGCCCTTGACCAATTCCAAATACGAATACTCATATCTGGGAACCAAAATCTCCGAAACCAGAACCGTGGCCAGCATTAATTTGGACTACAAAACTCCATACTTAGAACGTGCAGCTTTATATGTAATGCTCTATCCAAGTGCATACAACCATCCAAATCTAGCTATGTACATCTAATCATTCAAATCTAGTCATGCATCCCATTTTCCAAATCCTAGATTGGAAAGGAGAGATACTTTTTAATTTATCATAACCTTTTTCCAATGTATTTTATTCATTTTTACTTGTCAGTTCCACCAAACTAAATTTAAAAGAACTACAAGTTATTCTTAACGAAATCTTTCTAAGGATATTCTACTTGGATTGGGCTAGTTTTAATAATTACATTAGTAATAACTTACACCATAACCATATGGTGAGTTCACATAGATTGAACCTCAATAATCTCTTATTAAATAATTGTAACCTCTCCTTGTGAAATTATCACCAAGATATAGTTCCTATATTCTTATAACCTGATTCCTAACTTTCATGTGAATTAGGCCTAATTGGTCCAATCCACTTCTCACTTTGATTATATTTTCTTTCTTTCTTAAGTCATATTATATTTGATCCAATTTATATCATTTGTTCTAACCCTCATTTCTTTCTAAGTAAACTAGAGTTAGTTTACTACCTTGGTCTAATACCGCTATTGATAGCCCATATAATTTCATTATCTTATTTAACCAGATTACTTTTACTTGGGTCTAAATCAAATATGCTTATCTTCAAGCCCAATCGAGTTCTACTACTACCCAGTCTCTATTTAATACATCTTTTATTATCTGACTTATACCAAATTAAATTCGATTTTCTGATTGGCTCAATTAATTCCCAATGTCTATATTGGGCCTAACCCTAAGACCATTATTTAATATGGGTCAAACCCTTGGTCAAATATCTAATATTTAGTCAGTGATCAATGGTTCGAAAATTTTCGGACAATGGTCAACACAGTCCAAAATATGAGTCAGATAGGACCATTATGGATTTGGGCCTCCGGTATGAGATAATTTTTTACACAATGTTTCAAGTCGAAGTAGATTGATATAACTAAATGTGTACACGGGATAACAGGGTGAAGTTAGGATTTATTTGTACAAGTTGAAATACTTTCTTAAAATGACATACATTGATTTATTTTTAACCTTAAAATTACAAGATAAAGTTTATCTTATCAAAAACTACTATAGAATTAACTTTTATTTTAAATAACACGTTAGAGTTAATATCCATGAATAGTTACATGATATAGAACTTATTTTGTTTAGATTTTGGACAAATCAAATTTCCTAGAATAAGGATATACATCAATAGATATATTTCCAGTATAACATTAAAATAACTAATTTTTTAGTGCGCATAGTCGGAATTTCAATCATTCTTCTTTGTTGCCTTTCTTTACAATTCCAAATTTTCGGGACCTTACATATTATCTAAACGGATTATGCTGATGCTGATGATGAACGAGGGGTGACGAGGGTCACTATGCGCAGTCGAAATTTCAATTTGCTTAGTTAAAAAATGACCATCTTGCCTCCGATTCAATATTTTCCAAAATTGCCATATTTACTCATAATTTGTGACATATTACGAGGTGCATCCAAATTTCATTACGCGCAGTCGGAATTCCAATACGCTTAGTCGGAAAATGACCAATTTAGGTGCTAACATAGGCAAAATTTATTAAAAAATAGTTCGATAAAAGTAAAAAAGGATTCTGAAATACTTAAGAAAAAAACACATATATTAGAAAAAATATCAGCACAGTAACCCATGACAAAGTAGACAAAAAGACAAACGTGTCGGTGTAAATGGATCAAAAAACTGAGCTATAACAAAGAAGATATGGTGATTTTAAGATCAGAACCCGGCGAAGGCGCCAACAGAGAAGGGCTTCAATGGACGTTAAATTGATGGAAACGAAGGACAATTTCGATGAATTTCAAATAGATTGTTCTTTAACAGACATGAAATTAGTGGAATTGATAGGAAATTTCAAATAAGACGTCGATGATAGTTAATGTCGATACATTTAACAATTTAGATCGGTGCCCAATTCGTCTGTTAATTAGAATAGAACAGGCTTGATTGTTTACTACTGAATAAGAAGTCAATGTAGTTAATGTCTATATTGATAGGCAATTTTGATAGTTTCAATTAGATTCTTCTTCAATGGACGTGAAATTGGTGGAAATGATTGAAAATTTCACTGAATGTCAAATAGATTCTTCTTCAACGAACATGAAATTAGTGGAATTGCTAGGCAATTTTAAACAAGACGTCGATGGTAGTTAATGTCGATACATCTAACTATTTAGATTGGTGTCCAATTAATCTATTAATTAGAATAGATCAGGCTTGATTGTTTTACTATTGAATAAGAAGTCCGTGATAGTTAATATCGATATTGATAGGCAATTTCGATAATTTCAAATAGATTCTTCTTCAATGGACATGAAATTGGTGGAAATGATAGACAATTTTGACGTATTTCAAATAGATTCTTCTTCAATGGACATGAAATTAGTGGAATTGATAGACAATTTCAAACAAGAAGTCGATGATAGTTAATGTCAATACATTTAACTATTTAGATCGGTGTCCAATTCGGTTGTTAATTAGAATAGAACATGCTTGATTGTTTTACTATCGAATGAGAAGTCGATTATAGTTCAATGTCAATATTGATAGGAAATTTTGATAATTTCACACAAATTCTTCTTCAATGGATGTGAAATTGGTGGAAATGATAGATAATTTCGATGATTGTCAAATAGATTCTTATTTAACAGATATGAAATTAGTGGTTGATAGGCAAGTTCGAACAAGACATTGATGATAGTTAATATTGATACATCTAACTATTTAGATTAGTGTCCAATTTGTTTGTTAATTAGAACATAACAGGTTTGATTATTTTATTATTGAATAAAAAGTCAATGATAGTAAATATTGATAGACAATTTTGATAATTTCAAATAGATTATTCTTCAATGGACGTGAAATTGATGGAAATGATAGACAATTTCAATGAACATTAAGACATCGTTCGGTGATGTCTGTTTTGTGGCATAAAGGGGGTGGTCCCCGCGTGGGTCATATGTTCTACTCCAATAATATACTGCCACATATAAAATAACCACAAAACATCCGGATCAAAACAACCACAGAACAACCATGCCGAACGGAGCCCCAATATATTCTTCTTCAACGGACATGAAATTAGTGGTTGATAGACAATTTCAAACAAAACATCGATGATAGTTAATGTCGTACTTAAGAAGAAATAATACATATATCATAAAAATTATCAGCAAAGTAGACCATGACAAAGTAGACGAAAAAACAAACTCAACAACGAAAAATGGAACTATAATGAAGAAATATGACAATTTTAAGAATAGAACCCGGACACCTGGAAGGACTCGCCGGTGAAAACACGATTGAGGCTTACGATTTCTGAATTTAAATTATTTTTTACCGTTTAAAATTAATGGATGTGCAGAAAAAATTGATGGCTGATGGGCTACAGCAGACAACCTGGATAAGTTGTCAGTCTCTTCAGGAATCATTTTTCGAAAATTATGTTATTTTGTGTGACAATGATGCGGTATGTTAATAACGAAAATGCATAAAGAAACGTAGCGCTGGTGCCACCGTACAAGGTGGCACCATTTTTGTCCTTTTTATTTTTGTCTTTTTATGAATTTTAAAATGTTGTAGTTTATTAGTTATAAGTTAAAATATATAAATTTTATATCATTATTCATCATAATTCGAGCTCTTCAAAATAGACTCTACATGAACATGTTTTGATAAATATAAATTTATATTTTTTTTATATACATATGTTCATTGTGAATCTTAAGTTTAAGAAAAGTGAATCAAATTTGTTAAAAAGTGAATCAGAGGTCTAACCCCTGCACTACAAACCATAAAAATGTCTTCGATGTTTTTAGCATTCCTAGGGTGGTTTTTAGGGTGTTTGGGGTAGGGTAATCTTTTTGACATTAGTTCTACGCTTTATATTGTCGTCACTGACTCGACAGTTTTTTTGTGGTTTGGTTAGTAGGGTCATTAGACCCTAAACCCTGTACTACAAACCCTAAAATGCCTTCGACGTTTTTAGCTATCTTAGGGTGGATTTTGGGTGTTTGGGGGAGGGGGTAGGGTAGTCTTTTTGGAATTAGTTCTACGCTTTATATTGTCGTCACTGACTCGGCAGTTTTTTAGGGTTTGTGGTTTAGGGTTAGGGTCGTTAGACCCTAAACCCTGTACTACAAACCCTAAAAATGCCTTCGACGTTTTTAGTTATCCTAGGGTGGTTTTTTGGGTGTTTGGGGGGTAGGGTAATCTTTTTGGCATTAGTTCTACGCTTTATATTGTCGTCACTGACTCAACAGTTTTTTAGGGTTTGTGGTTTAGGGTTTAGGGTCATTAGACCCTAAACCCTGTACTACAAACCCTAAAAATGCCTTCAACGTTTTAGCTATCCTAGGGTGGTTTTTTGGGTGTTTGGGCGGTGCGGTAATCTTTTTGGCATTATTTCTACGCTTTATATTGTCGTCACTTACTCGACAGTTTTTTAGGGTTTGTGGTTTAGGGTTTATGGTCCTAAACCCTGTACTACAAACCCTAAAAATGCCTTCGACGTTTTTAGCTATACTAGGGTGGTTTTTAGGGTGTTTGTGGTAAGATTCATTTTGCTAATGAATATGGTTCATTTTATTATTAAGAAGATTCATTTTACTAATGAGTAAGATTCACTTTAAAAATACGTAATATATACTCATTCTAAAAACATAAAATTTTAAGTTGACCAAAACATATCCATGATGCATCTTGTTTTGAAGAGCACGAAAAATGATGAACAACGGTATAATTTTTTTTATTTTTGCACTTTTATTTTATAAGTTATAACATTTTGAAAAAAAATTATTTTTTCTCTCTCCTCATTCTCTCTCCTCCCCCTTGTGTACGTGTTGTTTCTTTTTCTTTTTGATTTTTTCTTATTTTCTTCTTTTACTCTTAATTGAGTCAATAATACATTGACATGTGGCATGAAACCATATTACAAGGTAGAGTAAACTCCATGGTCTCCATTCCCTAACGAAAATGCATAAAGAAACGAGTCAGCTTTTCAACAGTAATTTTTTCGCATACTGTGCATAGTTTTTTATACGTATTAAATATACAATTTAGCATCTCTCTGACTGCAGTTGGGTTTTATAGTTATTATCACATGAAATGCTCTAATCAGACACATCTCTATTTGTATTCACATTAATAAGCAGCATCAATAGTACACAAAATTTAAACTAATTGCAAACACCATCAAAGAGTTCAAAAATCGCAGGATATGATGTAGTTGATTGAAAACAAAAGTTTATTGTTGATCAAAAAAAAAAAAGTTAAAATTAGTGATGCACCGTACGATTTTGCTTGAGAGGTCCTCTCGGTTAATCTTCTTTTTAATAAAAAAAGATAAATAATACAAGGATAATATTTTGTCCGTTAATTGTGTATCTTATCTGATATCGTTAAAGATAACTCTTGCAAAGGAGCTTATCCCATGAGCCATAAAATTTCAATTATCAGATTATGGTGGTCAATGTCTATCAATCAAACTCATAAAATAATAGTACTATACACAACAGTGTCAGATTCTTTAGCTCCGCGATCCAGCGCTCTTATAAAACAGTCACTATGCAAAACATGCGGAATAGAGATTCCGCCTTTTATCTTTACACCGTGCTGTCATTTCCAGGGCACTGAGTTGGTTGCCTGTCATTGTTTTCCAACTTAGGTTTGGGAAAGAAGACGGAAACCAGCTACCACGCACATGCACCCTCAATTCAATTCTTTCTTTCTTATAAATTTGAAACGTAATTTGAAACAGCAAATACCGATCTGCTCATATCACAACAAATTTCCAAAACTAAACTAAATTAACTCGAGTAGGTGGACTGTGTACACGCCAAAATAAGAAACCTTCTTATAGGTACCCAATAGTAGCAAGAACAAAGAAGAAAATAAAACTCATCATTAACATCCATACAAATACATTAGTTTTATGATCATTTACATACTACAATTTAGAATATACTACTAGTAATTAACTAACCAGCAACACAGGGGCCCAAAACACACATCTTTTCTTTCACTCTTCACCAAAAAAAAATACTCCTACACCACAACATACCAAAATTAAAGTTATACTATTTGTATCACAACCCTCAAGACCGGCGGGGGACACGGCGCGGGACCGGCCAGGCTGGCTCACTTCACAATTCACATGATTGAACAAGCAGCGGGATTCTCGTCACTAAACGCGGTGGTATACCGCACCTCAGTGGAACTCGCACGCGCGAGCTGTGAAACGCCGTCGTTCCTGACATAACCCGCAGGAGCCTTACGATCATACACACCCTGAGCGTAAGGGTGAGCGACGACGTCGTATGGGACGTATGGCCACAACTCGGCTTTCTTACCCGTCCGGTGCCTGACTCGTGCCAACACTTTCGATGGCTCCACGTAACCGACTACCGTCAGCTTGCTCTGTTTTGGCTCAATCTCGATCTGGTTTACTCCTCTCATTCCTTCGACTGAACGACGGACTCGGCGCTCGCATCCTTCGCAGTCTATCTTAATCTTGATTTCCACTGTCTGAAAAATCATCAATTGATAAAGATCTGGTTAGGTCATGACCATGGCGTTGGATGGATCTTTTGATAAAGTTGAGAGTATACATGCATTCTATTCTGGGGAGCAAATCAATTGGTTAGCTAAAATTATGGCGAAATATGTACTCAAAGGACATTTAACTGTTGGTTTGGTTTTTTCTACTGAGCAGCAGTGAACTGCACACTCTAGTGGTGACTCACCACTGAGTGAACCGTACGATTGGAATCGCCAATCACTCTAACAGCAGTTCCAACTTCAAATTCCTTTGGATACCTATCTATTGAATCGCCAATCACATGAAACCAAACCATTTTTCACTTTAAAAAGGGGCGAGTTCTGGGTATCTAGAGATTCGGGATGTGCGGTATCTTGAATCAAGTACGAATATACAAAGGAAAAACAAAAGAGAGCGAGATAGATAGAGACGGAATCAATGGGTAACAAGCTAAGATACCTGAAGCTGCTTGCGCCTCCTGTGGTGGTGGTTTGCACCGGAGCAGTCAAACATTTCCGAGACATGATCCAGAACACCCATCTTCTTCCAGACTATTGTATCAGTAGTACTGTGCTTCTAAAACTTCGATTCGAAGGAAAACCAACCAAAAGAACAAACAAAAATAGTGTCCGTATGAAGGCGCTGCAGGGAAGGGAGAGAGATTCAGAGAACTTATAGAAAAGAGACAGAGGCTGTATTCTTTTAAAAAGCTGCTTTTTTGGAAAGAGAGTAAAATATCTTGGAATGAGAAAGGTGAAGTACTTGGATGACCTTCTTCTTTGGTGTTTATATACTGATTTAATTCTTAAATAATGGTAATGGAGACAAGACACTCTACTTAACATAACACGCATTGGTGTCCATGCCCAGAAGACAGAGAGATACTTACTACTCTCTCCGTCCTGCGTCTGTTTACTATTTGGACTTGTCGTTTGACTTCAATTTTTAACATATAAATAAAATAATTTTTAAAATTTAAGTTTTACATATGATTCCTTACATGTTAAACTATATATTACAAAATTTAGTTTTATAAAATTATTTTATCTTATATACTTAATATTGAAGTGGAAAAACGTACCATAAAACAAACAGGACGGTCAATTCAGGACGAAGGGAGTATAAGTTATAAATAGGTCGGTTTGACTCATGGGGAATGAGGGAGAATGGCGGGTACATCTCATCATCATTATAAATGAGGTGGTAGTAAATTACCACGAACCAGCCCATTTCGCCAACCAGGTTATGGAGAAGTATGACTGTACCTATACTGCACTGCCACTGCCAGATTGATCCACGATTAGAAGAATCTCAGTCGTTAGATTCAAACAGTAAGATGATGACACGTGACGATGTTGGATTTGTTAACTGTCATTAGTTATAATTTGTTGTTTTGCTACAAGTGCTAGCTGGTGTTGGTACCTGATAAAGATAAAATAGAGAGAAGCGCGGCACCGACTACGACTAAGCACTACTACTGCATGGAAACAAACGCTCATCTTCGTTCTGCCTGTCTGCAGTCTGTCGTCTTTTGAGCGGTCACCACCGATACAAACCCATGTTATGTTGCGAGACTCTTCCTAGGCACTTCGTTGGTTTATTTCTTACATCTTTCAAATTTAATATCTATCATATAGAATTTGTTAAGTGATAACATATACACTTCGTTCAACACTATCTCTCATTTTGGAAATTTATATATTTATTAATAAAAATAAAAAATAATCGCATGTACTCTATTTTCTATTATTGTAACTAGATAATAATTATTTTTGTGTTGACTAGTAGAGTCACAGATGAAAAAATATGTCAAAAAGGTAATATCTTATATTTTTAAACAAGATTTACATCTAAAACGACATATATTAAGATATATTAAAATAGAATATTTAAAATATATTAAGATGTTATATTTCTTCAATAACATATATACTCAAATGTAAATTTATTTTTATTGAATTATATATTAGGTGTACATTTTTTTATATATGTCTTTGTTACTATAATGCTACATTTTCAAAATATAAGTTGTTTTTGAAATACCTAGAGTTAATACGCATGATTAAGGATTAATCATTGAGTTAGGAAGGTTAATGAGCCCTAATGAATTAAGGAAAATGGAACTCCAAACATATTTATATAAGTACATATACATATTCCAAAAAGATAATTAAACCTTACATAAAATAATAGACTAATGTAGGAGTAATTATAAGGAGAAATCAACTAAGAAAGTTGATGTAACATACACCCTAGCATTGCATGAATTAAGAACACCAATATCATGAGTGAATGAAAAACATATTTTAACTAGTCACAATGAATAGTAAAATATACCAATCACTCAAAAACACAAGTAAACACACTTTAGGACAAGGTAATCATGTTGGTCACAAACTAACACATGAAATAAGTCATGATGTACAACATATAAGTTTCATAACATTATAAGACACATTATAATGTAATTAACCAAGTTATGACCAAAACACCCCTTGAATATATCTTTCAGGGCCGGAAATGGAAGAGGAAAACAAGTGGCCAAGTGCCACCTTGCACATTAGAAAGATATTTCCTTAAATCTACTAGTCATACTTGGATGACTCATTACTTTATTCACTTTAACAAAGAAAAATATCTTACTCACTCATCCTCCTTGATCTCTCTTGGCCGAGCTTGAACCTTCATCTTCTTCTTGAGTTTCTTCAAGCTTTTTGCTTCCTTCAAGAACGCAACAATGGTGGATTAGACCCACCTTACATTTCTTCTCAAATCTTCTCATTTTCTTCATCAATAACTCAAGAGCAACATAACCACACCTTCTTCTTGAGTTAGTGGTGGTTTCCTACAGATTTGGAGGCAAAAGTTTGGCAATAAAATCATGGGAGGAGCTTAGCATAGATCCATCAAGCTTAAGGTAAGAAAAGGTGCTCTAAGCTTCCATCTTTTCCTTTGATCCATATATGATCGAATCCAACCCTTGCTTATGCTCATTTTATTTTTACACACAAAGTGGAGTTCTTTCTACTCCTTTTGTTGGCCGAAATTCCAAGGAGAAACAACACTCCAAAGAAGACTTCAAGGGTAAGTCATGAGTTAGGGTTTTAAGTGCTTAAACTATGTTCTATGTATAGATCTATAGTAGATCTAACATCTGGATTAAATTTCTTTAGATGGCCGAGATTTAGGGGCAAAAATCTCACTTGGATCTCCAAGGTAAAATCTTACTCCTTAATGCACATTTTGGTGCTTTAAGCCTTAGGATTCCCTTTGATCTTTTTTAGGTGTTTAAAGACCATAACTTTACTCCTTTATCTTCTTAATGTCATGTTCAAAAGTTGGAGTCCATAAACTTTGTGTAGGGGGCCAAGGGTCAAAGGAGAAACAAGTAAAAAAATCTACCTTAAGGAAAGGGTAAGTGTAGCTCTGGGAATTTAGAGATTAATATGTCATTTAAGCTTTAGATCTGTTCAAATAAACTACACCCTTATGTGTTAATAGGGCCAAAAAGATCAAGAGAAAAACCTAGCTAGGAGCATTGAAGGGTAAGTTCTACCTTAAGGCTCATTTTGATGTTTTAAAGTGTTTTAAGGATGGGTATAAATTCAAGCTGTGAGGAACCTTGGAAAATGGTCTAATATAACCTAAGTTATGACATAAGATCATACTAAAAAAATTGGTTATGTCTACCAAGGACTTAGGGACTCAAATGACACTTTAACATAAGTTTAAGTGGTTTTATGTGAATTATAGACTATGGGCAGTGAAGGAAGTATTATGACCGAAGTTATATGTTGTTTTATGGTTATCTCATGCTTATCGGAAGTCTATTTTATGGCTTGTATTATGGCCACAAGTTTAAATTAAGTTTAGGAGCATTTTGGTGTTTTAAGGTTTCTAAGACTTAAGGACTTTGTGGTATTATGTTAGGTGTGTTAATATGATATTAATGGGCTGTTAAGCTGCTTAGAAACACCTTAGAAAGTTGATGTGAGAATACCTACGAATTTAGGAAGTGTGTTGGTGAGAAAAGTGGACTTAAAGGTAGTTAAGAGTTAATTGGATGACATAACAATCATGTTAAAAGGATATGTGGGGATTGTAAATAGGCTAGATTTAGAGTGGTAAACAATAATATAGCTAAAATTTAGGTGTTAAATGGGTTAGGAATGAAAAATATAAGTTTTTGTAAAGTTTAGGAGTGATTGTAAGTTTGGGAAACTTGTGGGCCCAAACTGTAATTTATGGAAAATTAGATGTAAGAATTTTATTATGGTCAAACCTAGATGTAGTTAGAGTGTTGACCAAGTTGGAGAAAGAATAAATTGGAAATTGGACTTAGAAAGAGTTTATGATGAAATTTGAAAGTTTGGAAGGTTTATGGAGTTAAATTATAATTTATGGAAAATTTATGGGAGGAAAATAAACTGGAAAGTAGGGATGTCAATCTTGACCCGAACCCGAAACCCGACCCGAAACCGACCCGTAAAAAGCCGGGTTCGGGTTGAGATTTTTGACCCGAAATGATTTTCGGGTCGGGTTCGGGTTGGGTCATTGAAACCCGCTCCGGGTTCGGGTTGAACCCGCTAACCCGTAACCCAAATTTTTTTAATTAAAAATAGAAAATATGTTATATTTAAAGACATAATTAGTATTTAATGATTAATTTATGACTAAAGTAAACATTTAATCGATAACATATGATTATATATTGTACATAATAATTAATTAATATTATAGTATTATATTTTTTATTAAATAATCCAAAATTTAAAAAATAAAATAAATTTTTGAAAAAACGGGTTGGGTTCGGGTCAACCCGCTCCGGGTTCGGGTTAAAGAAGTACAACCCGCTCCGGGTTCGGGTCGGGTTCGGGTTGACCAAAACTATTTTCGGGTCGGGTTCGGGTTGAGCTCAACCAGACCCGAAACCCGATTTTGACACCCCTACTGGAAAGTATGGGGGTTTGTTCGGAAATTTTGAGAAGTTAAGCTGTGACTTTGGAATTAAATTAAGTAATGATGTAAGTATTAATAAGGTTAGCGGTGAATTGTAAGTATATGAAAAGGTGTGGGGTCAATTTATAAATATGAGAAAGTTTGGGGTGAAAATCATATTAGACCAGTAAGGTCTGTTCGTCAATGTAAAGAGTTTGGTTGGAACTTTGAATAAAAATTAAGTGGGAAGTTAGATATGTGAATTTGGGATGAGGTACTAAGATTGGAAAATATTTGGTGGAAAAGTGTAATATTGAGTAACTTGAGGGTATAGCCGAGAATTACATAGGGTTAAGAGTACGTTTGGCATAAGGTTGAGGATCATTATATGACATTAAGTATAAGGTCTTAATGTTGGAGTATTAAGGTTAGTAGAAACTTTAAGGAGTTTATGATTCACATAAAATAATGGTTGTTATGGAATTATATATTAAGGTGAGAATCATATCAAACCTAGATTAATACTTAAGGTCATTAGTAATATGCTAATTATGTAGACCTTGACCACGTTGACCAAACCAATAGGTTGACTACATTGACTAAGTCAACTAGGTTGACCAACTCACTAAACTAAATAAGACCATGAAGGCCTACGACCATTAACATGTCAATAATATCAATACCCTATTGTGGTCAAACTATATGAGTGAGTATGTATATATATAAAAATATATACATATGATCAAAGAAATCAAATGGAGTAAAGAAATTAATCCTGAAGTTGTAAAATTATACAATGGTCAGCTACTAACATCATTAGAGGATTAAATAACTAATTCCGTACTTGAGTACATTAACTAAAAACCCGACTAATAACGAGTGGCAAACATCGGGGTTAAATACCAGGGATTCACTGCTGGAAAAAAAAATAAACAACGCCCCTTTAACAACGGTTATATTGTAAATCGTTTTTTTATTATAGGCCGGACATCTTAAACAACACTTTGTTTATAAAGCGTTGTTTTTGTTATCACGCCCAAAGTCAAAAACAACGCTTTGCTACAAAGCGTTCTTTAAAGAGACATGTATAAAAAACGCTTTAGAAAGGAAACGTTTTTTATGTGTTTGGGCGCGATAACATAAAAAACGCTTCACTTAAGAAGCGTTCTTTATGCTTATGCTAGCATAAAGAACACTTCTTAAGTGAAGCGTTTTTTATGTTACCTAAATTAATACACTCTTTTCGCCCTCCCGCCCAGTCTTCTCATCAATCAAATCGCGACTGTTCCCCTACCACTCTCTGTAAACGCTCTCTATAAACACGCTAAGCTCTCTAGCTTCTCAATCCAAACCATCCCAGAATTAAATTCATTTCGATTCCGCCACGGCGCGCCTCTTCTCTTCCCCTTTCTTCGCGCTCGCCATCTTCATCAATATTCTAGCTTCTAACATTCTCTACAACCCGGCGGCCAAACTGTTGATGCATGCGTCTGTAGACACCAAAAATTCTCACCCCATAAAGCAAATTCCGAAATAATAAATAAAATAAGAGGGGTCGTCGTCTTTCTTTTCAAAACATATCAACGTGCGTGTCAAAACAAAACCATCATTTTATGAAAAAATTCTTAAATAAATTTCAAAGCATTTCAGAAAAATACAAGTCTGTAAAAATGAATTTGCAATGACAATCCCTGTTCAAGCCCGTCCTTTTCCGTTTATTTAATTAGCTTAAATATCTTGTTTTTTATTTTATTTACATATTCATTTTTATGCTATCTAGTTTATGGTATTTTATCAGGTGTTTATTTTATATCATTTCATTGGACTTTACATGTATTTTACTCATTGGTATTCATTTTATTTTGTCTGTATCATTATTAATTTTACAATTATTTTCATCATTTTGCGTTCATTTTATTACACTACCTTTATTGTTATTTACATGATCTAGTCTTCGAGGCCCACTCTCGGTGGCCTGCTCCAATTCTGGTTCCACCCTCAAAATACAAGCCCACTTCAGCTCAGATTCATCTACATTCTAATAGAGCCCAACCCACACTTGATTGAAGTCTGGCCTAACCCACTCCCTTAAACACACTTTATTTTAGCCCATGGCCTCAAAGAATCCCACTCAAACCCTACCCTCTTGTTATAAAAGAACATCACAAAACTCTACTGTAGCAGAGGATAGTGGTAGCTGACATCACCAATCCCATGTCGTTTTTTCCCATTCTCGATTGCTTCATCGACCTCCTTCAACCCAGAAAAAAAAGCAACAACAAAACTTCCCCATTCTCTTCTTCTTCTTCTACATTTTCCCGATTCTGATGAACCTCCTCCTGCTTCATCAGCACAAGCCCTTCATCTCTCTCTAATCCCTGAACCGAAAATTCCCTGATTATTTTCCTGGCTCGTCTGGCCATTCTCTTAACTCCCAATCGTTCTCATCTTGTTCCTGGTTCGATCTAAAGGGAATCTACAGGGAGTCTCTTTTCTCTTCTCTCTGGAATCACCATCGACTTCCTTCGACCATTCTCAATTTCGCCTGAAAGCGATATCCGTATTTGAGGACCTCACTTGGTTCCGAAATAATTCTGGCCCCGACCCCTTTCCCGGCCTTTTGGGGTCGTCGGTGGTGTTCGTTGAAGCTTTCCGACTTTAGTTTCAGTACATGGAGTTTGCTCACTCTTATTGCCCTATTCAAACAAATCAGGTTGTAGAAGGCTCACTATCGATTCGTTTCACCGAGACTTTGGTGTCGCTGGTTTTGATCTCCGACCCGGGAGGTATCGGATGTGGATGACACTAATTTGGGTAACTGTGACCTATCCCTATCTATTTTGCCCTATCGATTAAATTATGGATTGTTCGAATATCTGGTTAAGGTTTATTTGACCGCCTCACTTTGAGATTGGGAGCCTTGCGCCAGTTCTGAGGTTTGCG
Source organism: Limonium bicolor (assembly GCA_023374045.1). NCBI lineage: Eukaryota > Viridiplantae > Streptophyta > Magnoliopsida > Caryophyllales > Plumbaginaceae > Limonium > Limonium bicolor. The sequence goes on from CM041778.1 coordinate 117,717,378, forward strand.
TGCTTCGTTCGTGTAGATTTCACCATTCTCTGGGTCGGTTGATCGAATATTGCGTGCTTTGGGTTTTCTTTTATCCTTGATTAGATTTGGGTTTAAAGAGCTAATCGATTTTTGTTGATTTGATTTCACTGGTGGATTCGATTATAGCATGGAGAAGATTATTTGACTGATTTCCCGGACTTGGGTTAAAGCTCGTTCGATTTTGTGTTTACTGGCTGAATCGGGTTTGGAAGGTTCATTTGAACTTTTTCCTCTGTCGGTTTTGATTCTGGACTGGTGAAGTTATATTTATACTTAGCCTTCTGATAATGTTCAAGCTAAAAGGGTACATAGAGGCGTTGTGCTGATGATATATTTGGGTATTAATCTGCTAGCTCACGATGGATTAATGTTTCTCAGCACTTTCCAGTTGCGTAGAGTTCGAATGCAATGTTGCTTTGGGCCATGTTCAATTTCACTGTCATTTCTCTGGTCACGCCTATTTGATTTCCGAACAATTGCCTTTATTGGGTTTGGGATTCACCCTATACTGTTTTTACGTTCCCCTCTGGCATTGCGCATGTCCGTTTGCGAGTCTAATTGTGACTCCAAAGCGGTTGGCTGCCCTTTGTCAATTTCATAATGATTTGAAGATTACGCATTTGTTTAGTTGACCATCTGCTCATTGCTCTTACTTTATCACTTGACCGAGGTACACTTGTATCAATTGGAATGGATCGGGGCTTGTGCATGTAGACACGCTTGGCTCAGAATTGACGTTGGGCTTTGTGACTCGACCATATGATTGCGCTTTGGGTTTGGTATCGATTCATGGGTTTGAAAACCCTACTGGTCAGCGTTCTTATCGAGCTTGCATATTTCTCTTGTCGCGTCTTAAATTTAGTTTGGAAATTGAATCTATTCGGCTTTGAACATGTCCCCTTGCGCATTGATATGGTATGGAGATTAAGTTGAACTTAGAATTACTTGTCCCTTGCGCTTAGATAAGAACATGAATTGAAATGATAGTTGCCCTATGCTATAATTGTTAGATAAATCACTCATTGGCTGGTTGGTCCTTATTAATTTTTCGTCTTAGAGGGAAATGATATAAACCCTTCTAGTATGATCCCACATGACTCATAACCCCTATCTTAGATACTGCACTTTGGTTGAGTCATAATCTAAGATGACGAATTAATCCGAGTAGCAACCCCGATGCATGATTTATTTTACAATTCATAGCATTCGCTGGTATCTTGAAACTCTTTTCTATGTTCTCGGTTGGGGTGTGGGAGATGATTAGATTGCCCCCTTTCCTCCCATTGAGAGGGGCCGTATGATCCCATTGCACACACCCCAACTGAAATACCCCTAAATTAATTTAAATTAATTTAGGGTATTTCTTTTATTAAAACTGTAAATAATACTATTAATTATTATATTATAGTATGGAATTGTGAATAATGAATCATTATATCCTTATATGGAATTATGAAAATTAAATCATGGGATTTCTTCCATTTAATCCTAAAGAATACTATTAAATATTGGATTACTATATATTATTATATAGTATTATGAATTTAATAATAAGATTTATAAGTCAATAAATCTTGGAAAAATTTCTAAACACTCCAAGTATATTATAAAGATTTTAGAAAGAGTTGGAACATTGTTTTGAAACATAAAGGTCAATATAAAATCCTAGAAACCCTAAAGCTTCTCAAGCCTTGGTAGGGGTGACTTTTTGAGAATGGTCAAACCAGCCCATGAAACCTATACCAATAAATAGGTTATGGAAAACCATGAAGATCGATAAAAAGAACGTCAAAAATGGATCATCCTAGCCAAAGTTATGATAAAATGAAGTTTAGAGCCAAAATTTTGAAAAGATGCTGATGTGGCAAGTCTGCTGACTCACCCGCGTGCCTCGGGATACGCGCCCAACACTTAGTCGATTTTTATCTCCTTGTTTTTCGCTAACCAATTTCAGATTCTGCCATAACTTGTGACATCCATATCTCTCTCTCTCATATTTTGGAATTTTTGAGTGTCGTCTTTTGCATACTCTTCTCCTACAAATGCTCTTTCCAACCATAACTCATACACAAACCAATTCATTATACATCATCCAGAAAATCGTTCCAAAGTAGCCTACCCGCAAAACCGTAACCAGTTTTCCAAAAAAAATAGTTGAGCAGGTAAACTTCGTCTCGCCATAACTTCTTCGTTTCTCAGCCAAATTTCGTGTTCTTTAGCTTGTTTTGAAGATCTCTAATACCTCTACAACTTTCTTGTTGATGACCAAAGCCAATTCCCAACCGTTTGGAAGGATGTGGTGTCTAAAGTTTCGGATTCGTCACCACATAAAATCGTAGATTTTCCCAGAAAACACAAGGTATAAACTCGTAACTTTCGGCTCCGATTTCTTTCTGTGTAGTGCAAGTTAGAGTGAGTTCTTGCTATCAATGTGTAGAGCTATGTTTCCTCTTTAGATTAAGCCCAAGAACAAATCCTAACTCGATCTGTACCGAAACTTATAGTGTTGCAAAGTTGGCTACTCAATCAGCTCGTAAAGGTTGAGTTTTTCCAGAAACTGAAGTCGAATTCCTTCGATTTGTGCAATTCCGGTGAGTTTTCCTTCATTCTTTCGATTTTGCTAATCGACATTGCATTACCGGTCAGAACCATGTTCCAATTTCATCTATTATGCGTTAGATTGAGAGAATTTGTGAGAATTGAAATCGGAAACCCGAAATAAACCCTAACCTCGAACTAGAATAAAAAAACACTGAATTCCGCATGTTAGCTAGCGAATTTGGTATCATTAGAACCGGAATTGAATTTCGAATCCATAGAAACAAAAATCATTGAATTTGGTTCTGTGAGTTGAGAGAAATCAACAGATTAGTACTCGGGTATCGGTTTTGATTTCCTGAAGAACTCGAGACTCAGTGGCCGTCCGATCGTAAGTTTTAGAAACGGATGGCCGAGATTAGATCTGGGGAGTTTAAGTTGGTTATGAATTATAATGTTTCCAGAATTAAACCCTAACTTGTTGAATTAATTTAAATACCTTCCCGAATGTATTTTGACTTGAAATTTTAACCATAGATTCCTTATCAAATCTAGTTTATTTTGATGTAAATTAATATGGTTTTGGAGTTTTGAAACGTAAGTTATGATTTTTGCAAGTTACGGGTATTATGGAATTATTTGGTTAAATAAAAAAGATATTTTTATGAAATAAAATTTTTATAATATGTCTAAAATGTTATAGCTACTATATATTTAATTTGGGAATTTTTGGACAATGGTAAATGGGTTTAAAAATTGTGTTTATGAATTTTTCTTAAGATTAACTTATAATATAAGGTTTTTAATGTAACAGAAATTAAAGTATAGTTTAATAATAAACTTTTTAGGTTGGGAAATAATGAAAAGATTAAACTAACATTTAGTAACAGTATGTTTATAAGTATTTTGGGAATTAACTTTAAAGTGAAGTAAAATTATTTACATATATATGATTATATATGTATATATATACTTATATGAGAGAAATAAAAATAGAAACTGATGTTAAATTAAGGAACTAAACTAATCTACATTTTAATTATTATATAATTTGGAAGTTAACATTCTTAATTAAAACTAAAGAAGAATATATATATTTACACATATATAAAAAGGGAATAAAATAGTAACTTAGGGTAAAACAGGGAACTAGATAAATCAACACTTATATTAACTTAATACTATAGAAGCTAATATCCTAAGATATAGTAAAAGAAATACTTTATAAAACATACATGGAATGCAGATAAATGTTGAAGTAATAAAGATAATTTAAATACAATAAGCTACATAGGGGATGTCTTAAATAAATTCTAATACAGGTACGTACGTATAAATATTAAATAAATAAGGGAAAATACTTTATTTAATATACCATATATCAGTTGGGGATATGCCTAAAAGTTATTAAACATAATTAAATACAATAAAATTTCTGAAAAATGTTATGGATAAATCTTAATACATGAAGATATATATATATGTATATATATATATATATATATATATATATATATATATATATGTATATAAATACATTAAAATAGATGAAGGAAATAACATTCCTTGTGATAGATATAATAAGAAGAATATATATATCAAACCTTAGGATTTTAATCGGTGTGTAATTAAATAGGCATTAATAACTTAAGGGTTTAATTACACAACATAAACGTAACACGGTCTTGGGTTAACTTACTAAGCCCAAGTTTATGAGCTCCAAAAGCCCACTTAAACAATTCAAAGAGAGTTTGGGCCACTCTCAGGGATAAATCCTAAATCATTCCAAATTAAACGAAATGGGCCTAACAAAGGATTTAATTAACAAAATCAAGCCCAAACCTTTGTGAGAGAATAATGCTAAACCTGGAACTATAAATCAGTAGGAATAGAGGATGATTAGTTTATAAGTCCCTTAACTAATCGACACTTGGAACACCTTAATTATAGGTTACTATTGGGGAATCACTCATTCAAGTTAATTACTGTTCTTCACATACCAGGTACTATTTCTCGTACTCTTATGCTTTGTTAACAAGACTTAAGGGATGTTTTTGACAAACGCTAATTGAGCTAAAATGGATTTCTAAAAGGAAATGGTTGTGTGACTAACTCAACTTGTGTGACTAACTGAGCCTTGAATGTATAACTTCCTTGGTTATTGGTTCCTTCTATTTGGTTGTCTCACTAGACATTAACTGCCTAGGGTTTACGCTTCTGCACTCTGTAGGACTGAGTGTTTTGGTATTGCTCTGGTGCAGTTAGTGTTCTAGTGGGAATATGGAAAATGTCAATCTTGGTAATTCTTCTTTTGACTCTGGATATCGTTTCGTCCATGAGCTGGGTCTTGTTGCTTCGACGTGCGTGCGTCTTCAATGGTAACAGTGAGGGGCTGTATATCCCCTGTCCCAAAAAGGGACGTAGTGAACATTGAGGGGTTGTATATCCCCTGTCCTAAAAGGACGTACTTGGCGGTGGGGGCCATCTCTCCCAGTTGATTTTGATTCCACTCTTGAGTTATGGGTTCTTGGATCTCTTCTTTCATTCCTAGTCTTTGTGACTACTTGGGTCTTCCTATTCCTAACTGATACTGAATCTAACACAAACAATGGATGTACACTAACTTATGGTGTGATTCTTCTGGTTGACTAACTTTAACTTTCTATTATGTATTACTTTCGCAACTTGTTGTCTTGACTTGGTGATTTGTGAAATGCCTTGTTCCTCTGTGTGATTTAAGTGATTGTATTTAAGCTGTTATTTATTTAAGAGTTGTATTATAAGTTTGTTTTTGGATGATCGTACCAGTTCCATTCCAGGGAACTGACCCACCCCTCTCGGGGTGGGCTGCTTGGTTTTATCTTGCAGGTACGAGTTATTATACAGGTGGCCACGAAGAGAACGAGTGATTGGGATGGGATTAGGTTTTGTGGAGAGCTTATGTGTTTTATTACTGTTTTATTTTTGTTAAGTTTCTCGAGGTTCAGACCGTGACTGTTGTAATCTTTAAGTTGTAAATTGGTGAGGTTTGGTGCGGGTGCTTGGAACCCGATGGTCTGTACGCCTTTAGTATTTTATTTCCGCTATAAATATGTTAAATAGGGGCGTTACACCAACCCTCTTACATTTCATTACTAACTTATCCTGTGTTTCTTTGTTTGTTCTATGACATGTACATTGTGGATTGAGGAACTGGACACTGCTAAGACTAGGAAAGCAGCATTTTAGCTCGGACTACTTGGGTAATTCCCCAATCTTCAGAAAACGGTTGGTGCATCTCTTTGGATCCCTATCAGCTCGAGTGAGGCGGCGTCAATGTGACCCCCCCATAGCGGCTTATCTTTAATTAACAATTTTTATTGGTTTTAATAATGGTTTGTAATCATTTGGTCATTGTAATCTCTTATGTAATTAGTTTTATGCTTTCATGTTATCATTTCGTTATTGTGATTTTTTGAAATCTTTCTGTCTAATCGAGCATGTGTTATTTTGTATGTTGTCGATATTTTCCATAACTTTCGTTTAAAGTATCGAGCATGTGCTATTTTGTATGTCTGTTGATGTTTCTCATATTTTTCGTGTAAGTATCGAGCAGGTGCTATTTTGTATGTCTGATGATATTTTCCATAACTTTCATTTGAGTTTGATTTATAGTTAGCTGAACAAGATTAGAACAGGTGGCCATAGAATAGCCTTTAAGACTTACCCACTTATTTCTGGACATATCAAGTCCAGTTTAGAAAAGCTTCAAGGTCCGGGGATGTTTTTCACTCAAACGGGCCGTAGAGTCTGGTCGGTGGGAATACCCTTCCTTTATAAAATTTTCCAAACAATCCATAATTGTCAGAATAAAACTCACAATCAATGATTCGTTTCAACCAATAAAAATCAAATTCAAAGCCCAAAATTCAATTCCAAATTCAGCCCAAAAATTCAATTTCAAATCAATCTCTCTCATACTCTTTCATCAAACATACTGCAAAATCAATCTCTTTCACACTCTTTCATCAAACATGTTGCAAAATCAATCTCTTTCACACTCTTTCATCAAACACTCTTCAAAATTAATCTCTTTCATACTCTCTTATCAAACACACTCCAAAAATCAATCCCTCTCATACTCGCTCATCATACACTCTTCAAAATCAATCTCTTTCATACTCTCTCATCGAACACCCTTCAAATCCAATCTTTCTCATGCTCCAACAACAAACACATTTCAAAAGCAATCTTTCTCACACTCACTCATTAAACACTCTTCATACGCAATTCAAAATTCATTCCAATTCAATGTCAATCCCAACTGCAAATCATCCAATTTGAGGCCCAGCAATCATTTCAGTTTAAGGCCCAATAATCAAATTCATTCTAGCCCACTTCCAAACTTGGCCCACATTTCTAGGTCCAAACCTGGCCCGTTTTCCAAGGCGCAACCCGGCCCGCTTTCCAAGGCTCAACCTGGTTTATGTTTTGAGGTCCAAACCTGGCCCGCTTTCCAAAGCCAATTCTGGCCCACATTTTAAGGCTTACTTCGATCCAAATTTCAAAGCCCAATTCGGCCCACTTTTCCAAGGCCCAAACCTGGCTCATCAGCCCAAATTTGATACACAATTTCAATTCAACCTCAATTCATCTTCAATTCAAAATCAATCCAAAAACCGATTCAATCCTATCTCTAATCCGATTTCAATCCAAAATTAATTCAGTTTCAATCTGATTTCAATTCAATTCTTAATTCGACTTCGATTCAATCTCAATGTAAATCCAATTCATTTCAAAATTCTTTTCATTCCCAATTCAATCTCATTTCAATCCCAAATAATTCCAAACATCATAAAATCTCAAATTTCTTAAGCTTCAAAATCCTTGAAACTCCAAACTCCAGAGAACTCAAGCATCTCGAATCTCTAAACGTCTCAGCAGCTCAACAGACTCGAACGTCTCAGCAGCTCAACAGACTCGAATGTCTCAATCGCTCAACAGACTTGAACGTCTCAGCAGCTCAACAGGATCGAATGTCTTAACAGCTCAACAGACTCGAAGGTCTCAGCAGCTCAACAGACTCGAACGTCTCAGCAACTCAATCGACTCGAGTGTCATAGTAGCTCAACAGACTCGAACGTCTCAACAGCTCAACATAATCGAATGTCTCAGCAGCTCAACAAATTCGAATATCTCAACAGACTCATCAAACTCAAACACCTCAATAACCCTCAGCCTCTCAAACCCGGACACCTTCGAACTTCATAACCCTTTCAAGCCTTGATTGTCCTACAGACCCGAGCGTCTCACAGACTCCGTCGTCTCAAGATTTTAAATGTCTCACAGACCCGAGTGTCTTACAGAATTTTTGCACCTCAAACTTCAAAATAAACCCGACAATTTGTCAAACCTCACAAAATGTCCACAAAACCTCTTTGACCCCTCAAAGACCCAAAAGGTCAAAATCCCAATTTCTTCAAAACCCCAAAACTCTCAAACCTCCAAAAACCTTGAACTACGTAAGGTCTGTTCTCAACAAGGAGTTGAGTACGTAGGCAGCCCACATAGGGTGCGACCCCATTCCAATCAAAAACCCCATTTTCCCACTCTAAGGTGGTATTCATGTCTGTCAAACATTCAAATCCCCTCTGACTCCCACAAACCCTCGACTTCTTCAACTCTCAAAATCAGACTCCTAATCTTTCATTCTATACTCATTCGAATTCATCAACTTCTTCTTGACACTAGCTTGGCAAAAAAGCTCGCCTCACCCACTCGTTTTCTCCCCCTGTCCTAATCCTATCCTTGGCTCTTAAATGAATCTCTCTAAAACAGTTTTGAAAGAAGGTAATCCCGACAATTGGAGACCGAGGTTTCCTCGGGCACCAATCCGAAGTCGTGGTCGTTGCCACTTCTAAGGGGTGTAACCCAGTGCGAACCCACACGGAATCTCTAGTATGATCAGATAAGTCCTATCCATAGGCAACAAATCATCAGAGTTAATTAACGGTTCTTAGAACCCTCACTAGTAGAAAAAACATTATATACCACGGTTATTTTGCTTATATACCACGGTTAAAAACCGTGGTATTTGCGGCCGTCGTAAATGCCAAAATATTATATACCACGGTTCAAAACCGTGGTTTTAAATGAAGATAAAAACCACGGTTCTATAAACCGTCATTTATAGTGACTAATATATGACGGTTATTCTAAAAACCGTGGTATATAATGTAAAAAAACACGGTTATAAACCACGGTTTGTAGGGCAACCGTCATTTATAGTACATGCCGGAGAGAATAAACCACGGTTTTTGGGGAACCGTGGTATAAACCGCCACGCCGGAGAGAATAAACCACGGTTATTCTAAAAACCGTGGTATATAAGGTGAAAAAAACAACGAATAAACCACGGTTATACATGAAACCGTGGTTTATAGTCCATGAATTTTTCAAATCTTCGCCTTCGATCTGGAAATCTCAACAGAGCGCATATACAAGACAATGAAGATGCCAGATTATGTATGTTCCTTGTTTGCGAATTAAGGTTGCGAAATCGTGAGTGAAGAATGGAGGCGCAGTATGCTCCTTGTTCGCCGGTGGGTTCCAAAATTACTGTGAGGTTGAAGAAAATGGATGCGGCGTAGAGCATGTTCGTTGTTCGCCGGCTGGGGTTGCAAAAATTACAATGAGTGAACATGAGGATGAGACGCAGAGCACGTTCCTTGTTCGCCAGTGTGGGTTGCAAAAATTACCATGAAAACAAGATAATGAGAGAGGTAGGAGCATGTTTCTTGTTCGCCAATATGGGTAGCAAATTTACAGTGCGGTTGATATGGCATAGAGCATGTTCCTTATTCACTAGTATGGTTTGCGAAATTACCGGGAGGTTGAAGAGATGGCGTAGAGCATGTTCCATGTTCGCCGGCGTGGGTTGTAAAAATTACCGGGAGGTGAAGAGAATGGGGAAGAGGCGCGTTCAATCCTTGTTCGCCAGTGTGGGTTGCAATTACAGTAAGAGAAATATATAAGAGAACAAGAGAGCCGCGTTAATTTGGGCCGAAAATTAAAATTCCCGCTCAGACTATATACCACGGTTCTCCAAAAACCGTGGTTTATTCTCTCGAGAGTGACGGTTATATACCACGGTTCTTTAAAAACCGTGGTTTATTCTCTCCGGTGTGACGGTTATATACCACGGTTCTCCAAAAACCGTGGTTTATTCTCTCCGGCGTGACGGTTATAAATAAAATTAAACGTTAGTAATCGTAATTAGTAAAAAAGGTAGTATATGATAATTATTATTAAAAATAGAGCAATCATACAGATAGCTGATCCTCCTGCCTCGCAGAAACCTCACTTGAGGGTGGGTACGCTCAAGGAACCATGCGATGTGGCCTCCTAACTCCTAAGGTGGGATGCCCATACGGCCAGAAAGCGCCACCAGATGGCCCTAGTCGTGTTGTTCCGAATGAAGGTCCCAAAATCGTACCTAGTTGTTTAGTTCCGGCCGCAGCGGTAGTGTTAGCTGTTGAAGAGTATATACCACGGTTCTCCAAAAACCGTGGTTTATTCTCTCCGGTGTGACGGTTATATACCACGGTTCTTAAAGAACCGTGGTTTATTCTCTCCGGCGTGACGGTTATATACCACGGTTCTCCAAAAACCGTGGTTTATTCTCTCCGGCGTGTACTATAAATGACGGTTTCCCTAGAAACCGTGGTTTATAAACTTTAAACCACGGTTTTTCATTTAACCGTGGTTTAAGTGTCGTCATTTAAAATGTTTTTTCTACTAGTGCCTTCTCCTCCCATCCTAGTTCCTTAGGTCAAACTAGGTGGCGACTCTTGTCAATTTCCGCCCTTAGGGCATAAGTCCGCGTGGAGCTCATCGAGAGTGGGTGTAGTGCACACTTGCACTCCCCTTTATGCTTTCTAGGAAAGACGGACGATTTAGTAGGTATTTGAGGGATGCCAGAATAACGGGTTCTCACCCTCCACAGAATGGCATTTTAGGATCTAGGCTTTTCAGTCAAGAACCATATTTAGATAGACCCCCCCCCCTCATACCGAAAAATCACCCTCCATAGAATGACGACTCTGCTGGGGAAAACTTGAGTAAGTTTTTCTCATAAACTTGGTCAAGGAAGACTAAACTTCATTCAAAATTGTCAGGATTCCCCAACTTCTTTCAAAACCTCCAAGAGATTCATTCAAAAGCCATTAGGATTACTTTACTCCACACTTACAGTGTGCTCTGAGAGGATAGTTAGGACAAATGTTCAGAGTTCGAGATTGACCTTAAGTACCACATGTGTGCTTTTACCTTTGCATGCTTCACTTCTGTTTACTATTGTGTGTTTATTGTCTTATGTTTACTGCTCTTCATACATGACATAATATATTTTGATTGCTTATTTATGATTTCTGTAACTGGGGCCTTCGTAGAAAGGAGCCAACCCATTGTTGCATCGGGTAGTTTAGGAACATGCATTCCTCTGTGTCACCTTTACTATCTGCGGTCGGGATTAACAATTGTTCCACAATTGATTCCCTCTGAGTATGGGTCCTTCGTAGTTAAGGATAAAGCCCACGAGGTGGTATGGCCGTAGTTGTCTACACCTTGAAACAACTCAGGATCCTTTCAAACACCTTTTCGAGTCAAAGCCAGCATATAGTAAGCCATGAGCTTTCAGTGTCCAGCTGCCTTATCTAGTGTCTAGGATGGGTTTTATGGCTAGTCACCCCTTGTATGCCGCCTGTCTGACCCCCCTTTTGTCTTACCCTGAATATTGCATGGGCTCAGTTCTCCATGATTCCTATGCACCACGGGTGTCTTTAGAGCCCAATGTCGCGCTACAAATTCATAGAGGATCCCGTATTTACGAATACCCATACATGACATAGCGTAGTCAGCGAATAATTTGGACTTTAGACACACCTTATCGTGCAGACAAGTGAGACCCGTTCCCATGCAGTACTTCCCCAAGTTTCCCAAAAGTGAGTATGTTGTGATAATCCCCGACCGTGGCTCATGTGACTGTATCACTTCGGGTATCCTGACCTTTCAAACTTAAGCACTTCGGACTTTCTTGATGACGTGCCCCACAAGGCATAACAGAGATAAATCCTGAGAGATGAACAGTGAAGGAACGACGGTTCCCCCGGTGGTATGGAAGCATTTATTGACCTGGAAGGTGATTATCCCAATCATTCGCACTCAGCTCCACATAAATTCATCCACGAATTTCATTTTGCCCTTACATTTATGTGTGATCACGTTAAAAATTAGCAAAGTCAGAAAATGAATCATGTCGAACGCTCTAATGAAATATCATCAAAGTCGTCCATCTCGAATGATTTTAAAAAAATGATTTTGAAAGTTGTTATTTTCAAAACAGTTTTCAAAATCGGTTTCAATCAAAGTCTTCCAAAAAACAAACTTTATCAAGCAGTTCGCAAAGAACAGATTTCAAAAATCTACTGTTTACCAATGATTTTCAAACAATGTTTCCCCCAAATGTTTTTTTTCCAAAACTAGTTTCTAAAACAGATTTCAAAACCCGTTTTTCGCAAACAAGTTTCAAATAGTATTTCTCAAAGATGTTGTTTCGAAATAGCATTTCTCACAAACGTATTTCAAAATAAATGATTTAATCCCCATGTTGTGATCCGTTATTTTTGAATTTCAACCCACCTTCAAGAGCAGCGGTCATTACCGTGGAGCGTACTAGTCATTTCGTGTCTTCACAAAAGTGATGGATTTTCACAATGATTTTGTGCTCGATCATTCACCTTTCCTTTCTCAAAAATATCCCTCATTCCTTCGACGGAGCAAGTGAAGCAGCATGAAGATTGACTACGCGGATCAAGATGAAAGCCAGAAGCGTACCAACCCGTGGAGCTAGCTTCATGACATGAAGACTGTCACCAACTGTTTAAATACAAAATCAGAGGTGTACCAACCCGGGTCAAGCGACATGAAGATTAGGAACACTTGTTCGAGTTCAAACTGTTGAAAATCGGAAGAACACCAACCCGTTCTGTTTGATCATAATACTGCCCCGTTGCAGGAGCCTGAAAACAAATGAGCAGCCAGTCAAGAGTCTGAAGATGAAAAGTAGCCGGTCAAGAGCCAATCAGGAGTCCGAGCGTAAGCAGTCAGTTAGAAGCTCGAAGACGGAGTAGAAGAATTCGAGAGAAGCTTTTAAGCTCAAACTCCCCCATTTAATGACTTTTAGAATTGATGTATAGGTTTTCCCTAGCATTCTTTTCTCTCTTGTCAATTTCTGAATAGACTTTGTGTATAGGTTATACATTCCCTTTGAATTTATTTAGATCAAATGTGTATAGGGTTCCCCACTCCCTATTTTATTTGAGAATGATTCGGCGTCAAAATTCAATTTGAGAAAATCCACCCACTTTGAAAACACGCGTTTTCGAAATTGTTTTTCTAAAACTTGGTTTCTTTTGGCATGCACGAATAAAGAGAAGAATGAATAAGGAACGACTCCTCACAGTTATATATCATTCATCAACTTTGCTTCATGGGGCGAGAATTTACGGTATCTACATGAGGCATCCCCTAAATAAATAACACCAACAAATGCAACCGAGCACAAAGCCAAACACATGCATCGCATTCATGACAAAAAAAAGTCACTTGCACTTCCAGCCATTTCAATTCCATCAATCATTCACGAGTCGTGTCCACCTCAAAAATTGCATAACCATGTGTTTCATTGTCACTACACCACACACTTTCATCCCAATATCTCGACCGCTAGAGCCCGATCTCAGAGGGATAGAAAAGAAAATCGAGTTCAAACCTCTCCCAATCAGAATCACCATGCACGTTAGTGACTAAAAGGGGAAGAGCGTGTCATACCGTGGGGCCATCATGCGGGAGTTGTCACTCCCTAAAAATTCAAAATCCAAGAGCCAATCACCAACCCGACCTCACTTGAGAATCACTACCCTGACAGCGACCCTAGTAGCTAGACCATCTTCAGAGTTTATAATGGCGGGATGAGCTTCATAGACCATCAACTGGAACCGACTCAAGCGAGACTAGGTGTAGCCTTACCACTCATGCATTGCATCCAAATACAAAACAAACACAAAAAAAAAACATTCAGTCAACCATCTCCATTCATCATTTTTAGCATTTCATGCATCCTATACATAGTAATTCCATATTACCATAATACATCGCATGGTAGATAATTGCATTTGCATACTCCCATATCGAAACGACATCTTCGGGAAAATCACGAGAGATTGATTGAACAGAGTGCATGAACCACTTAACTCTTGACCCATCAATGAGTACAAGGGTCCAATCAAAATCAGTACCATAAATCAAGTGAGTAGTATGCGAAGAGCGGTATTTTCCTTTGAATTTCAAATGAATGTTTTGGACAATCTACTGAGTGATGAGGGAAGTAGAGAGAGCCAATCGAGGTAAAACCATGAGCGACTTGTGCTTTCCTTCAGCACATGGAGAGGCATGATTCAAAGTGAGATCAATGTCGATAGCAAGATACGAACTGTGACTCATGCAAAGATCCGATAATAGTAAGAAAACAATCATTGACTAATGAGGATGACGAGGCACTTAGGATCAAAAATCTTCACAAAACCAAAGAGCTTTAACTGTCCTCTACATAATCCCTTAGTGAGCCCCGCTGAGCTTTTCACGATAAAACTTTTTCTACAAACTCCACAACGTGCCGACTCACATACATATACTTACCTGCCTTGCAATTGAGGATCTCGAAAGAGCCGGAGCCATGACCCCTCCCCACCATCTTTCACGAAAACAGCAATGAAATGTTCGAAGAAATCGGTGAGTCAATGCAACTCCAAAGTCGAACACCAAAAAAGAACACCAAAAATGTTCAAGAAGATCAGCGAGTCAATGCGACTCCAAAGCTGAAAGCCGAAATACAAAGCAAAGAACATTTGAGAAAATTGACGAGCCAAATGCAATGTCACAAAAGAAAATGAGAAGAAACTTCAAACCGTACACCAGAAGAGGCAAGAAGGAGAAATCCAAATCCGAAGGACCAATGATGTCCCGTAGAAATCAATAAAGGTTATCAAAACCAGTCTAATCATTCCACCCATGGCGAAGGTGAACATGTCCTCTATTGCACAAAAGCTCCACGATCCCCAAATAAATCCTCAAGTCCCATGTGTCATACATCATACCCCTCAACCCCGTGGTAACCCAATTAAACACCTCTAACTCGTTAGTTGATGAGCGTTAACTGAAAGTATCGGATCTGAAACATGAATCATAAGCTTCGTACTTGTTATCAACATGTCCCATCATACCAAAGGGACCATGAGCGAATGAGTGTAACCTTACCCCATGAGGTCTTCTGAGTGCGAGTGAATCTCCAATCTGAGCACCAAATCATAAACAGCCTACCCCATTGCAGGTTAGAAATTTGTGAGGATAAGAAAGTTCAGAACCTTGAAAGAAATTCTAAGGAAAATACTGCTCCGAGCATCGAGAGCATCACCACACCATTTGCACACACGGCCATACTCACGAGAGATTGACCCATATCCCTCCATGGGAAAATGATTCATACATTCCGGTTCAACAATCACTCAAGATCGAACTGAGCATGTCTTATATTCGTAAACCTTATAGTAATAGAGATAGAGCCGTACCTTCTCCCCAAAAAAACTATATATGCATCTTGCATCTCATATGGCACTTAGTATTTGCATGCATCATAACCATTTCACCTTCAACATCTGATTGGTAAGAACTCTACCTAGTCTCGCTGAAAGTCGACTTCAGCTGCAGTTGTTGAAGCATAACTTTTGATCAAAAGATGTCAACGAAGCAATCCCAAGCCATCATCAAGCTACATTGAACCAAATTAAAGCCATTCAAAGCCGTACGAAGACAATCCCGGAGCCATCCAGTGTCGTGCTCGGGCCTCATCAACACCATATCCAGAACCAAACTGGAGCCATGCGGGAGCCATCCTCAGACATTGAGACCGTCCCAGAGACCATCCCCAGGGCTACACATGAGCCATTTCCTCACCAGGGCCTTGCACACGGAGTTTTAAACTACGTTAGGTCTGATCTCAATATGAAATTGAGTACGTAGGCAGCCCGCCCAGGGTGCTACCACCTCAAAGGAAAAATCCCCTTTTGTTCCTCACTATCACCAGATGGAGCCATCTCGTAGCCCTTCCCGGAGCCATCCCGAGCTATCCCAGAGCCGCACCAAAACCATTCATCAACAAAAATTATCTACCACATCCGAACACATCAAAACCCACCAATCACATCGACCCACCATTCGACTCAAAATCCAAATGAAAGCAAAACCCACTAACCACCCCAAAAATCTCCACCCAAATCTCCACCCACCAACGATCCCGAAAATCCCCATTCGAATCAAAACTCATCAACCATCCCAGAGTTATTGCTCACAAAGGAGTCACATATCAAACCAGAGCCATCTGACCGCACCGGAGCCATCCAATCACATCGGTGCCATCTGATCATACCAAGTCATTCGGTCATGTCAAAACCATCAAGTCCCCAAAGTCACTCATTCATAAAACCATCCTTTCGAAAAACTGACCACAAAATCATAAAAAAAAACCGAACAAAGACCAAGGAGCCATACCGGAGCCATCTCGATACTCAGGAGCCAAGAGTACAGCGGGAAAGACCACCAAAATCAAAATCGAAACACGAGTCCCGCACTGACAAAGTCAAGGGCCACATCAACAAAAAAACATTCGACTATCAGATCCCATGAA
Source organism: Limonium bicolor (assembly GCA_023374045.1). Classification (NCBI taxonomy): domain Eukaryota; kingdom Viridiplantae; phylum Streptophyta; class Magnoliopsida; order Caryophyllales; family Plumbaginaceae; genus Limonium; species Limonium bicolor. The sequence continues at coordinate 117,733,717 of CM041778.1, forward strand.
AGTTCATAAAAACCCACATAAAAGAGGGATCTAATCCTGAATCTATCCACAAACAAAGTCATCCTCAAATCAATCACTCAAAGCAGTGAGTTTCGTACAAATCCATATAGTATCATAGGCTCGTCATAAGTCCTATGGCTAGATATGAAGAGGTCTAGTTGAGGCTCGTCATAAGTCCTCGTACTTTCAATTGCATTATAGGCTCGTCATAATTCCTATAGCTAGATGTCAAGAGGTCTAGTTGAGGCTCGTCATAAGTCCTCGTGAAACCCAACCAATCTAATTGTTAGTATCATAGGATCGTCATAAGTCCTATGACTAGATATCAAGAGGTCTAGTTGAGGCTCGTCATAAGTACTCGTACTTTCATTTGCATTATAAGCTCGTCATAAGTCCTATAGCTAGATGTCAAGAGGTCTAGTTGAGGCTCGTCATAAGTCCTCATGCACCCAAACCAACCCTGTTGTTAGTATTCTAGGCTCGTCATAAGTCCTAGAGTTAGATGTCAAGAGGTCTAACTGAGGCTCGTCATAAGTCCTCGTACTTTCAATTGCATTATAGGCTCATCACAAGTCCTATAGCTAGATGTCAAGAGGTCTAGTTGAGGCTCGTCATAAGTCCTCGTGCACCCAAACCAACCCTGTTGTTAGTATTCTAGGCTCGTCATAAGTCCTAGAGTTAGATGTCAAGAGGTCTAACTGAGGCTCGTCATAAGTCCTCGTACTTTCAATCGCATTCTAGGCCCGTCATAAGTCCTAGAGCTAGATATCAAGAGGTCTAGTTGGGGCCCGTCATAAGTCCCCGTGCACACGCACCCATAAAAACAAATCATAAACCGCAGTGAGAATTTTTGGCGCCCCGTCAACCTTGATCCAATTCTGCAAGGGTTTGCATAATTGAATCAAGGGGAGCCATCTGTAGACACCAAAAATTCTCACCCCATAAAGCAAATTCCGAAATAATAAATAAAATAAGAGGGGTCGTCGTCTTTCTTTTCAAAACATATCAACGTGCGTGCCAAAACGAAACCATCATTTTATGAAAATTTCTGAAATAAATTTCAAAGCATTTCAGAAAAATACAAGTCTGTAATAATGAATTTTCAATGACAATCCCTGTTCAAGCCCGTCCTTTTCCGTTTATTTAATTAGCTTAAATATCTTGTTTTTTATTTTATTTACATATTCATTTTTATGCTATCTAGTTTATGGTATTTTATCACGTGTTTATTTTATATCATTTCATTGGACTTTACATGTATTTTACTCATTGGTATTCATTTTATTTTGTTTGTATCATTATTAATTTTACAATTATTTTCATCATTTCGCGTTCATTTTATTACACTACCTTTATTGTTATTTACATGATCTAGTCTTCGAGGCCCACTCTCGGTGGCCTGCTCCAATTGTGGTTCCACTCTCAAAATACAAGCCCACTTCAGCTCACATTCATCTACATTCTAATAGAGCCCAGCCCACACTTGATTGAAGTCTGGCCTAACCCACTCCCTTAAACACACTCTATTTTAGTCCATGGCCTCAAAGAATCCCACTCAAACCCTACCCTCTTGTTATAAAAGAACATCACAAAACTCTACTGTAGCAGATGATAGTGGTAGCTGACATCACCAATCCCATGTCGTTTTTTTCCCATTCTCGGTTGCTTCATCGACATCCTTCAACCCAGAAAAAAACAACAACAAAACATCCCCATTCTCTTCTTCTTCTTCTACATTTTCCCGATTCTGATGAACCTCCTCCTGCTTCATCAGCACAAGACCTTCATCTCTCTCTAATCCCTGAACTGAAAATTCCCAGATTATTTTCCTGGCTCGTCTGGCCATTCTCTTAACTCCCAATCGTTCTCATCTTGTTCCTGGTTCAATCTAAAGGGAATCTACAGGGAGTCTCTTTTCTCTTCTCTCTGGAATCACCATCGACTTCCTTCAACCATTCTCAATTTCGCCTCAAAGTGATATCCATATTTGAGGACCTCACTTGGTTCCGAAATAATTCTGGCCCCGACCCCTTTCCCTGCCTTTTGGAGTCGTCGGTGGTGTTCATTGAAGCTTTCCGGCTTTAGTTTCAGTACATGGAGTTTGCTCACTCTTATTGTCCTATTCAAACAAATCAGGTTGTAGAAGTCTCACTATCGATTCGTTTCACCGAGACTTTGTTGTCGCGGGTTTTGATCTCCGACCCGGGAGGTATCGGATGTGAATGGCGCTAATTTGGGTAACTGTGACCTATCCCTATCTGTTTTGCCCTATCGATTAAATTGTGGATTGTTCGAATATCTGGTTAAGGTTTATTTGACCGCCTCACTTTGAGATTGGGAGCCTTGTGCCAGTTCTGAGGTTTGTGTGCTTTGTTCGTGTAGATTTCACCATTCTCTGGGTCGGTTGATCAAATATTGCGTGCTTTGGGTTTTCTTTTATCCTTGATTAGATTTGGGTTTAAAGAGGTAATCGATTTTTGTTGATTTGATTTCACTGGAGGATTCGATTATAGCATGGAGAAGATTATTTGACTGATTTCCCGGACTTGGGTTAAAGCTCGTTCGATTTTGCGTTTACTGGCTGAATCGGGTTTGGAAGGTTCATTTGAACTTTTTCCTCTGTCGGTTTTGATTCTGGACTGGTGAAGTTATATTTATACTTAGCCTTCTGATAATGTTCAAGCTAAAAGGGTACATAGAGGCGTTGTGCTGATGATATATTTGGGTATTAATCTGCTGGCTCACGATGGATTAGTGTTTCTCAGCACTTTCCAGTTGCGTAGGGTTCGAATGCAATGTTGCTTTGGCCATGTTCAATTTCACTGTCATTTCTCTGGTCACGCCTATTTGATTTCCGAACAATTTCCTTTGTTGGGTTTGGGATTCACCCTATACTGCTGTTACGTTCCCCTCTGGCATTGTGTATGTCCGTTTGCAAGTCTAATTGTGACTCCAAAGCGGTTGGCTGCCCTTTGTCGATTTCATAATGATTTGAAGATTACGCATTTGTTTAGTTGACCATCTGCTCATTGCTCTTACTTTATCACTTGACCGAGGTACACTTGTATCAATTGGAATGGATCGGGGCTTGCGCATGTAGACACGCTTGGCTCGGAATTGACGTTGGGCTTTGTGACTCAACCATATGATTGCGCTTTGGGTTTGGTATCTATTCATGGGTTTGAAAACCCTACTGGTCAGCTTCCTTATCGAGCTTCCATATTTCTCTTGTCGCGCCTTAAATTTAGTTTGGAAATTGAATCTATTCGGCTTTGAACATGTCCCCTTGCGCATTGATATGGTATGGAAATTAAGTTGAACTTAGCATTACTTGTCCCTTGCGCTAAGATAAGAACATGAATTGAAATGATAGTTACCCTATGCTATAATTGTTAGATAAATCACTCATTGGCCGGTTGGTCCTTATTAATTTTTCGTCTTAGAGGGAAATGATATAAACCCTTCTAGTATGATCCCACATGACTCATAACCCCTATCTTAGATACTGCACTTTGGTTGATTCATAATCTAAGATGACGAATTAATCTGAGTAGCAACCCCGATGCATGATTTATTTTACAATTCATAGCATTCGCTGGTAGCTTGAAACTCTTTTCTATGTTCTCGGTTGGGGTGTGGGAGATGGTTAGATTGCCCTCTTTCCTCCCATTGAGAGGGGCCGTATGATCCCATTGCACACACCCCAACCCTCTTACATTTTATTACTAACTTATCCTGTGTTTCTTTGTCTGTGTTCTATGACATGTACATTGTGGATTGAGGAACTGGACACTGCTAAGACTAGGAAAGCAGCATTTTAGCTCGGACTACTTGGGTAATTCCCCAGTCTTCATAAAACGGTTGGTGCATCTCTTTGGATCCCTATCAACTCGAGTGAGGCGGTGTCAATGTGACCCCCCATAGCAGCTTATCTTTAATTAACAATTTTTTTGGTTTTAATAATGGTTTGTAATCATTTGGTCATTGTAATCTCTTATGTAATTAGTTTTATGCTTTCATGTCATCATTTCGTTATTGTGATTTTTTGAAATCTTTCTGTCTAATCGAGCATGTGTTATTTTGTATGTCTGTCGATATTTTCCATAACTTTCGTTTAAAGTGTCGAGCATGTGCTATTTTGTATGTCTGTTGATGTTTCTCATATTTTTCGTGTAAGTATCGAGCAGGTGCTATTTTGTATGTCTGATGATATTTTCCATAACTTTCATTTGAGTTTGATTTATAGTTAGCTGAACAAGATTAGAACAGGTGGCCATAGAATAGCCTTTAGACTTACCCACTTATTTCTGGACATATCAAGTCCAGTTTAGAAAAGCTTCTAGGTCCGGGGATGTTTCTCACTCAAACGGGCCGTAGAGTCTGGTCGGTGGGAATGCCCTTCCTTTATAAAATTTTCCAAACAATCCATAATTGTCAGAATAAAACTCACAATCAATGATTCGTTTCAACCAATAAAAATCCAATTCAAAGCCCAAAATTCAATTCCAAATTCAGCCCAAAAATTCAATTTCAAATCAATCTCTCTCATACTCTTTCATCAAACATACTGCAAAATCAATCTCTTTCACACTCTTTCATCAAACATATTGCAAAATCAATCTCTTTCACACTCTTTCATCAAACACTCTTCAAAATCAATCTCTCTCATACTCTCTTATCAAACACACTCCAAAAATCAATCCCTCTCATACTCGCTCATCATACACTCTTCAAAATCAATCTCTTTCATACTCTCTCATCGAACACCCTTCAAATCCAATCTTTCTCATGCTCCAACAACAAACACATTTCAAAAGCAATCCTTCTCACACTCACTCATCAAACACTCTTCATACACAATTCAAAATTCATTCCAATTCAATGTCAATCCCAACTGCAAATCATCCAATTTGAGGCCCAGCAATCATTTCAGTTTAAGGCCCAATAATCAAATTCAATCTATCCCACTTCCAAACTTGGCCCACATTTCTAGGTCCAAACCTGGCGTTTTCCAAGGCCCAACCCGGCCCGCTTTACAAGGCTCAACCTGGTCTATGTTTTGAGGTCCAAACCTGGCCCGCTTTCCAAAGCCAATTCTGGCCCACATTTTAAGGCTTACTTCGATCCAAATTTCAAAGCCCAATTCGGCCCACTTTTCCAAGGCCCAAACCTGGATCATCAGCCCAAATTTTATACACAATTTCAATTCAACCTCAATTCAAAATCAATCCAAAAACCGATTCAATCCCATCTCCAATCCGATTTCAATCCAAAATTAATTCAATTTCAATCTGATTTCAATTCAATTCTTAATTCGACTCCGATTCAATCTCAGTGTATATCCAATTCATTTCAAAAATGTTTTCATTCCCAATTCAATCTCATTTCAATCCCAAATAATTCCAAACATCATAAAATCTCAAATTTCTTAAGCTTCAAAATCCTTGAAACTCCAAACTCCAGAGAACTCAAGCATCTCGAATCTCTAAACGTCTCAGCAGCTCAACAGACTCGAACGTCTCAGCAGCTCAACAGACTCGAACGTCTCAATAGCTCAACAGACTCGAACGTCTCAGCAGCTCAACAGGATCGAATGTCTTAACAGCTCAACAGACTCGAAGGTCTCAGCAGCTCAACAGACTCGAACGTCTCAGCAGCTCAATCGACTCGAGTGTCTTAGTAGCTCAACAGACTCGAACGTCTCAACAGCTCAACAGAATCGAATGTCTCAGCAGCTCAACAAATTTGAATATCTCAACAGACTCATCAAACTCAAACACCTCAATAACCCTCAGCCTCTCAAACCCGAACACCTTCAAACTTCATAACCCTTTCAAGCCTTGATTGTCCTACAGACCCGAGCGTTTCACAGACTCCGTCGTCTCAAGATTTTAAATGTCTCACAGACCCGAGTGTCTCACAGACTTTTTACACCTCAAACTTCAAAATAAACCTGACGATTTGTCAAACCTCACAAAATGACCACAAAACCTCTTTGACCCCTCAAAGACCCAAAAGGTCAAAATCCCAATTCCTTCAAAACCCCAAAACTCTCAAACCTCCAAAAAACTTGAACTACGTAAGGTCTGTTCTCAACAAGGAGTTGAGTACGTAGGCAGCCCACATAGGGTGCGACCCCATTCCAATCAAAAACCCCATTTTCCCACTCTAAGGTTGTATTCATGTCTGTCAAACATTCAAATCCCCTCTGACTCCCACAAACCCTCGACTTCTTCAACTCTCAAAATCAGACTCCTAATCTTTCATTCTATACTCATTCGAATTCATCAACTTCTTCTTGGCACTAGCTTGGCAGAAAAGCTCACCTCACCCACTCGTTTTCTTCCCCCCTGTCCTAATCCTATACTTGGCTCTTAAATGAATCTCTCTAAAACGGTTTTGAAAGAAGGTAATCCCGACAATTGGAGACCAAGGTTTCCTCGGGCACCAATCTGAAGTCGTGGTCATTGCCACTTCTAAGGGGTGTAACCCAGTGCGAACCCACACGGAATCTCTAGTATGATCAGATAAGTCCTATCCATAGGCAACAAATCATCAGAGTCAATTAACGGTTCTTAGAACCCTTCTCCTCCCTTCCTAGTTCCTTTGGTCAAACTAGGTGGCGACTCTAGTCCATTTCCGCCCTTAGGGCATAAGTCCACGTGGAGCCCTTCGAGAGCGGGTGTAGTGCACACTTGCACTCCCCTTTATGCTTTCTGGGAAAGACGGACGATTTAGTAGGTATTTGAGGGATGCCAGAATAACGGGTTCTCACCCTCCACAGAATGGCATTTTAGGATCGAGGCTTTTCAGTCAAGAACCATATTTAGATAGACCCCCCTCATACCAAAAAATCACCTTCCACAGCGTCGATATCAATCGTCGGCGCCTCGAGCTCTCTCGCTATCGGTAATATTGAGCTGCGAACCCATATATGTCTATCGATCCTTATTTTTCATATATATACTCTTCGGTAATTAATTTTGATTTTGCAAATCGCACGAACAGGGAACATACATGCCCTGTCGCACGCACGTCGGCGCCTCTGGATTACAACCCCAACTAGCGAAAGGAACAACATACATGCGCGCTAGATCTGTCGACTCTATTCTTGTGCTGATGAGGTAATTTTGCAAACCAAACTTCTTAATCAGGAAAATACATGCTCTGTTTGTTTAGGATTAAGGCGTCTGATTTTTTGGGATTAAGGCGTGAAATATATTGTGTGTGTATTGTTTGGGAATAATTTTGAAAGCAAACCAAACTGTGGCGCACGCATTTGTTGTTAACCTATGTGTGCTTGCAAACCAAACTTGTTAATCAGGAACATATATACTCTGTTTGTTTGAGATTAAAGGCGTGAATAAAGTGTACGTGTGTTTGGGAATAATTTTGCATGTCGACCAATGGACTTGCGCGCTGGTTTTACTATGTGTTGATTGTTGTTAATCTGGCGCGCATATTGTTGTACTATATATGTGCTGATTTTTACTTGCTGGTACAATTAATGGACTTGGGAATTAATGTGTAATATAATGCGTTTCGGCATGCATACAAATATAGTATATATGGCGAAATTAATTTGGTTAGATGATTATAGGGTGTATTAATTAATGCTATATATTATATTATAGTATAACCTAGGGTGAAAATATTAGATGACCATGGGATGCATTAATTAGTTACAAAGACATAGCATTACGGCAGCTTGCCTGACGTCTCCTTCCCCATATTGCTTTTACCTTAACATCCACCCAGAAGTTTATCTACGTTTCTACCAATACCAACATCAAAAACTTTTAAGTTCCTTCACATTCTTCTCAGATTTGTTATCCGGTCAAGCTAGGCATTCCAATTAACCCTCTAATGTTTTGGAAATCTATATGACCACCATTGGCCATATTAGAGACCTCTAGCTACTTACAGCTTCTTAATTTCTTGTAGTTATTATTTTAGTATCCCTTTACATTTTTTGGCTAGCGCCTATGACCTTCGATCGTCATCAACCTATAATAAAAAAATTGAACTCGGACGGGCCCACCAACTTTATTTTCCTTCACGACCTTTCTTCTCTCCTTTTCGATTCCTTTAGTCACCTCTGACTAGTATGTATGCTATTGAAGCTTCAGTAGATCGAACAATCAGAACTGGACAGCACTGAAACATCACAGAGAAAATCGGATAAAAAGTCAGACGAATTTGGCCGATGGAGACGGTTGCTGCCTCTGTTAAAGATGAAAGTACCGATGATCATGATGATTCTTCTACTGATACAAAAGAGACAGAAGAAGAAAAACTTGGTATAAAAGAGACAGAGGTAGATACAGATGAAAGAATGAATGAGAACTCAGAAACAGAGAGGTTGAAGAAATTGGCTAAAAAGTTAAGTGAGGCTGCCACGAAGTAGAGTCCGGTGGCGATTAACCAATTACCGGCATACTTCATGACCTTGAATGAAGAAAACGGTTTTCTATAATAGTTGTATCAGGAGGATAAGAGGAAACTTAGTCAATTATATGGTGGCATAGGGGACTATATGAAGATAAAGTGGTACCAAATCGCCTGGTTGATGAGTTTCATGTCTTATGGATGGAGATGGAGATGGAGAAGCTAGGCACTTCTCCATCTCCAGTTTCGATTGGATTCGCATCTTCTTTCAGTTTTGAACATCGATAGGTCTGAGAAATCTTTAAACGCTAGGACATGATTGTCTGTAGATTGCATGCAGTCATTTGGAATACTAGCCACACACTGTTGATGTGGGGTGCATCCTATCTTTTTAAAAAAACTAGATGAAGGTCCCTTGGCAATTAAAAAGATTGAGAGATTCCCCCTAAGTATGATTCCCCCTGAGTTTGCATGTTAAGCGACTTTAACAAATGATAGCAATAAGTGATAGTTTTTATGCACAATAAGTGACAACTTTTATGTTATACTGTAACCTTAGTAGAAAACTTTCTACTAAGGTTACAATATAACATAAAAGCTGTCATTTATTGTACATAAAAGCTGTCACTTATTGCTATCAAGAAACAAATGATAGCAATAAGTGATAGTTTTTATGCACAATAAGTGACAGTTTTTATGTTATACTATAACCATAGTAGAACATAGTACTATATATGATTATAGTATAACATAAAAGTTGTCACTTATTGTGCATAGAAGCTGTCACTTATTGCTATCATTTGTTTCTTGATAGCAATAAGTGACAGCTTTTATGCACAATAAATGACAACTTTTATGTTAGACTGTAACCTTAGTAGAAAGTTTTCTACTAAGGTTACAGTATAACATAAAAGGTATCACTTATTGTGCATAAAAACTATCACTTATTGCTACCATTTGTTAAAGTCGCTTAACAAGCAAACTCAGGGGGAATCATACTTAGGGGGAATCTCTCAATCTTTTTAATTGCCAAGGGACCTTCATCTAGTTTTTTTAAAAAGGTATGATGCACCCCACATCAACTGTGTGTGGCTAGTATTCCAATTGGCTGCATGCAATCTACAGACATTCATGTCCAAGTGTTTGAAGATTCTCATACCTATTGATGTTCAAAACTGAAAGAAGATGTGAATCCAATCGAAACTGAAGATGGAGAAGTGTCTAGGTTCTCCATCTCTATCCATAAGTCATGAAACTCATCAACCGGGCGATCTGGTACCACTTTATCTTCATATAGTCCCCCATGCCACCATATAATCGACTAAGGTTCATCTTATCCTTCTGATACAACTATTCTAGAAAACCGTTTTCTTCATTCAAGGTCATGAAGTATGCCGGTAATTCGTTAATCGCCACCGGACTCTACTTCGTGGCAGCCTCACTTAACTTTTTAGCCAATTTCTTCAACCTCTCTGTTTCTGAGTTCTCATTCATCCTTTCATTTGTATCTGTCTCTTTTGTACCATGTTTTTCTTCTTCTGTCTCTTTTGTATCAGTAGAAGAATCATCATGATCGTCGGTACTTTCATCTTCAACAGAGGTAACAACTGTCTTAGCGAATTGAAAATTTCTTCTCAGGTACGTATTATAAGTACTTTTGTGTTTGAATTGATGATTTTAACTATTTGCGCATGTTTGGATAAGTTTAAATGGTGTACTTAATTGCTTTTATAATTCTCGCGTGCAGCTTGTTGATTTCTTCTCAATACTTATACACAAGCTGATCTCAAGTTTGTCAATAAGGAGAGGGCGCACACATGTGTTGAAAGCACTAAATTGATCAGAAGAAGTCATGAGTCATCTATATTTTCTTTTTTCAAATGGTTGTATTGTACATGTTATGATCGAACTTGAACCATTTTTAGTAGTTTGGTTAACTAGCTACTTACAAATGTTGTAGTTGATGATCGATACTACACTTAAGCCTATGTGCGCTAGCTGGTATAATATTAATGTAAACAAAGTACTGTTGTTTATCTATTAATTAAAATTCATCAGTTTGGTTGATCTGGTATATACAATGCAAACCGGTTTTGAATGATTTTGTGATTTTAATTTTGTGTTATGCGCAGGGTAATAAATTGTATAAAATATAAAAGTATAAAAAAGGACCATATAAGAAACGCTTATATGTATAAGCGTTTCTTATACTCTTGCGCCAAATGACATAAAAGAACGCTTATCAAGATAAGTGTTTTTTATAAAGCTTTATAAAGAACGCTTATACTAAACAAGCATTTTTTTATAGTCGGACATAAAGAACGCTTCAAGGTGAAAGCGTTCTTTATGCCTCGTAGATTCCCGCCACCTTACCCACTTTAAAAAACGCTTTAGCGATAAGCGTTCTTTTAAATTAATGTATAAATAATGCTTACAACACGTTCTTTAAGAGGCACGACCATTTGCGTCGCCGGCATAAAAAACGGTTATAAAACGTTCCAAAAGACAAATAAAAACGTTGTTTATTCCTTTTTTTCCATCAGTGATTAACAGTCATAAAGGAAATCGGGATGGTTTAGTGATAGCGTATTGATACCTAGCATTATGATATTACAGACCTAACAGAATAGAGGACGGGCACGGGATTCCGAGCTAGCGTCTCATACGTCGGTGTATGGTATGTTGTTGTGTGATCCGATTGTTCCCAAGAATTTTCTTTGGGTTCAGATATGTGTGTATTACTTGATAAGATGATATGTTTGATTAAATGATTATTATGTTTATATGATTTGTCTGCCCGAATAGCTTGCGTAATTGATTGTGCGCGTTATTATTTGAACCGAGGTAAATACCGAGTATAACTCGAATTAAGTTATGAGATGTGATAGGAGAACTATCACGTATGGTAGGATAATTATATAATTTATATTATCCCAACATAACCTTAGAAAAGACCTTAGATAAAGTAAGGTAATACCGTTCTCAAGTGAAAGTGTATCCGAATACGGAACTACACTAGATGACTTCTAGGTATACGTTAAAGACCTAAAAGGCAGATATACATTCAAGAAAATCACTGTACAACCTAATATTGAATCTTAGGCATTTAGATTAAGAGAACTTAATCACACAGTGACAGGTTGAGTATGATGAGTAATGTTTAGTATGGTAAGAAATCCAGGGTGACTGTTTGCGCACTGTGATAACAAAAGAGATGACTTGAACAGGTCCACTCAAGAAAATTCCAAGAATCGAAAGGTTCCTTGGTCGGAGGGCATTACCGTTGGTGCATGGCTACAACCGCAAAGGGTTGCCTTTAAAAGGGCAAAGAGGAAATCCAGAGATCTTCGGATCATTGCTCGGAGGGCACTACTGTTGGTGCACATGGCAGCCACGAGCTACTGCCTAATAAATACAAGGAGTATGAAGTATAAGAACGGGTTGTCTTAACATGACGTCTGTCAAGAGTTAAAGAGTTAAAAGACAAACATGTAGAGTGGTAAGCTATCAGCTGAACTTAATACGAGAGAACAATTACTTTCGTAACAACTTGGAGAACAAACAATAAGCCTTAAAGGCAAGCAATGAGTAACGTTCAAAATAACTCTCGTACAATTTATATCGAGCTGTTTATTGGATTGATTATGTGAATGAGATGTATGTGAATTGTATGATTTATATGTTGGTTATGTATTTGAAATATCAAGTTATGTTTATTGTTAGGGAAAATTACGTCCCTCACCCATGAGGTTTGACTTATTTTCATAAACCACCCATGTGGTATGGGAAATTACTTTCCCCACCCACCACCTTTTCTCCGTTTTACATCCGTCAATATTTTTACCATTTTTGTTAGTTACTACCACGTGGCCTCCTTTTATTCGTTGTTGTTGTTGATGATGTGTCAACTGTTTCCTAATCTTATCCCTAATACTCATGTGCCCCCGGTTTATTAATCCCACCCCTAATTCCCATCCATCGTTGAGAATCACCAACTGAACGGTGAATCACTTACATTTGGTTTAGAGTGAAGATGACTGTAAGTGCAAAGAATGAAGAAGACGCAGAGAAGGTACATGTTTCTTCCTTGGTCGCCCGTCAGGGGAGCAAAATTACAATGAGTGAAGAGAAAATGATAGTTAGAGTATATTACTGGTGTGCGACAATGAATATGACTTGAGTGAAGAGAATGAAAAAGATACAGAGAACGTAAGTGTATGTTCCTTGTTCACCAGTTTGGGTTGCAAAATTACAGTGAGTGATGAGATGAAGAGCCTATGAGTGAAGATGAAGATTATCGTGACTGATACAAAATTCAAACTGGCGAACTAATTACCGTGACTGAAGATGAAGATAGTAGAGCGTGACTGCTAAGGAATTCAATCTATCGAACAAATTGTCGTGACTGGAGATGAAAATAGTAGAGTGTGACTGCTAAGGAATTCAATCTGGCGAACAAATTACCATGACTGGAGATTAAGACACTAGATTGAAGATGGCCATGACTGAAGTTGAAGATTACCGTGAAATTATCGTGACTGATAAGGAATTCAAATTGGCGAACAAATTACTGTGACTAAAGATGAAGACACCAGATTGAAGATGACGGTTAGTGAAGAGAATGAAGAAGACACTGGAGATGAATTTCCTTTCCTTGTTGGTTGCAAAATTACTGGAGATGAATTGGTGTGCGAGAATGAAGAGTTGCGTTTTTTTTGTTTTATTGGGTTTTTTCCAGTCATTAACCTCACTTAAGGAAATCACACCAGAGACTGACACATGGACAAGATTAGACGGAAATATTAAAAATATTGACGGACGCAAAACGGAGTAAAGTTGGTGGGTGGGGAAAGTAATTTTCCATAACACATGGGTGCTTTATGAAAATACGTCAAACTATATGGGTGGCGGATGTAATTTTCCCTTATTGTTATTTACATGTACAAAAATGGAATAGCATGAAAATGGAACCGCATGTTAACTCGACCAAATAAATCAAGGGGTTTGAGGGCGCATGACAGTTGCATGATGACATACTCAGCAGGAGCTGGTTTCATACAAAATACAACTATTTACAGGCACATAGCTGCTGATGGACGTCGGACTGCGGGAACGGGTAGTTAGCTGTAAACTACCGTCTTTTGGTTGTACTTTAGGTTATACTTTTGTATTATGTTTTTGGATATATGGTTGCTGTATTCGGAAGTGATACAATTTAGATTGCTCATGTCTTTTGGTTAAGGTTTTATGTTAAATTAGACTATCTCTTGGTCATCACATTGCTTGTTGGATTGTATATGTAGTTTGGATGTTTCATTACTCACTCTTTGTGAGTAATGATGGTAACACCCGGTTTTAATACGATTGTATTTATTTTCGCAGCAATTGGTTTATTAAATCGCGAATTAGAAGGTGGAGCTTGCGCCATGTAGTAAGGTGGCGATTAGTATATTTGTTTTTTTTTGCCACATGTCAACACAGGAAAATTAAGAAAAAAAAGAAAAAAAATGAAATTTGTTAACAAAGCACACGCAGAGGAGAGAGAGGGAGGGGAGAGAAGTTTTTTTTTTCAAAATGTCATAACTTATAAAATATAAGTGAAAAAATAAAAAAAATTATACCATTGTTCATCATTTTCTGTGCTCTTCAAAATAAGACCAAACATGAGTATGTTTTGATAAATTTTTTATTTTTCATTTTTTGTATGTATAGATTTTTTAAGATTCATTGCGAATTGTAAGTTTAAGAAAAGTGAATCAAAGGGTGTTACAAAGTGAATCAAAGGTTGTTAAAAAGTGAATCAGAAAGTTGCTTAAAAGTGAATAAGAGGTTTAAAAAAAGTGAATCTCATAAACAGAGATTGTTTAAGTGATTCTGATTGTTTGACTAGTGTGAATCAGAGGTTTTAGAAATGTGAATCAAAGGTTGTTAAAAAGTGAATCACAAGTTGTTACAAAGTGAATTAGGGTAATAAGAGTGAATCTCGTAAGCATAGATTAAGAGGTTTAAGAAATGTGAATCAGAGGTTTTTATAAAGTGATTCATGCGTTTAAGAAAAATGAATCAAAGATTTAAGAAAAGTGATTTTCGTATATAGAGATTGTTTTAACTAAAGTGAATAAGAGGTTTAAGAAAAGTGAACCAGAGGTTTAGGAAAAGTGAATCAACGGTTTGTTAAAGGTGAATCAAAGGTTTAAGAAAAGTGAATATTTTGTTTAATACTAGTAAAAGTTAATCATATCACAAACTTATGCGAGGGTGGTTTTTAGGGTGTTTGGGGGGAGGTAGGGTAATCTTTTGGCATTAGTTATACACTTTATATTGTCGTCACTACTCGACTGATTTTTAGGGTTTGTGGTTTAGGGTTTAGGGTCGTTAGACCCTAAACCCTGTACTACAAACCATAAAAACGCCTTCGACGTTTTTAGCATTCCTAGGGTGGTTTTGAGGGTGTTTGGGGGTAGGGTAATCTTTTTGGCATTATATCTACACTTTATATTGTCATTTTTAACTTTACTATGGTGGTTTTTAGAGTGTTTGGGGTAAGATTCATTTTGTTAATGAATAAGGTTCATTTTATTATTAAAGAAGATTCATTTTGCTAATGAATAAGATTCACTTTAAAAGTACCTAATATATACTCATACTAAAAATATAAAAGTTTAAGTTTACCAAAACATATTCATGATACATCTTGTTTTGAAGAGTACGAAAAATGATGAACAATGATATAATTTTTTTTATTTTTGCATTTTTATTTTATAAGTTATAACATTTAAAAAAATCATTTTATCTCTCCTATCCATAAAACTACATTCATACTCAAAGCGCATGAGTATATTTACTTTTCTTCTTTTGCTTTCCCTTCATTTATTATCCAATAATTTGTTAACACTTGGCAGAAGCCACCTTCTACCATGGCACAAGCTCCATGTTCTCCTAGTCGTATTAAATTATGCTATGTATGATGGTTAAGACGGATGACTGAGTAGAGGTGTTACAATTTTAGAGATAAATCTATACTCAAATTTATCTCTAAAATTATTTATATTTTGAATATGAACCAGTATTATTTTACTATTATGCGGGGACGTTTTTGATTTCCTATCATATCCTTAGTTGTCGGTTTCTTGACTAGATTTGCTCTTTTCCCTCATTCGTCATAAGAATAAACGAAGCTTCATCTTCAATTCAACCAAGGCTATGTTCATCATGGTGGTTGTTTTTTATTAACTGTTGTATATGTCGTAATATTTTAATTTTAAAATATATATAGGACCCACATAGAATCATCTATATATCATCAAATTTCATATATAAGAATGGACACGCCTAGCAACAACACGCGACGCGATCACATGGTCGTGGGTGATGATAGGTCTCAAAGCATTTCGGGTGAGCAATCTGTAGATGAGACGAACATGATATTGATCTATTCGAGGAAAAAGAAAATGATGAGGTGGAGGAGAGAGAGGATGTGAGAGGGGTTCTTAACTAAGATACCCTCTTTTTAGAGAACCTAGGTAAGTAAGAGAGAGATTGTGAGAGGAGATAATAAAATAATATTTGTTGGTGGGTGGAATCCACTTTTACCATTGTGGATGCCCTTAGAAGTGTAGAACTATGGCAAAATGGATGCCACGGGCTGTCACAGCAAGTTAGGAGTGAAACAGTGATGATGTGACAGTATCAGTCATGTTTTGTTAGTTGAGCTGTATTTTTTATTTTATTTACTGTAAATGGTTCTAATTTTTAATATGTAAGTTCAAAATTAAAAAAAAATTATATAACTGTTCACCTAAATTTAAGCTCTTCAAAACAAGATCAGTCATGAATATGTTTTGACAATTTTGAAAAAAATAATTATTTATAGATGTGTATGATTATACACTGAAATGATAATATGATTCATTAATTTTGATATTCTGATTCTTAAAATTGATATTATCACTCATTAACTAATAAGTGGTGAATTAGATTACAAATTTTGTAAAAAATTATTATTATTTTGTAGTGTTTATTATTGTTGTATGGTGTATTTAATCCTTCTATGGTGAATCATGTATTTTTCATACATATCAAATATTGTTGTGTGTTGCATTATTGTTTCAATTTTTTTTATATGTTTACGATGATATGCTAAAATGAAGATATGATTCATTAATTTTGATATCATGATTCACTAAAATTGATATTATGGTACACTAACAATGTTATGTGTTTACAATGATACACTAAAATGATGTTATAAATCATAAGTCTCATTGATATATATGGATTTATACATATAATTAACATAAATTTTTAAACTTCTCAAACATATTCATGTGCGAACACACTCAACCTCACAATGTTGTGAGCTGGCCGCATGCACCCTCTCCCTTCTCTAGAACTATTTAGAGTATTACACGTACAAAATTATCATAAATTAAACTGAGAACTGTTACTGGTAATCAATCAACGGAACGGAGACCCTGGCGCTTGCGCTAGGGTCTAATGTGGCTGTTTACACGTGTTTGGTTGCTATTGGACAAGTAGATAATTGAAGTTACGCCGCGTTTTGTGTAACTGAACGAAGAGAGAAGTTCACGACCAATTTCAGTTACCACTATCGCACCAACACTGATATTCAAACCACAAAAATTCATCACGCCACAAATCGGACCACATTATCATCGATCGAAAATTCATCACATTATCCATCGCAACACATTACCAGCGAAAACACATTATCCAAACGATCGATCACAAAATCAGAGCACATACTAGAGATCCCCGATCATTCTTCACTCCAAATTGTAATTCTGATAATTCGACGATTCAAAACCTAGATTATGGCAGCAATGAAGTGAGCAGCAATAGAAAACTGGAAACACTTTAGCTTGTTATGTAATCCTCCTTCAGCAACATCACAAACGATTTCAAACAGAGAATTCATGACTGTAACACCCTGGATTTTTGCCTCATTATAAAGTATAAAACGATACGAATCCAACGCCGCAGACGGGGATTAAAACGGATGTCAAACGAGTCTAAAAATTGAGATATCAGGT
This sequence comes from Limonium bicolor, assembly GCA_023374045.1. Classification (NCBI taxonomy): domain Eukaryota; kingdom Viridiplantae; phylum Streptophyta; class Magnoliopsida; order Caryophyllales; family Plumbaginaceae; genus Limonium; species Limonium bicolor. Next base: position 117,751,158 of record CM041778.1, read on the forward strand.
CTGTCCGAACATGTAAGTTCGGACATGTGCCGAGACTTACAGTTCAGACCCGTCCTCGCATGCTGTCCGAACATGTAAGTTCGGACAGATGTTCAGACACACTAATACTGTGAAAAACAAAATACTCTCGGGGCCTGTCCGAACATGGATGTCCGGACGGACGTTCGGACAGGTCCAAATTTATGAAAACCAAAACGAAAACAATATTAGAAGGGTACAAAATGACCACAATATTAATGCCAATGGAAAGTGAATGTTTAACATAAAAACACAGCGGAAAACACTTTCAAATCCAGAGTGCTACCGCCACACTCAATCTCATGAGTGCTCAGGCTAAACCTTAAACAATTCAACAGAAATAAATATTATCAAAACATCGCCATTTAAATACTAAATCTCAACGACAATTAATCCATTCTAGAACTATGTGGTAGCGCATGCCCAATCCCCAAACTTCAGCAACCATCACCTGCGATCAGAAAACAATAGACAAAAACACGAAGGGATCGCGCAAATCAGAAAAACTGAGTAAATTCTACCTCAATGTGTAAAATACATTTTGAAGTTCTTTTTCTCACTTGCCATCAGAGGAGAATGAGTGTTGAACATTAGAATGATTTTTCCAGAAAACACAGTAACCAACCAAACAATAGTAGGGAGCTTTCAACAGGAGCCAACCATAATTTCCAAATACGGGGTCACCTATGGGACCCCAAACAATAACATCAGGACAGTCACCTATGGGACCGTCAAACAACCACCTCACCCTAAGTCCTTAAGTGTGCACACCCCCTATGAAACAGCAGTAACATAGAGTAGATCATAGAGCTTAACTGCAACAATGTGTGCAGCGCAAATAATAATAATGGGGAGCACCTATGGGCTCCCAAACGATAACAATTCCTGTGAAAGACTCCCAAAAACCTTGTTCAAATCACCACCATAATTATTCCAATCCACCAATCTCAAAGTACGGGAATTGATCCCAATTGATAAATCTCAATCCGGTGATAAATCCTTTTTCCAGTAGAAAACACATTTCAGTCACAAGAGCAATTTTCCTCATTCGCAATACACAAAGCCAAATCAACTTGAGCATAGAGATTTACCTGATTAGACAAACAACTTCAAGAGATCAACTCTACAGGACTACTGGTAACACCCGTCGACGAAATATGAGTCTAAATATATATAATCAACAATTAGAGTCTACCAAACACAACCGAATAATTTAATCGACGATCTAGGTAGAATACCTTACCCAACGTAATCCTAACTGGCACCAGGGAGGCGATCTGACAGCAGCAGGATAAGGAACGTGAATTTACAAAGGTTCAAAGGTGAAGAAGCGAGAAGATTTTAGTGGAAGTAAGAACGTGGAAGAGTTGCGTGAATTTTGAGAGTTTGGAAGAGCGTAATGGCAATACGTTGAGGATGAA